>JBBPBO010000005.1:44238860-44336638 GCA_037974295.1 Cicer cuneatum | reverse complement strand
AACTTGATCATAAAAAAAATAAGCCACAAACCCCTAGTCCAAATTCTTCTTGTACTAAAGATAAAAAAAAAAACACATCTACATATATATATACATACATACATATATATATATATATATATATATATATATATATATATATATAACTCCTCCATTGATTAAATTATTCCTACTAACAACTTTATCAACTACAATGAGGCAAACAAGACAAATAATTATCACACATAAATTAATATTGATGAAAATATTTATAGGTCATAGTTAATTTAAATAATAAATTTAGAAGGTGTTACAATACTCACCCGCTTAAAAATAGTTTTGTCCTTGAAAGTAATCAGACATGAAAAGGTTATAGTAAAAGCTATCCCATCTTTTCCTCTAATTCCCATGTTGCATCTCCAGTTGTTCGGTCCCAAATCACCTTGACCAAGGCAATCCCTTTCCTCGTAGGTGCTTAGTAGTCCTATCTCTAATGATCAGTGGTGGAACTACAAAAGAAAGGTTCTCCTTCAATTGGATATCATCTGGCATGATAATATGGGAAAGATCAACCATGTACTTCCTCAGCTGTGACACGTGGAATACGTCGTGCAGTTGGGCCAGACTCGGAATCAAGGAAATATGATAAACTACGAGACCAACACGTCAGAGGATCTAATATGAGGCCAATGTGAGTGAGCTTCTTAGACTTTGTTGGAACCAAGTTGGTTCTAAGTCTTAGGATTTTGATGTTTACAAAAGGACTCAACGTAATCTTATTTTGTACCTTGAATTATTACTTTAAATACAACCAGAATATGAAGTTTGCAGAGGCAGAAAATGCATTCAGAATGCATCCTGGAATTACCAGAAGATACTCCAGGATCACCAGAAGATATCTTTGCTGGCCCAGATCAGAAAGAAGCAATGTCAGAAGAAGACATGGACCATACCAGAGGAAAGCCTACCAGAGGGAGAGTTGTTCTTGACCAAGAGGAATCAAATATCAGATTTATTCTAGAAGTTATTCTGACCAGAAGATGGCCTGGCAGTGAGAAATTAAAACAGGCCAGACATGTTCCAGACTCAACCAGAAGATAAGTTAATGAGACCAGAACAAGAGAATCAATCCAGATTTGACCCAGACCATAAGATAGCATGATTCAGGGAATGAACCTAAGTCCAGACCAGAAGAAATGATTTCCAGAATTGATCCAGACCTGATCCGAAATCAAAGGTAAAATGTCCAGACTGAAATATTACTTGTCCAGATTTAATTTCAGTTTAATCCAGACCAAGTCCAGAATTGGCCTAGATCAAAGGGAAGATTTCCAGATCAATAGTTCAGTTTTAATTATTTGGCCCAGTGATGGCCCAGATCAGAAGATCAGACCATGGCCCAGTGTTGGTCGAAATTAGAGGGTCAGGATGTGTGGTCCAGCAATGGCCGAGATCAGAGGATTATAGCATATCAGGTGCAAGTCCAGGATGGCCGAAATCAGAAGATCAGAGGGTTAGGAAGTGTGGTCCAGGGATGGCCGAAATCAGAGGATCACAACATATCACTTAGTATGGTCCAGATGTGGACTAGCGCAGAAGATCCAATGGTCCAGATTTAATCAGGAGGATTAACAGTGGAGATTTTAATTTATTTTAATTAAAGTTTTAAAAATGATTTGTTACAAAAATAAAAGTGAGGTATTGTGGAATTCAGGAGCTGTGGCGGGAAGCAACTAAAGTTTTGATTGGCCAGTTATTTTTTGAAAGAAATCTGAAGCTTAAAATAAGATATGTTTTTTTATTTAAATGAAGTCCAATTGGTCAAGTTATTTTTACAGAGAATCCAGCAAGATTCAGCTCGAATTTAAGCATTGGAAAAGGCCCTAATCTGCATCTATAAAATGAGGCTCAAGGCAGAATACTCATCATCCAAAATCACAAAAGAGTCATACACTTCCAAAGCAAACACTCAAATTTTCAGAGAGGTCAATTGTGAGTTCCAGCTTTCAAGAAGCAAGTACTCGTGTTATTTTCTTTCTACTGTGTCAAATCTAAGTTGTTGAAGTAGAGTCTACAATCTGAGGGAGTCAGTAGGGGTAGCAGGTTACTTGGCAATTAGATTCATAGTGTTGTAATTTCTTCTACAATCTAGGATTGTCAGATTGGCTGAAGACATGAGCTGTATTCCTCAAGAGTCTAGGATTGTTAGACTGTTTGAGAAGACTGACTTGGAGGGTCAGTAGAACGGTTGTAATTCAACGTTTAAATTAGTGAAATCCTTCAAGGTGAAGGGATTGGACGTAGCCTCGTTAACGGTGAAGCAGTATAAAAATTGTGAGTTTTATTTTTACTTTATATCCGCTGCTAACTCTGTTTTTCATCATACATCAAGTTTTGTTTTAAAAGTATAAAAACAGGAAAAGTATTCACGTTAAGTCAAACACAATTCAACCCCCCTTCTCATGTTTGCACCTTCAGACTTTAGTGCCCTAACAACTCCAGTAGTAGGCGCCGCTCTAAAAAATACACGTTCACCCTCTTAAAACTCCAGCCGTTTCCTTCGTTGGTCAACATAACTCTTTTGTCTGCTTTGTGTTGTCATCAACCTTTCTTGGATTAGACAGACCTTATATGTGGTATGTTGTACCAATTCTGGCCCTATAATTAGGTTCTCACCATCCTGATACCAACACAAGGGGGTTTGGCACTAACGCCCATATAGAGCCTCGTATGGTGCCATCCTAATGCTCGCATGATAGTTGTTGTTATAGGTGAACTCAACGAGAGGCAACATATTATCCCAACTTTCTCGCTCATCCAACACACACGTTCTCAATAAATCCACCAAGATCTAAAAAGTCCTTTATGTTTATCCATCGGTTTGAGGGTGAGAGGTCGAACTCAATCTCAACTTTGTACCCAATGCCTCATGTAATGCTCCACATAAACAAGAAATGAACTTTAAATTTCTATCTAACACAATGCTAGAGGGTACCCCATGTAGTCTAACAATCTCAGCAATGTAGATCTCTACAAGCTTAGTCACATCATAAATAGTCCTCACGGGTATGAAATGAATAGATTTGGTCAACCTGTCGACAATCACCCAAATGGAGTCAAACTTCTGTTAAGTCTTAGGAAATGCTACCATAAAATCCATAAATATTTTATCCCATTTCCATACTGGTATATCTAATGACCTTAGTAGTACCCCGGGATTTTTATCCTCTAACTTGGCTTTCTGAAAAGTCAAATACGAAGCCACATATTCTACTACTAGTTTCTTCATTCTCGACCTTGAATTCAGGTGCCTTGCCGACCTCGATCAATTTTCTCTTCTCCTGAGTCAACACGCCTGTCATTTGAAGAAATTTAATCTTATTCATCAATTCGCTATATATAATGATCATTCTACAATGCACTTTCCTTGATAAAGAATCCAAATTAAGATCTAAGTCACGAAATTTCTCTAACAACTCCAACCCCTTCACTGTTACAAACGAGAGATGAACCCACTTCTTGTTTAGGGCATCAGCCACCACATTTTCTTTCCCTCGATAGTAATGCAACATAAACTCCTAATGTTAAGCTCCTTTTGATCAAACAAGTATTTTAAACTCTTATGGTCACTGAATACATCAAAACAACACCAATATAGATAATGTCTCCAAATTTTCAATACATCAAACAAGTATTTCAAACTCTTCGTAAGGTGTTTTAATGGAGCAGCAATCTTGGCAAATCCCTCAATAAATCTCCTACAGTACTTGGCCAAGCCCAGAAAACTTCTAACCTCTATGACTGTTTGCAGCTGTTTCCATACCATCATGGCTTCTAGCTTGGATGGGTCGACAACGATCCATTCCTTAGAAATTACATGTCCCAAGAACTTCACTTCTTCCAACCAAAATTCACATTTTCCTAGATTTGCATATAGTTACTGCTCCTTCAGTACTTGTAGAACTTGACACAGATGTTCCTCTCGTTCCTTGACTCTTGGAATAGATGAAGATGTCATCAATAAAGATCACCACAAACATGTATAAGAACGGACGGAAGATATGGTTCATATAATCCATGAAGATAGTTGGCACACTGGTCACTTCGAATGGCATCACCAAGTACTCATAGTGCCCATAACGCGTTCTAAAAGTCATCTTGGATATATCATCTTCTTTCACTCGAATTTGATGGTACCCCATCGATAGAAAATTCGACATCGCAAACTGGGTGTATTCCTGGTACTTCTGGTGGGAAGACTTCAGAGAAATCCCTCACCACTGGGATATAATTGACAATAGCCTATGGATTCATAGTTATTGAGTTCAGAAACACATATTTCTGAACTCCCCTTTTTAGAGAAAACTTCAGTCTGTTGGTTGAAAGGAACTATGAAATATCGAGACCCAGAAATATCACATTCTGTCGAGCATAGTTTAATAGGATGTAGTTTCTAGAAAACCAATCCATTCCCAGAATTACTACTAGATATTTTAGAGGATTAAAAATTAAATCAATCTTAAAATTCATTTTAAACATTCAACGGGCATTGCAGGCACGCTGAATTACATTTTACTGTTTCAGCAGAAGGTAGGGTAACCACTAAATTGAATGGTAAGGTAGTGATATCTAGTTGGAGCGAATCCACAAAATCTAATGAAATGAACGAATGTGTTGCTCCAGAATCATGTATCACATAAAATATTTTTGCAACAATTAAACATTCACCCTAAATAAGTTCTGAGGAAGATGATGCTTCTTCTCCACTAATATGATAAACACGTCCTTGAGCAGTAGGGCGTGCAACATCCTTTTTTGCTGACAACATCCTTATTGTCGGCAGTATCCTTCTCCTGACAATCTTATGCAAGATGGTTTGGTTTCTGACATGCATAACATACCCTTGTTCTTCCGGGACACTTAGTTATCTTATGTCCCTCCTATCCATAGTGAAAGCATCGAATGGTATTTGCTTGGTTATTTCTTAGATTTTGAGGCCTCCGATCTCCCCCTTTTTGAGGTCTCGCTTGATCTCTAGCAATCTCTTATGTGCGAAAATACAGCTTTTTCTGTTGGAATTGTCTGCCTTTATTTTGTTGGTCACCATTTCCTTGAGGCCTTGCTTGTCCACCAATAGCCCCTCTGTTCAGGCAGCCCTGTTTCATGATCTCCACCTTTTTGCATTTCTACACCAGCACCTGATACTCACGTATCTCTAGGGGTCCCACAGACTTCTTAATCTCATACCTGAGCTTGGTTTCAATCCTTTCACACATGTACTCTTCATCCATTTGGTTACGAAACTATCGAAAATGTTTTGCTAGGGACTCAAACTTTGCTGCATACTCAGGCACTATGAGACTTCCCTAATATAGTTTCAGGAATTGGGCCTTCTTCTCAGCCCTAACACTCTTCAAAAAATATTTGTCCAAGAACTTTCTCTTGAAAATTACCTAGATCAGTTCTTCGTGGTTTCCTTCCATCATTTGTCTCACCCCTTGCCACCAATATTCAGCTTTACCAATCAACAAATAGGCGGCATACTTCACCTTTGTGTCATCTGGGCAGTGGAGGATCTTTGAGATCTTCTGCAGCCAAAGGTTAGCCTTGTCAGGGTCATGCTCCCTTTTAAATTTTGGCGGATCTTATCTATGGAATTTAGTCAGGCCTATTGTTGCAACAGCTGCTTCGTCCCTCTAGTCCCTCTATGCATTAAATTGAGCCTCGACTGTAGCTTGTTAAGCCTAAACTGTAGCTTGTTGGGTTATTGCAGCGATTGTGGCATTCATGGCTTGGATTACTTCAGTCACGTCACTTCCTCTTTGATCATAAAAAAACCAAGCCACAAACCCCTAGCTCAAATTTCTACTCATTCATATGGGTTGGGTCACACCAAGCCACAAACGCTTAACCCAAATTCTTTTTGCACTAAAGATAAAATAACCCATCTAAATATAATATATATATATATATATAAAGCTCATCCATTGATTAAATAATTCTTACTAACAATTTTATCAACTATAATAAGTCGAACAAGGCAAATAATTATCACACATAAATTAATATTGAAGAAAATATTTATAGGTCCTAATTATTTTTGAATAATAAATTTAGAGGGTGTTACACTTTTCAAACTCCTAAGAATTTTCATCACATGATCAGAAATAGTATAACTCTTTTCAAGAACCTTTAATCTTGAGACCAATGTTTGGAATATGGAAAACATTGTTTCAATGTCTTCGTCTTCTTTCATTTGAAATAGTTTATATTTTCTGACTAGCAGGTTAGCCTTTGCTTCTTGAACTTGCATGCTTCCCTCATCTTCTTCTATTCAGCATCCATCTCTTTCCTTGTAATTTCAATGCCATCAATATTTGTTGGAGCAGTGTAGCCATCTTCCACTAAGTCCTAAAGTTCAAGATCTTATGAGATAAAGAAGCTTCGAAGTTTGTCCTTCCAGTACTCAAATATTTCTCCATCAAACAAAGGTGGTCTATTGATGTTTCCACCAAAGGCTTTTTCACCAAATCTAGCATGTTGAATCCTTGGATCTTTCCTCAAACACTATAAAGTGCGCAGCCTTGAGACTGGACTCTAATACCAATTGAAGGTGCAAACAAGACAAGAGCGGTTGAATTGTGTTTGTCTAAATTGGATTCCTTTTAAATATTTATTCAAGAACTTGTTCTGGTTTGGTGCTTTTAACTAATACAGAGGCAGTAGCAATAAAACATAATTAATAAAAGGCAGCAATATAGTGAATAATGCAGAAGTAAAGTGAGACAAGTAGATTTATCATGGTTTACCACTAACTTGACACCTACATCCAATCCCTTAACTTAGAAATACTTAACCATTAGTTCAAATCCTTGAATTACACAACACCTGACCCTACAACTCAGTCTTCTCTAAACAATCTGACACCTATACACTTTTTGAGGCAAACAAACACATTGACTCTACAAGTCAATTTTTCTCCACACAACCTAAAAACCACATATTGTTGAAGGAAACTACACCTTGATCCTACAAGTTAAGTCTTCTCATGCAACCTAGAAACCACAGATTGCTTGAGGAACACTAAAGTCACTATCAGGCTGGGTTGCACAAGTTTGAAACAAATTGTGTTTTGCTTATATTAAACAGACTGTTACAATTGATTTCTCACACTAAAACACTTAGAACATATTTCTTCAAGCAATTGCTTATCTAGAACTGAAACCTTTGAACTTTGAATACTTAGGAAATTTGAGCTCCCAAAAGTTTCTCTAAATTATACTGATTTATGAGTTTATGAGTTTGTGCTTTCTTCTTCAACCTTGAGTATCTATTTATAGAATAGAATAGGGTTTGACTTTTGTTCTTGTAAAATCTAGATCATATATTTCTTGTGAACAAATTTTGAGCGTATCTTTTAGTAAATAGTTCTGAGTGTTTCTTTTTGTGAATAATTCTGAGTGTGTCTTCTCATGAATAATTCGGAGTGTATCTTCTGCTAATCAAATTTTGAGCATATCTTTTTGTGAGCAAATTATGAACATATCTTATTATGAACAAATTATAAGCATATCTTCTTGTGAACAATATTTTGACCATATATTCTTGTAAACTATATTTTGACCATATCTTCTTGTGAACAATATTTTGGCCATATCTTCTTGTGAGCAAATTTTTTTCCATATCTTCTTTTCACCTTAGTCAAAGATTTCCTTCAATTATAATTCTAAATTGTATCTAATTTCATACTATGTTCAAAAACTTATTCACGGGAATCTTCCTTTAGACTCTTGATTGATTGGAGTTGGAATGGACTCGGGCTTGTTCTTGAATAGTTTGAAATTTTGATTCGGCTAAGTCTTCTCTTCAGAATGAATTCTTTCAACCAAAGTCTTTGACTTTCCATCATAGCCATTTACTTTCTTGTTGGAGTGAGATGTCGTGTTTCTTGGATAATAAAAGTTAGCGGCAGAATTGCGTGACTTAGATTTAGTGGCTTTGGGCAAATTACATTGTTGAATCATTAGAGTCAGTGCAATATTAGAGGTTGTATATTAGAGGCAACATTTTTAGTGTGTTGCAACTTTTGATTAGAGGAATATGAGCATTGAAAGCATGGCTTGAACAATCTCTTCAAAGTAAATGATAGCTTGATATAAACTTTTTAGAGGATGCTAAGTTTGTGCATATCATAGGTACGCAAAGGCTTCAGAGACATTCTTTAGAGGCAGTCTTTATACCCAGTTTGAGAGACAATGTTTAGACCAAGTTATCAGAGGCAGTTTTTAGACTCAAACATCAGAGGCAGTCTTCGTAACCTTCAGAGACACGTTGCTTTCAGAGGCATATGTTTAGAGGCTGACACATATACTTTTGTGTTCCTCTGATCTCATCCTCTAGTCACTTTCCCTGGTCCCTTCTGATTTTCTTGTTCGAATTTATGCACATTTAATGAAGCCTTTTAGTCCAAACAAATTGTTCTCATAAAATACATTTGTTAACATCAAAATCACAAGAGGAAAACCAACTTGGTTCTACTCAATAAAAAACTTTTGATTTGACGGTTGGATTAATGAAATTCGTTGTTTATATTGAGTTATTACAAAATTATTCCTATAGTTAACATATCCCCGTTCATATATATATATATATATATATTATAATTATTTAAATATAAAATATTCATTTAAAAAATTTATTTTGTTCAAGTAGTCTTGTATCTATATTCACATGCTTTAATTATAGAGAAGTGAAAAATTTCATATTGGAACTCAAACCTCTGGATATTAATATATTTGTAACTACCAGATGAATTGTCTTTACATGACAAATATTATATAGTGTATGTACATTAATTTTTTAAACATCAACAATCATTTGGGCTTGACATATTTATATTCAAGTTCAATAATAAATATATTTTTAAACCAATCCTTAAATATTTGTTGAAATAATTTTTTATCCACTAACTATATAAAATTTTCTGACGTATCTATGTAATTAAAGCACACACTGATGTTTTGTCAAATTAAAAAAAAAAATAAAAACTACACCATGATGTTAATTTCAACGTTTTTGTTGCACCTAAAAGTAAATAAGGATTCCAGACCCTAATAACTTTCGATGACAACCTTTCTATATAAATGAATAATTTATAATTTTTTATTTGATTTATTAATTCAATGTGCGGATAGTAAAAATTGTTTTAGAAAACTCAATAAGTGAAATACCAAAGCTAGAAGAAAAAGAACACATCTATTGTGCATGCATTGAGTGATCCAACCTACTTTGCCAACCGAATCTTCCAGAACCATCAAGGAGTTACCTTCGTGAAAATTCCATCTTGTTAGAAGATTGAAAAAAAATAGTTATGTACGTGTTTTTCTTATGGAGACAATGGAACAATTTTAACAATATATTGCAAAATTGTCAAGGTTTTATAACTCTATGGTACTTAGATTTAAATTTTATATTTTTGGGGTAATGTTTTCAGGTTGCAATTAATATTGGAGATCGTCAAGCCACGTCATAGTCAAAGTTCGAGAATTAAGAGTTTTTCTTAAGTTTTTTGTATTTCAGTAATAATTATTGATGAAAATAAATTAAAACTTAGAGCTAGTGTTATGTTAATTGAAAAAATGTAGAAGTTCCAAATATAAGAGATATCACACACTAATAGTGTTTATAAAGTGGAGGTATGACCTTTTGTGTTGTAGTCCCTTCGATTTTTGAGTGATCCTAATACCATTGTTATCTTAGAGCGGTTTTGTGTCGTCGTACTTTCGATTTATAGATGGTCTCCAATATCATATTATTAGGTACAATTTGCCTGAAGTGTTTATCTTGAAGACTTCGTGGTTGATAGTCTGCCTTGTACAATTTGGGCAGTGTCGTGAAATGTCTTAATGAGAGCGACCTAGTCCGCGACTCAACCCTTATATCTTCAGTTGCTGAAATTTATTTTGAAACAAATTTTCGAAACTCAAAAATAACAATTTTAAGATGTTTCTTTTTGCTATGTCAACCGACGAAATTACTAATTTTGCTTCCACTCCTTTTGATTTCAATAAAATGTTTTGGTTGAGGGATGTCACTTCAAACGATAACAACAAAAGATGTTATTTGCCTTAACCATGAAAAAGGTTGCCAACATTCTAAAGTATGACATTCCTATAGTTCCATAATCAGGTGAACAAACAGAAAAAGATAAGAAAGCTGCTAAATTAACCCAATGGGAACATTATGATTACCTCTGTAAGAATTATATTCTTAATCGACTTGTTGAATGTATGATTACTACAATTTTAGCAATACTGCTAAAACGGTTTGGGTTTGCTTTGAAGAAGAAATATGATACCGAGGAAGCTGGAGCTAAAAAGTATGTTGTGAGCCTCAAATATCAGATGACCGATGACAGATTAGTGGAGGCTGAGTCCCATGAAAGATTTTAAAAATTCTTTCAGGCATAAAAGAAAAGAATTCTCACTAGAGAGTCTGATAACCCGCCTCAAAATTGAAGAAGAATCTCGTGAACAAGACCAGAAAGATGAAGTACTTGTTGTTTCAAATCATAAGAAGAAATTCATCAGAGCAGTTCTGAAGCCTATCAAAAAACAACTTAAGAATTAGAACCGCAATATAAAGAATAACAACAAGAATGGGAACCCTCCAAAGGTCCCAATTATAAGGAAACAACCACCTCCTCAAAATGACTATATGCCATCATTTCTCTGCTTTAGATGTCTGAAACAAGGTCATATGGAACACAAGTGTAGCAACAAGCCAAGCTCTGCTCAATAGGCTGGTGCCTCACGTCGTGTATGTTATGATCGTGATATGTTTAAAACATACAGTTGTTGAAAATAAGAAAGTGTTGTTGGGAGATTCTCAAACCACTAATGTTGCTGGTATTGGAGATGTGGAATTAATATTCACCTCTAGAAAGACCTTAATTCTGAAGGAGGTGATGCACACTCTACAAATAAGGAAGAATTTGGTTTCTGGTTTTCTTCTAAATAAGGCAGGGTTTACTCACTCTATATGGGCATATTTATACACCATGTCTACAAATGGTATTTTTGTTGTGAAAGGGTACGCCACTGATGGCGTGTTTAAATCTTTAAATCAATAAAATGTTTCATTCTACTTACCAGTTGTTTGATTTTAATATTTGGTATGCTAGACAATGTCATGTGAACAAACATGTAATTTCAAACTTAAGTAACTTAGGTTTAATTCCAAAGTTATCTTTAAATGATTTTGAAAAATGAGATTTTTGTAGTCAAGCTAAAATAACAAAGAGTTCACATAAATCAGTAGTCAAAGAAACTGAACCTTTAGATTTAATACACTCCGATATATGTTATCTTGATGGGGCTTTAACTAGAAATTAGAGACATTATTTTATCACTTTTATTGACAATTGTTCTGACTATACTTTTATATATCTAATAAACAATAAAAGTGAAGCGCTTGACATGTTTAGGATCTTTGTAACTGATATTGAAAATCAATTTAGTAGAAAGATTAATTGGTTTCGTAGTGATAGAAGAATCAGGTATGATTGTAGTTTGTTTAATGAGTTTTATAAATTTCATGAAATTATACATCAAACAACTGCACTATATTCGCCTGAAATGAATGGAAAAGCTAAAAGAAAGAATAGAACACTTACTGAACTAATTGTTGCTATTATGCTTAACTCTGATGCGACATTTCCTTTGTAGGGGGAAATTATATTGACTTTTTGTTATGTTTTGAATAGAGTTCCTAAGTCTAAAAAAAGAAACATCTCCATATGAGATTTTGAAGAAAAGACAACCAAACTTGTCTTATCTTCGAACTTGGGGTTGTCTGGCTTATGTTAGAATCCCTGATCCCAAGCGAGTTAAACTCGCCAGTAGAGCTTATGAATGTGTATTTATTGGGTATGTAGTAAATATAAAAGCATATAGGTTTTATGACCTAATTATGAAATTGATCATATAGTCAAATGATATTGACTTCTATGGAAATAGATTCCCTTTCAAATCGAGAAATAGTGGGGGCAACGAACCAAGTCAAATTCTTGTGATGAGGAGCACTGAAAGCAATAAACAAGATGAAACAGAACTTCAAAGAAGTAAAAGAGCCATAGTTAATAAAGATTACAAACACGATTATACTGCCTATACCTTATAAAAGGATCCAACAAATTTTCAAGAAGCTTTTTCATCTTTGGATGCAGTTTATGGAGAAAAAAAAGCTATAAACGATGAGATGGATTCTTTAGAGACTAACAAGACCTAACATTTAGTAGACTTGCTTCTGTTGGAACCATGTTGGTTCTTGCAATTAAAGTTTTGATGTTAACAAATGTATTTTATGAAAATAACATATTTGACTTAGAAGAAGAATGAAAAATGTCACTAGAAGAATAGATCAGAGGATGACGTTACCAGAAGCAGAAATCAGAGGATGACGTCACCAGATGCATAAATCAGAGGATGATGTCACCAGAATCAGAAATCAGAGGATGACGTCACTAGAGGATGATCATCAGAGGAATCTGTCAGAGGAATATGTTAGAGAAAAATGCTCAAAACAGAATTGGAGCAAAAGACTCGAGAAACAGAATCTAGCTAAAGATATGCTCAAAACAGAATCTGAGAAAAATGCTCAAAACAGAATTGGAGGAAAAGACTGGAGAAACATAATCTAGCTGAAAGTGTGCTCAAAACTGAAGCAGAGCAAAATGCTCAAAACAGAATTGGAGCAAAAGACTTAAGAAACAGAATCTAGCTGAAAGTATGCTCAAAACAGAAGCGGAGCAAAATGCTCCAAACAGATTAATTGAAATACACTCCAGAAGTAAAGCATCAGTGAGCAAAAGACTCAAAACAGAATCTGAGCAAACTACTCCAGAATATTCTCAAAATAGATTAATCGAAATACACTCCAGAAGTAAAGCATTAGTGAAGTCCTAATTTCAACCATAAATAGAGACTTAATGTTGAAGAATAAAGCATCGAAAAATAGAAGAACTCAAGCAAAAATTCATAAGTAGTCAGAGAGTTCAAAGGAGAGAAACACATGCTTAAAAGATAAATATTTTCTAAGTGTTCTTTTCTTAGAGTGTGAAGCTGATCGTCATCATAAATTATTCAGAAGTAAACACACTAGAGCATATTGTGAGTATCAACTTTCCAGAAGTAATTACTCAGTTCTAATTTCGATCCCTTATATTAAATCCTATAGTGTTGAAAAAATCTGGGGTTGTCAGGTTGTTAGAAAAAGACTTAGCTTGTAGGTTTAAGGTTGTGAAGTTCCTCAAAAGTCTGGGATTGTCAGACTGTTTGAGAAGACTTAGCTAGTTTAGTTAAGGTGTTGTTGTTCCTCAAAAGTCTGGGGTTGTCAGGCTGTTTGAGAAGACTTAGCTGGTTTAGTTAAGGTGTTGTTGTTCCTCAAAAGTCTGGGGTTGTCAGGATGTTTGAGAAGACTTGGCTGGTATAGTCAAGGTGTTGTTGTTCCTCAAAAGTCTGGGGTTATCAGGCTATTTGGGAAGACTTGCTTGTAGGGTTAGTGGTGTTGTAATTCAAAGGAGTTTGAATTAGTGAAAAGGCCTTCTGGAGGAAGGGACTGGACGTAGCCTAGTTAACGGTGAACCAGTATAAATTGCTATGTTATTATGTTACTATTATCCGCTGTTGAATCTGATTAGTTATATATTGAATAATTCACATTAACATGCAACAAAACAGCAAAAGTAATCAAGTTTGACAAACATAATTCAACCCCCCCTTTTCGTGTTTGCACCTTCAATTGGCATCAGAGCTCGGTCTCAAGGCTGAGCACTTTACAGTGTTTGAGGAAAGATCCAAGGGATCAACATTTCCGGATTCAATGAAGAAGCTACTGGAGGAAACATCAACAGACCACCTCTGTTTGATGGAGAACGATTTGAATATTAGAAGGACATGCTGAGAAGTTTTTTTATTTCACAAGATCCTGAACTTTGGGACATGGTGGAAGATGGTTATACTGCTCCAGAAGATGCTGATGGTGTTAAAATTTCCAGAAGAGATATGGATGCTGATCAGAAGAAGATGTTCAAGTTGCATCACAAATCCAGAACGTTCATGATTAATGCAATCACGTACGTTCATGATTAATGCAATCACGTTCAAGGAGTTCGACAAATGCACTAACAGAGAAATAGCGAATAGCATCTATGATAGTCTGATTCTGACTTACGAAGGCAGTAAGAAAGTCCATGATGCAAAGGCTAACATTCTAGTCAAGAAGTACGAGTTATTCAAGATGGAAGAAGATGAAGACATTGAAACTATGTTTTCCAGATTCCAGACTCTAGTATCAGGATTAAGGGTATTAGAAAAGAGCTACACTATTGCTGATCATGTAAGGAAAATACTTAGAAGTCTGACAATCAAGTGGAGACCAAAGATCACTCCTATTTAGGAAGCTAAAGATCTGAATACTCTAAAGCTGGAAGAATTAATCAGCTCTTTCAGATCACATGAAATTGAGTTGGAAGAAGATGAACCCAAGAAGAAGAACAAAACTCTAGCTCTGAAATCCAAGCAGAAGAAGGCTTTGAAAGCAACATCAGAAGATAGTGATTCAGAAGATCAAAATCTGAACTCAGAAGAAGAAGAGATTGCTTTCTTATCCAGAAAGTTCAGAAAGATGTGGCATAGCAGAAGGAATATATTTCCCCAGAGATATTCCAATCAGTCCAATAAAGGAAGTGATGATACACATGACAAGAAAGGTATCATTTGCTACGGATGCAATGAATCTGGACATATCAAGTCGGAATGTCCAAATATGGAGAAAGAGATGTACCAGAGGAAAGATTTCAGAACTAAGAAGAAAAGCATGATGGCTACATGGGATGATTATGATGAATCTTCTGAAGATGAACAAGCAGATTTGGCTATGATGGCTCACACCAACTCTGGATCCAACACAGAATCTGATTCTGGAAGAGAATCAAAAGATGATGAAACTGAGGTATATTCTGAATTAACTCGATCTGATTTGATTACCGCTCTGAATGATTTTTTAAATAGTAATTACAAATTGTCTTTAAAACTGAAAACTCTTAAGAAAGAAAATACAAATCTAACAGAAGAAGTTAATGTTTTAAAGAATCAGATTGCAGAATTTAAAACAGAAAGTGTCATTCTTGAAATTGATATTGCATAATTGAAAATAGAGAATGTATGTTTGAAAAACAATTTTGCTGAACTTAAAGATGAAAGTTTAAATCTGAAAAATAATCATAATTCAACAACAATTGAAAATACCACAAGTAATTCTTATATGCATGAACAAGTTCTTCAAGAATTTCTTGATAGTGGTATGGAAAGAAGCAATTATGCTTCTATGATTTATGGAGTCAGTAGGAATGGAAATAGAGGTATAGGATTTGAAGAAACTATAACTGAACCTAAACCTATGCTTAAACCTGTTCCCTATGATATTGTGTGTGTTGTTTGTTACAAGAAAGGTCATTCCAAAGTGTCTTGACCTATACTAAATACAAGGAAAAACAAGAAACTTTTCAAGACTAACAAACCTGGACCAAACCAGATTTGGGTACCAAAAGATAAAATTGTTTATGTTGCAGATGTTCTGAGCAACCAAAGTGAAACACCAGTCATGGTGCCTGGTCAATGGATGCTGGCAATATATGAAGGGAAAAAGGTCTATGTTCCAACATCTACCAAACAAAAGCCAATTGACTCTGGTAGAAGAAGAACTGCTCAATATAATGCCTATCAGAACCAAAACCATAGGAGGAACAGGAAATACCAAAACAGACACAGAAATCACACATATCAACAAAACTGGAACTACCAGAGGAATCAGAATTATCATCAGTTCCAGAACTATCAGAGGAACCTGATATATCATAAGAAAGAGAAGTGTTAGTATCTGGAGAGTTCTTCAAACACTCCAGGAAGGGAATTCAAATCCCTTCATCCAAACCATCTAATCACAGAACATACAGATTCAAAATCTGAAAATCAGAAACAAGAGGATTTTCAGAGTAAAACTGAAACTGTTGACATATAGGTTACATCTTGCTGTAAATACTATTATTGTGTGATATTTATGTTTACTATGATAACAAGAAGCTTGATCTTAAAAATCAAAGCTAGATAAGTATTCTGCAAGTTTTCAAACTGTTAGAGGAACCAAGTGATCCACGTGATGTGAACACTTCAACAGAAACAGTATTTCAGTGATTTCAAAAACAAGCAGAAACAATTAGAAGCAAAATTAATGGTTTGGCTGTATTGAGTTTATTTTTAAATTAATTGATTTGTATTATGTTATATGACAAATAGCTTGACCTAAAAAGTCAAAGCAAGATGAAGCTGATGATGCAGGTTAACTAGAACCAGAGGAAACCGAAGCTGGTTCACCAGAACTAGAGGAAACCGAAGCTGGTTCACCAAAACCAGAGGAAACTGATGCAGGTTTACTAGAATCAGAAGCTGATGCGACAAAAGAACTTTAAAAAGCAGAAGATACCAGCAAGCATACGACAAGTCTTCAGAGGATAAATCTGAAGATAAGTTAGAAAGAAAAAATAGATCACTCCAAGACATGGCAAGAACTATGTTAAATGATTTAAATGTTGCAAAACATTTTTGGGATGAAGCAATCAACACTGCATGTTACATTCAGAATAGAGTTTTTATTAGGTCTATGTTGTTTAAAACACCATATGAATTATAGAAAGATTTAACAAAATCAGAGGAAGCAGAAACAGACAAACCAGCAGAAGCAGATAAACCAGCTGAATTTGAAGAAGTGAAGGATACAAGTAAATCAGAAGCATGTGAGAAGTCAGAAGAGAAATCTGGATGGAAATATCAGTCATCTCATCCTGAAAATCTAATCATTGGAAGTGGAAGTGATTCTTTAAGAACCAGATCATCATTAAAAGATATAAGTCTGTTTGGTTTAATCTCATCGATTGAGCCTACATCTGTTAGTGAAGCATTAGCAGATGATGGATGGATTATTGCAATGCAAGAAGAGTTAAATGAATTTAAGAGGAATGATGTGTGGGATCTAGTTCCAAGACCAGAAAAGAACATTGTTGGAACCAAATGGGTCTTTAGGAATAAGCTAAATGAAAAAGGTGAAGTTTTCAGAAACAAGGCAAGACTTGTGGCACAAGGTTATAGTCAGCAAGGAGATATTGACTACACTGAGACATTTGCTCCAGTGGCCAACATGAATTTCAAATGAGTATGATGGGCGAACTTAAGTTCTTTCTAGGAATACAAATTCAACAAAGTCCAGAAGGTATTTACATTCACCAAACTAAATATACAAAGGAACTTCTCAAGAAGTTTAAGATGAGTGATTGCAACCCTATGGCTACACCAATGCATCCTACTTGTTCACTTGATAAAGATGAATCAGGAACAAAAGTTGACCAGAAAATCTACAAAGGAATGATAGGATCATTACTCTACCTTACTGCTTCTAGACCTGATATCATATTTAGTGTGTGTGTATGTGCTCGATTTCAATCTGATCCTAGAGAATCTCATCTAATTGATGTTAAGAGAATTCTTAGATATCTGAAAAGCACTACCAACCTCACCTTGTTTTACAAGAAAACTCCTACACACAAACTGAGTGGATACAATGATTCTGACTATGCTGGAGATAAACTTGAAATAAAAAGTACCAGTGGCTATTGTACCTTTTTAGGAGACAATTTAATTTCGTGGTCCAGTAAGAGACAATATATCATTTCCATGTCAATAGCAGAGGCTGAATACATTTCAGCAGCTGGCTGCAGTACTCAACTACTCTGGATGAAGCATCATTTTGAAGACTACAAAATATTAGAATCCAACATACCCATTTATATGAGATCTGGGCATTAGACTTAGTGGGAGAAAATATAAAATAAAGCTTAGTCTTAGGGGGAGTCAGAGTCAAAAGAAAGAAAAAGTATTATCAAAAATACATTGTTTGTCATCATCAAAAAGGGGAAGATTGTTGGAACCAAGTTGGCTCTTGCAATTAAAGTTTTGATGTTAACAAATGTATTTTATGAAAATAACATATTTGACTTAGAAGAAGAATGAAAAATGTCACCAGAAGAATAGATCAGATGATAACGTTATTAGAAGCAGAAACCAGAGGATGACGTCACCAGATGCATAAATTAGAGGATGATGTCACCAGAAGATGACGTCACCAAAATCAGAAATCAGAGGATGACGTCACTAGAGGATGATCATCAGAGGAATCTACTAGAGGAATATGTTAGAGAAAAATGCTCAAAACAGAATTAAAGCAAAGGACTCGAGAAACAGAATCTAGCTAAAACTATGCTCAAAACAAAATCTGAGAAAAATGCTCAAAACAGAATTGGAGCAAAAGACTGGAGAAACGTAATCTAGCTGAAAGTGTGCTCAAAACTGAAGCGGAGCAAAATGCTCAAAACAAAATTGGAGCAAAAGACTTAAGAAACAGAATCTAGCTGAAAGTATGCTCAAAACAGAAGCGGAGCAAAATGCTCCAAACAAATTAATTGAAATACACTCCAGAAGTAAAGCATCAGTGAGCAAAAGACTCAAAATAGAATCTGAGCAAACTACTCCAGAGTATTCTCAAAATAGATTAATCGAAATACACTCCAGAAGTAAAGCATCAGTGAAGTCCTAATTTCAACTATAAATAGAGACTTGATGCTAAAGAATAAAGCATCGAAAAATAGAAGAACTCAAGCAAAAATTCATAAGTACTTAGAGAGTTCAAAGGAGAGAAACACATGTTTAAAAGATAAATATTTTCTAAGTGTTCTTTTCTTAGAGTGTGAAGTTGATCGTCATCATAAATTATTCAGAAGTAAACACTCTAGAGCATATTGTGAGTATCAACTTTCTAGAAGTAATTACTCAGTTCTAATTTCGATCCCTTATATTAAATCCTATAGTGTTGAAGTTTCTTCTAAAATCTGGGGTTGTCAGGTTGTTAGAAAAAGACTTAGCTTGTAGGTTTAAGGTTGTGAAGTTCCTCAAAAGTCTGGGATTGTCAGACTGTTTGAGAAGACTTAGCTGGTTTAGTTAAGGTGTTGTTGTTCCTCAAAAGTCTGGGGTTGTCAGGCTGTTTGAGAAGACTTAGCTGGTTTAGTTAAGGTGTTGTTGTTCCTCAAATGTCTGGGGTTGTCAAGCTGTTTGAGAAGACTTAGCTGGTTTAGTTAAGGTGTTGTTGTTCCTCAAAAGTCTGGGGTTGTCAGGCTGTTTGAGAAGACTTTGCTGGTATGGTCAAGGTATTGTTGTTCCTCAAAAGTCTGGGGTTGTCAGGCTGTTTGGGAAGACTGGCTTGTAGGGTCAGTGGTGTTGTAATTCAATGGAGTTTGAGGTAGTGAAAAGGCCTTCTGGAGGAAGGGACTGGACGTAGCCTAGTTAATGGTGAACCAGTATAAACTGCTGTGTTATTATGTTACTATTATCCGCTGTTGAATCTGATTAGTTATATATCGAATAATTCACATTAACATTCAACAAAACAGCAAAAGTAATCAAGTTTGACAAACACAATTCAACTCCCCTTGTCGTGTTTGCACCTTCAGCTTCCTGGTTGCAAAACGAAAATAGTAAATGAATATTGAAAAAGAAACTTAAATCTGGCTCACCTTGTAGCCAAAGGTTTTACATCCATTAGGGTACTCATTTCCCTTGGTGCTATTCATAACTTGGTGGTACACTTTTTTAAATGTCAAAACTACTTTTGTATCCCTTGGTGCTATTCATTTCCCTTGCATTTCCCATGTCAAAACTACTTTTTTAAATGGTGACTTGGAAGAAGAAATCTATATGAAACAACTTGAAGGTTTTGTGATTCATGGACAAGAAAACAAGGTCTGTAAGTTAGATAAATCTATGTATGGTCTTAAACAAGCTCATAAGCAATGGCATGAAACGTTTATTAACTTGATTAGATCGAATGAGTTTAATGTGAATGAAAGTGACAAATGTATTTATTAAAAATTTGAAAATGGCATTTGCACTATCATATGTCTCTATATAGACGACTTACTCATATTTTGTTCAAACATTAATGTTGTAAATAATGTGAAATCATTATTGTGCAACAACTTTGATACGAAGAACTCAGAGAAACGAGTGTAATCCTTGGAATCATGATTACTAGGTTGGAAGATAGAATTTCTTTGGATCAGTCTCACTATGTTGAAAAGATCTTAAAGCAATACAAATACTTTAAATGTAAAACTGTTTGCACATCATATGATCCAAGTGTAAATTTTTTCAAAAACATTGGTGAAGGTGTTAGACAAATTGAATGTGCAAGCATCATTGGCAGCCTCAGATATGCAACTGATTGTACTACACCTGACATTGCTTACGTTGTGGGACTGTTGTGCAGGTTTACCAGTAGACCTAGTATGGAGCATTGGCACGCTAATGAGAGAGTTATGATATATCTTAAAAGAATCAAGAGTCTCAAATTATATTATCAAAGATTTCATGTCGTCATTGAAGGATACAGTGATGTTTGTTGAAACAAAGTTGGTTTTACATTCAGAGTTTTGATGTTAACAAAAGTATTTTATGAGAACAATATATTTGAATCCAAAGAGTATATAACAAGATTCATATTTTTGAAGAAAATCTAAAATAAGATTTGATTCAAATATATAACTGAAGAAAATCTAAAATAAGATTTGATTCAAATTTATAATTGAAGAAAATCTTTGACCTAGTTGAAAAGAAAATATGGTCAAGATTTGAAGAAGATTTAATTAATACTTGATCAAGATTTAATTATGATTTGAAGAAGATTTGATCAAGATTTGAAGAAGATTTAATTATGATTTGAAGAAGATTTGATTAAGATTTGATCTAAATTTGAAGAAGATTTGATCAAGATTTATCTACAACAAAATACGAACAGAATCAATCTGAAGAATTTACAAACTCAATTTGAAGAAGATACAATTCAGAATTAAACAAGGACTAAATTGAAGCCCAAATTTTAGCTATAAATAGATACTCAAGGCTGAAGAAGAAAGTCATCGAAACTCAGAAGAGAGTAGAAGAACTCAAGCTAAAATTCCAAATTCATCTTAGAGTTCAAAGAGGGAAACACTTGTTCGAAGGAGAAATATTTTCTGAATGTTCTTTTCTTAGAGTGTGAAAGTTATTATTATTATCAGCTTTGTTAGAAGCAACTACTCAAGTTCCAATCTTTTGTATCCAACACGAAAGTGGTTTAGTTCCGTCTTCAATCTGGGGTTGTTAGGAGAAAACTTGGCTTGTAGGGTCAAGCTGGTGTTGTTCCTCAAAACTCTGGGGTTGTCAGGCTTTTTGGGAAAACTGGCTTGGAGGGTCGGGTGTTTTGTAATTCAAGGCATTTGAATTAGTTGATGAAAGCCTTCTAAATGAGGGGACTGGATGTAGCCAAGTTAGTGGTGAATCAGGATAAATCTATCTGTCCAAATATTTATGCTTTCATTATTTGCTGCCTCTGAATTTGATTGCTTCTTATCCAAGTTATTCATAAAAACAACCAGCCTTCCTCAAATCAGCAAAAAGTTTTCAACTTTGGCAAACACAATTCAGCCCCCTTCTCGTGTTTGCACCTTCAATTGGCATCAGAGCTCGGTCTCAAGCAGAGCACTTTACAGTGTTTGAGGAAAGATTCAAGGTTTCAATATGTCTGGATTTAGTGAATCAGCAGATGAAGAAATTGAAGTATTTTTTGAATTTACTCGATCCAATTTAATTACTGCTATAAATATTTTTTAAATAATAATCACAAATTGTCTTTCAAACTGAAAACACTTAGGAAAGAAAATACAAATCTAACTGAAAAAGTTAATCTTTTAAAGAATCAAAGTGCTAAATTTAAAATAGAAAATGCAACTCTGAACATTGATATTACTGAACTTAAGACAGATAATGCAATTTGACAACTGATATTACTAAACTTAAAACGGAGAATGCAAATTTGAAAACGGATATTACTAAACTAAAGACAGATAATGCAACTCTGAAAACTGATATTACTGAACTTAAAACAGACATTTCAAATTTGAAAACTGATATTGATGAACGTAAGGGTGAAAATCTAACTCTGAAAAGTAATTATAGTTCAACATCAATTGAAAATACCACATGTAACTCTAACAAGCATTAAGAAGTATTTCAAGATTTTCTTGATAACGGTATGAAAAGAGGAATAGAATTTCAAGAAAAAATAATTGAACCTAAATTTGTTCCCACTGATAATTTATGTACTATTTGCTATAAGAAAAGTCATACTAAAATATCTCGTCCTATGCAAACAACATGGAAAGATAAGACACCTTTAATAACTAACAAACCAAGACCCAACCAGATTTGGGTACCAAAAGATAAAATTGTTTATGTTGCAAATGTTCTAAGCAACCAAATTGAAACACCAGTCATGGTGTCTGGTCAATGGATGCTTGCAATATATGAAGGGAAAAAGGTATATGTTCCAACACATACCAAACAGAAGCCAATTGACTCTGGTGGAAGAAGGGTCGGTCAACACAATAACTATGAGAACGAGAACCATATGATGAACTAGAAAAATCTAGAGTATCAACAAAATCAAAACTGGTAGAGAAATCCCACATATCAACAAAATCAAAATAGGCAAAGAAATCACACATATCAACAAAATTGGAACTACCAGAAGAATCAGAATTACCATCAGTTCCAAAACTACCAGAGGAACATGATACATCAGTAGAAACAAATGTGTTAGATTAACAATTAGAATTAAGAAACTTCTTTTATCATTCCAATCAAATTCATCAAGACTACAAATCTGGATGAGAATTCAAATCCCTTTATCCAAACCCTCTAATAAGAGAATAGGCAAATTCTGAATCTGAAAACCAAAAAAGACATATAAGAGGGTTTTCAGAGTGAAACAAAAGTTGTTGACATATAGGTTATATCATTCTTTAAATATAATTATTGTTTGATATTATGTTTACTGTGATAACAAGAAGCTTGATCTTAAAAATAAAAGCTAGATAAGTATTTTGCAGGTTCTCAAAAATTTAGAGGAACTAGGAGATCACATAATTTGAACCCTTTTGCAGAAATAGCATACAACTTGACCTTCTAAATTCAAAGCAAGTTGAGTATATTGTAGGTTTACCGCAACCAGAAGAAGCAAATACAGACAAACTAGAAGAACCTGGTAAATAAGAGGATACAAGCAAATTAGAAAAAAATGAATATGATCAAGTCAGAAACGGTCAAGATAAGTTAGAAGGAAGATCTAGATGGAAGTACAAGTTATCTCATCTTGAAACTAATCATTGGAAGTACAAGTGATCCTTTGAGGACCAGAACATCACTTAAAGATATCAGTTTGTTTGGTTTACTCTCATCAATTGAGCCTACCTCTACTGATGAAGCATTGGCAGATAATGGATGGATTCTTGCAATATAAGAAGAGCTAAATTAATTTGAGAGGAATGATGTTTGGGATCTAGTACCTAGACCAGATAAGAATATTATTGGAACCAAATGGGTTTTCATAAACAAGTTAAATGAAAAAGGTGAAGTGGTCAGAAACAAGGCAAGACTTATCGCATAAGGCTACAGTTATCAAAAGAGCATTGATTACACTCAGACATTTGGTCCAATGGCCAGGTTAGAAGCTATTCGTATCCTACTTTCTTTTGTTGCAAATAATAACATTATATTATTTCAAATGGATGTTAAAAGTGTTTTTCTAAATGGTTATATAAGTGAAAAAGTCAATGTTAAACAACCCCCAAGTTTTGAAAGTTCTAAATTTCCAAATCATGTTTTTAAACTTAGGAAATCTCTGTATGGTCTAAAACAAGCACCTAGGGCGTGGTATAATAGACTTAGTAAGTTCTTGCTTAAAAATAACTTTGAAAGAGGACAAGTAGATAGTACACTTTTTAGAAAATCAATAAAATATGACATTCTTATTATTCAAATTTATGTTGATGACGTTATTTTTGGATCTTCTAATGGAACTCATAGCCAAGAATTTTCTAAATTAATGCAGCGTGAATTTCAAATGAGTATGATGGGATACCTTAAGTTCTTCTTAGGGGTACAAATTCAACAAAGTCAAAGCGGTATATACATTCATCAAACTAAATATACAAAATAGCTTCTCAAGAAGTTTAAGATGAGTGATTGTAAACCTATGACTACACCAATGCACCCTACATGTTCACTTGAAAAAGTTGATTTCGGCCAGAAAGTTGACCAAAAAACCTGTAGAGGAATGATAGGATCCCTACTTTCCCTTACGCTTTTAGACTTGACATCATGATTAGTGTATGTGTATATGTATGTGCAAGATTTCAAGCTGATTCTAGGGAATCACATTGAATTGATGTTAAGAGAATCCTCAGATACCTAAAAGGCACTACCAACCTTACCTTGTTCCACAAGAAATCTCTTAAGTATAAACTTAGTGGACACTATGATTCTGATTATGCTGGAGAAAAACATAGGAGAAAGAGCACTAGTGGAAATTGCACCTTTTTAGGTGACAACTTAATATCTGGGTCAAGTAAGAGATAAAACACCATTGCAATGTCAACAACAGAGGCTAAGTACATTTCAACAACTGGTTGCAGTTCTCAACTACTTTGGATGAAACATCAACTAGAAGACCACAAAATCCTAGAAACGAACATTCTCATCTATTGTGTTAACACTTCTGCCATTTATCGAACCAAAAACCATATCCTACATTTTAGACCTAAACACATAGAGATCAAACACAACTTCATTAGGGACTTTGTTCAAAAAGGGGTACTAAACATTCAATTTGTAGAAACTGAACACCAATGGGCAAACATATTATCCAAACCACTACCTGAAGATAGATTTGACTTCATCAACAAAAACCTAAACCTTACCTTCATACTTGACTGATGTTGTGACAACTTCAAAGTAGTTTAGTTTTAAATTAGTTTTTATATTTTCTTGTAATAAATTTATGTTATAAAAAAAACAAAAAAGAGAAAAACAAAAACAAAAAAAAAGAAAAAAATGAACAAGTCATACTTTCAAGTCTTTTTGTCTGATGACAAAAACAGGAGAAAATATATTTGATAAAGTGGAGAGAAGATGATACATAGACTTAGAAGTATCCCTATGTTAGGGGAGTCAAAGAAATAGAAAGAATAGTTGTTATAAAAAATACCAGTTGGGTCATCATTAAAAAGAGGGAGATTGTTGGAATCAAGTGAAGGTGCAAACACGAGAAGGGGGGGTTGAATTGTGTTTGTCAAACTTGAATCTTTTTGCTGTTTGTTGAGTGTTCATGCAAATTATTTGATGAATAATCGATCAAAGTTAGCAGCGGATAATAACAACTTAAGAACACAACAATTTATCCTAGTTCACCATTAACTTGGCTACATCCAGTCCCTTCATCCTGAAGGCTTTAATCCACTAATTCAAAACACTTTGAATTACAGCACCTGACCCTCCAAGCCAGTCTTCTCAAACATCCTGACAACCCCAGACTTTTGAGGAACAACCACAGCACCTTGACTCTACAAGTCAAGTCTTCTCCTACCAATCTGACAACCCCATATTGAAGAAGGAATCTACACCATTATCAGGTTTGATTACAAGGGTTTGGAACTTTGCAAATTTGCTTCTGGAAAGCTGATTGCTCCACTGATTCTTGAACACTTTTGTTGCTTCTGGAAAGCTGATTGTAGCACTTAATTTCTCTCTCGAAAACACTTAGAAAATACTGTTTTTGCACTCAAGTGATTCTCTCTTTTAAACTCTCGTATTGTATTGAATATGAAGCTTGAGTTCTTGTGTTTTTCGATGCTTGATACTGCTGCCTGAAGCCTTCTTTTATAGCTGTAGATAGGGCTTTGTCCAAGCTTAAATTCGAAATAGATCTTTCTCATATTTCCTTTAAAAATACTATTGGCCAATCCTGTTTCACTTAAATAAAAATCGTATCTTTTTAGCTTCAGATTGCATTTGAAAATTCTGTTGACCAATCTTATTTCTTTTAATTTCAAACTATATCTTTTTAAGCTTCAGATTGCAGTCGAATTTCTTCATGTCTTTAGTGAATTTTTGAATCAAATCACCTTAATACTTTGATCAAATTTCTATCAAAATTTAATCAAGTCTTGTCCTACATTTAATCAAGTCTTCACTGATTTTCATCATGATAAGATCTGGACCGTATGATCCTCTGATCTCGACCATCTTTGGACCATATAATCTGATATGTACCAATTCTGTGATCCTCTTATCTCGACCAATTTTGTACCATGTGATCTGATCTGTACCAATTATGTGATCCTCTGATCTTGGCCAACACTGGACCATATGATCTGATCTGTACCATTTTGTGATCTTCTTATCTCGGCCAACACTGGACTATGATACTTTAATCTGGACATTTATCCTCTGATCTTTTAATCTGGACATTTATCCTCTAATATTGATATTTTAATCTAGACATTTATCTTCTGATATTGATATTTTAATCTGGACATTTATCCTCTAATATTGATCTTTTATCTAGACATTTATCCTCTAATATTGATCTTTTAATCTGAACATTTATCCTCTGATATTGATCTTTTAATCTGGACATTTATCCTCTGATCTAGACCAAGTCTGGACTGAGTCTGGATTGAATCTGAATTAAATCTGGACTTATGATATTTTAATCTGGACCATTGATCTTTTAATCTTGACATTTATCCTCTGACCTGGATCAAGTTTGGATTAAATCTGAACTAAGTCTTATGTTCTGGACAATCATATCTTCTGATCTGGACTGAGTTTTATGTTCTGGATCATGCTATCTTCTAGTCTGGACCAAGTCATTTGTTCTGGACCAGTTATCTTCTGCTCTGGACCAAGTCTGGACTGATTCTTATATTCACGACCAAGCTATCTTCTGGTCAGGATTAAGTCTGGACCAAGTATGACTTATGTTTCCTTCTGGTCTGGACCAAGTCTCCTTCTAGACTCTGCTTCCTTCTATTTTCGGCCAAGAAAGATATCCTCTGATGATGTTATTTGTCCTTTGATGTTTGACTTTGATGACATCCTCTGATATCCTCTGGAGGTGTATCCTCTGGTGTCTTTGGATGCATCCTTTGGTACCCTCTGGATGTTTCCTCTGGTCGAACCTTCTGGTGACATTTCTATCCTCTGGTTGCTTCGTCTGGTGGTGTCATCCTCTGATTTGCACAACTTCTGATTTGTTCTTCTAAGTCAAAATACTATTTACATAAAATACTTTTGTTAACATCAGAACTTTGATTTATCGAACCAACTTGGTTCCAACACCATGTTGGTTTTACATCAAGAGTTTTGATGTTAACAAAAGTATTTTATGAGAACAATGTATTTGACTTCAAAGAGTATGAAAGAAGATTCATGTTTTCGAAGAAAATCTAAAATAAGATTTGATTCAAATTTATAATTGAAAAAAATCTAAAATAAGATTGCATTCAAAATTATAATTGATGAAAATCTAACATAAGATTTGATTCAAATTTATAATTGAAGAAAATCTAAAATAAGATTGCATTCAAAATTATAATTGATGAAAATCTAAAATAAGATTTGATTCAAATTTATAATTGAAGAAAATCTTTGACCAATTTGAAAAAAAAATATGGTCAAGATTTGAAGAAAATTTAATTAAGATATGAAGAAGATTTGATCAAGATTTGTAGAAGATTTAATTATGATTTGAAAAATATTTGAAGAAGATTTAATTAAGATTTGAAGAACATTTGATCAAGATTTGAAAAAGATTTGATTAAGATTTGATCAAAATTTGAAGAAGATTTGAAGAAGATTTTGTCAAGATTTATCTACAACAAAATATGAACAAAATCAATATGAAGAATTTACAAACTCAATATGAAGAAGATACAATTCAGAATTAAACAAGGACTAAATTGGAGCCCAAATTTTAACTATAAATCGATACTCAAGGTTGAAGAAGAAAATCATAAGAGAGTAGAAGAACTCAAGCTCAAATTCCAAATACATCTTAGAGTTCAAAGAGAGAAACACTTGTTCGAAGGAGAAATATTTTCTGAGTGCTCTTTTCTTAGAGTGTGAGAGTTATTATTATTGTCGGCTTTGTTAGAAGAAACTACTCAAGTTCCAATCTTTTGTATCCAACCCGATATTGGTTTAGTCTTTCTTCAATCTGGGGTTGTCAGGTTGTTTCGAGAAGACTTGGCTTGTAGTGTCAAGGTGGTGTTGTTCCTGAAAAGTCTGGGGTTGTCAGGCTCTGTAACACCCCGAGTTTAAAACACAGTGCGGGTGCATTTTTTTTTTATCAATAATAAAATAATTTTTCAGATTTAATTAACATAAAGTTTTTCGTAAAATAGTACGTCGTGTATTAATCGATGAACGTAACAAAATAAATTCATCGTAATCTCAATAAATACTTAATTCTAGAAATTTAATAATAACCAATCAGACATTTTTGAAAGATAATAATGTCATAACATTCCCAAAAGTCAATATCAGAGTGCGGAATAAGTAGTACAACAATTGTTTTTCAAAATAAAAAAAAAATACATTTCCAGCTCAAACCCTATACATCAAGTCTAACTGATCATGCGCTAAAGCTACAGTAGCACGGGTTTCCCCCGCATCCCAAGCAAGTCCTCTCCGAATCTGCCGCTCGCCTCGACGTGACCTCCTCCTCCTCCTCATCATACAGAGAGGGGTCGGCCTCCTCAAAAGTCAGATCAATAACAAGTCTTAGTCGCTTCGGCGGCACCGGAATCTCATAACAATCATCGGAGATCTTGGACGGACCCGGAATCTCAGCTGCTACTGGCCTCAGCTCATCATTCTTCCCTTCTGCCTTAGACTCATGCATAACTCCTCCAACCACCGGGTTGGGAGGCACCACACCTACGGTGGTCTCCGTCTCAACCTCTCTAGAGGACTCCTCAGCATCGTCAAAAATTTCGTGCGCCTCTAATACTAGACGGGAAGGCACGGGAAAATCTATACTCGCATGTGTGTGCTCTACGAAATCCTCCACGCCGTCAATCCTGCTCGTCCGCTCCAACCACCCCGTGTAAGTCGCCCGGCTTGAGATGGGGTCAAATACCCAAGCAGTGCGCGAATAGCGATCAAGGAATTCAACGACGTTTCCGTCGTTCGGGTACCCACGGGTGGCATGGGTTTGTGGGGCATCTGAGGGCAAAGCCCAAAGTCCACAATATAATAGCAAGGGTTACCAACCGAAATTACCAAATAATAACATAGCATATATTGCACAACAACAATTATATCCATGGTATAACATATGATGATGAGGAAATAATAATGCTCATTTGAAAATTTAATGACGTATATGCCTTTTCAAAAACATCAGCCAATTATTATGAAATATGTGGTAAGTACTAACAACACTCAGCAAATCACAATTATTAAATCAGAAATTCAGATTCTGAATAGTACTCACACACATTCAATTTCCAACCATTCATCATATAATCAAACGTGACCCACCGGTCAAACCCTCAATGCAATATGTATATGCTCATGTATACAATTTTCTTGGAAAACACCAAGGTGCAGTCGCTCAACAGACCAGCACAATATGTTTGACATTAACGGCCCTCAAGACCAAGGTGTAATCGCTCAATAGATCAGCACCAGTGCAGACGCTCAACAGTCCAGCACTCGTGCAGTCGCTCAACAGACCAGCACGTTTGACATATACCAAGGTACAATCGCTCAACAGGTCAGTACCTAGTGCAGATGCTCAACAGTCCAGCACTCGTGCAATCGCTCAACAGATCAGCACGTGGCTGCGCATTTCAGGTACAGACGCTCAACAGTCCAGTACCAGTGCAGTCGCTCAACAGACCAGCACCTATATATCAAGGTATAATCGCTCAACAGATCAATACCTAGTGCAGACGCTCAACAGTCCAGCACTCGTGCAATCGCTCAACAGATCAGCACGTGGTAGCGCATTACTCTATGGCCCATCGCGGGTACCACTTGACTATGCAATGCATGAATATGCAGTGTTTCAGTTTTCTAGAAACAGTATGCAAACTCAGAAAAATTCATGCTTTTCATCATGTTTAAAATATCTCAGCACAGTCAGAATTATCATCATCACAATCATGATTAAACAGTCAAGAAATCATTAATACTTTGAAATGTTTTCCCATACTCTTAAAATTCAATTACAGTGTTTAAAACTGGGATATCTGGAATTTTACGAATCTGTATTCGAATATAGCTTCTCTGTATTCGAATACATAGGCCAAAAACAGTGCAGAATTACACTCTGTATTCGAATACAGCCCTCTGGTATTCGAATACAGAGGCAGTCTCAGTGCACAAAACAACATCTTTCACTACAGCAGTAAAGTCTAAAAAACTCCATCACCACCACTTCAAAATATCACCAAAAGTTCCATTTTACTTCACCACAACAATCCCAACATTCCCCAAACACTCAGGGTTTACAAAACACTCTTAAAAACATGGAATTTCTAAAAACTCAAATCTGTATTCGAATACAGAGTCCTTGTATTCGAATACAGAAGCATGAAACTGCAATTTTAACATTCTGTATTCAAATACAGCATGTCTGTAGTTGAATACAGAAGACAAAACCTTGGAAAATTCAACATTTCCTCCTAAATCATTAAGGTTTTCAAAACATCATCCTCTCCTCTTCAAAAATATTTTCAAGGACTCCATTTAAAATCACTTTAACCCTTCTCAAAGTTTCCCAACACTTTAAAATACATATTACAGTGTTTAAAACTTGATTTTCTGGAAAACACGAATCTGTATTCGAATACAGCTTCCTTATATTCGAATACAGAAGCTAAAAACAGTGCTTCTGGAAAAACACGAATCTGTATTCGAATACAGATTCCTTGTATTCGAATACAGAAGCTAGAACTAGTGAAAAACAGCATTCTGTATTCGAATACAGCATGCCTGTAGTCGAATACAGATGCGAATACAGTGTTAAAATTTCACTTCTCTATTCGAATACGACAGGGTCGTAGTCGAATACAGATGCTAAGTCAGAAGCAAAAATCCTTCTTCTGTATTCGACTACAGGGGCTCGTAGTCGAATACAAGTTTGAAAACTTGAAAAAAAAACAGAAACTTGGCAGGTTGTATTCGAATACACACATGTTGTAGTCGAATACACCTTCGAAAACCAGTGAAATTTTCATGGGATTTCATCCCTTTTCAAACTGTTTTCTTTTAAAAACAAACAACCAACATCAAAACAGATTTAGCACTTTTTCCAGACAATACTTTCCTCATTAAAAATCCCTTTTCTTTTTAAATCATCAACATCACCAGAATCATTCAAAACAGAAACAGAAACAGAATCATTAACACCAAATCATCCATAACCAGAAACAGAATGTTCAATCATCAGAATCATCCAGATTTTCAAACCATCAGAACATCATGCAAGCATTTCAGCTTTCACAACACATCAGAGTAACATGCAAGCATTTCAGCTTTCACAACACATCAGAATAACATGCAAGTATTGTAGCTTTCACACACCTCAGAATAACATGCAAAGCATTTCAGCTTTCTCAAACATCAGAATAACATGCAGACATCACAGAACAGCAAAACAGAATGCATTTTCGCATTTTAAAACCATTTTCCCAAAACAATTTTATGACATGCATTTTAATCATATTTAAAATAACATGTAAGACATTTTCAACTTCCCCATATAACCAACACAAATTTAGTGTATTCAGCCCAAACAGCAATCATCACAGAGCTTTTAAAACATAAAAAAAATGCATTTTTCATTTCTTTCAAGCATCAGGAAAACCAGTTTCAAAACAGTAATGAAAACACTAGTAATGCCATGAAAGTTATGCACTTACAACCCTAATGCAACTAGAAAGTGGAAGGTCCCCTTACCCTTGTAGCGTGTTCTGCTTCTGCTAAAGTGTACGCGTCAAAAACGGAGAAAACTCTCGCCTGCGTGTGCTGCTACAAAACTGAGTTCTCTAGCTCCGTAATGGTATGGGGACTAACTTTTGTACTGGGGTTTTGGTGTTTCAGTGCTTGGATTTTCAAGTAATGGTGTTTTTGAGAAACTCCCTCTTTTTCACTTTGAAATCGTGACTGGAAATGGGGAAGGCAGAAACAGCAACAGAATGGGAGGGAAAATGGGGTACTGTTACATGCAGTATGGGCAGTGAGGAAGGAGGGATGGTGTTCTGATTTCACCATCATGCTCACTCCTATTTATAGGCTTTTGTGGTGCCACCTCACCCAAAAATAATATTAAAATAATGTTAGCTCCTTCAGCACTTAATTGCATGTAATTAGCCACCAATCCTCAATTAACTGCCCAATTAATTTAATTACTCGTAATTAGATTAATTTAATCTTCATCCAATAATTTTTTATTTCATTCTCCAAAAATAAATATTTATATATATATATTCACTCAAACATACATATATTAAATATTTTACAAATATCCCCAAAAATACAATTAAAATTAATTCCATAATTTTAATTAAAAAAAATTAAGGGTCTTACAGGCTCTTTGAGAAGACTGGCTTGGAGGGGCAGGTGTTTTGTAATTCAAGGTATTTGAATTTGTGGATGAAAGCCTTCTGAATGAAGGGACTGGATGTAGCCAAGTTAGTGGCTCATTCCACTATAGAGTCTGAAATGATAGCACTAGCAACCGTTAATGAAGAAGCGAGCTGGTTGAGATGCTTGCTAACTAAGATCCCTTTATGGGTAAAACCAATGACAACTATGTTGATCCACTGCGATAGTACCAGAACTATTGCAAAGATTGAGAATCGTTACTACAACGGTAAGAGATAGAAAATACGTTGTAAGCACAACACAATTAGAGAGTTACTTTCTACAGGAGTTGTTATAGTGGATCATGTGCGCACTGATGAAAATTTAGCAGATCCGACGAAAGGATTAGCTAAAGAGAAAGTCCTAAATATATCCAAAAGGATGGGACTATTGCCTATAGATCAATGAATCACTTATGATGGTAACTCAACCTAAAAGACTGGAGATCCCAAGAATTAGGTTCAATGGGTAATAACAAGTCGTGAAGTGATATGAGATGAACATGTTATTATAAATCAGAGAAGCATGACTCCTGAACTGATGAAAGGACGAGGTAATAGAAACTCTTAATGAGATTTATACTCTATGTTGAGTGGAGTATCTAGCTATAGGAGTATTCTATGGAGTACCCGGAATGTGGAAGTGGGTCCACTTTCTATGAAATTTTGAGGCATAATTTCTAGAGCGTTTACTATACTGGGATGGACGTGTAGGGCCATTAATGCATGGGCTTTTGAGAATCCACCCTATGAAAAGGTTGTGTGTGAGTTTGATGTCAGAGATAGAGTTCAAGAATACAAGTCACTTTTGATGAATTTGAATCTCACTTACTATGCAAAGGTTCAAGTTAGAAGACACGTTTTTTTATGCACGATCTTATAGAAGCGTTTGACGCTATATCAGAAATACTTTTTTAAATTCAAGTGAGGGATTGTTGGAAATAATTTGAAACTTATAGCTAGTATTATGTGAATTGAAAAAATATAGAAGTCCCAAATATAGGGGTTATCACACATCAGTAGTCTTTATAAAGTGTAGAGGTATGACCTTTAGAGTATTATTTGTTGGTACCAAATAATAATAATAATAATATTTTTTTTGTCCTCCACTCGGTCAACAACAACTAATCCAAATTTTACTCCACTCCCTCAATTTTCACACGTCAAAGAAGCAGTTATGCAGATTTTTTTTGAGTTAGTTTTTTTCATACCCAATCAACCTATCACTTTTAGAGTAGTTTTTGTTCTATAGTCCATTTGATTGTTGAGTGGTTCTAATTCCACTATCCTTTTATTGTGGTTTTTGTGTCGTAGCCCATTTGATTTTTGAGTGGTCCTAATACCACTATTCTTTTAGAGCGGTTTTGTGTTGTAGTCTTTTCGATTTATGAGTGGTCTTAAGTACCATATTTATAGTGACCATTATAGCCATATTGAGGGTGTAATTCTAAAACGGTTTTCTACGGTGCAGTAGAACTCTGATACAGTTTATCTAGGCTGTTTTATTCTTGAGACTTCATGGTTGATAGTCTGCTTTGCACAATTTAGACAATGCCGCAAAACATCTAAAAGAGAGCGATCTAGTCCGCGATTCAACCTAATAATATAATCGGTAGCTAAAATTTATTTTGAAGCAGTTTTTCGAAACACAAAAACAATAATTATTGTACAAATCTTTAGAGTTTTAATTAAAACCACATTTGGAAGCTAAATTTGTATTGTTTTCCTTATTTATGTTTAGGCGTTACACAGGGATCTAGGTCTCTTTATTGATTTATAAATTTGTTTTGTTACTTTGTTTTTAATTACTTTCTATTTAGTTACCATAAACCATTCTTAATTTTTTTAGGTAATTTTTTAACAACTTCATTCTATTTTGTTAACAACTTCATTCTATTTTGTTAACAACTCTCTCTTATTTTTCTTCTTATTTGGATCAAAATAAGAGAAAAAATAGGAGGGACTTGTTAATAAAATAGAATGAAGTTGCTAATATACAAAATAGGAGGGACTTGTTAATAAAATAGAATGAAGTTGCTAATATACAAAATAGGAGGGACTTGTTAACAAAATAGAATGAAGTTGCTATTATGTAAAATAGGAGAGAGTTGTTAAAAAAATATAAAACGTAATTTGTTTTTGCACATTTATCCACATTAACTTTGATGTATTTTGTTTGAATTTATTAATATAACTTTTTTTTAATTATTTGTATTATTTTTTATTTATTAAATTAATCATTTGTTTTAAATTAAATAAATAAATGGCAATAGATGGCCGCGTTCCAAGATGCTATCTCTTATAGGACAAAAATAAATCTTTTAGGTGGTAGCATCCCCACCTTGCAACCTCCTATAAAAAAGATATAGTTTAATATATAAATTTCAATATAGAATATAATAAAAAAATTTAAATGAAAAGAGGATATAAAAGGAAAAATATCCGAAAAATTCTTAATTCTGCCCTTATAACACTTGCTTCTGTTTAAATCAACTATTCTTATCATGCTTTTCTTTGTCAAAAGATTCTTTAACTGAATATGAAGTGTGTGCACTATATATTTTAAAAGGATTTTATTTTTTTTTAAGTTTTTAAGAGAAATTTTTTTATACTACAATTCAACTCTCCTTTTTTTTTTTTTTAATTTTCTCACTTTCAATAATAATAAGATATTCAAATATTTTGATATCCAATTAATTTGGTTACTAATCAATATAAAGCTGATTAGTTCAAAATAAAAATAATTTCAACTGTTTTGTTTCATTTTATAAGATTTGAATACAAAACATGATTTAGTTACTCTATCTAATTAGTATGTGATGCATTATTCTCATCAAAACACGATGATTTGGAGAGACAATTCAAATAGGCCATGTCCTCATAGATCCCTTTAACTCAATCTGAGATACATATACGTGACGGTTGAGATAAACGTGTATTGCACGGTAGCTCTTGATATTTGGGGAGTTACCTCCAAGTCACCTAGGAGTTCTCCACCAAATACCATAAGGTCTAACAATTTTGCCACAAGGCTCAAAAACATACCTCCGCGATCAGGCTCCTTTTGATATACTTCCCCAACATCACCAAACTTGTTAGACCCTACCTATACAATGACACAATAATAGCGACATCAAATATCCTTAACATCCAATTACTCCCCTCCTTGGTCTTGGCTACTCACTCCATTAAGAGCACCGTCTATATTAAAAGTTTGAATCACTACTATTTTATCAACTATGAGATGACATGAATATACTCATAAAAAAATTCACAACATCAAAATCTTCAACATAATATCATCGTCACATAAACTCTTATTATAAATCTTATCCAAGTTTTACCGTCACATCACATAAAGTCATATCACACCATGCATCTAGGTTTTATAATCATGTCACACAACGCAACCAAGTTTTATCACCACATCACAAAAACTCATCAAAGTCAAACATAACCACAAAATTCATTATGCATCCAATATGACAATAATATCAAATATCACACATTCATCATTGGATAATATTGTTTTCTTGTTCATCTCACTTTATATTATACTTATGAATTCACTCTTTCACCTCTTACCTCAAATTGACGCTTTTGCAAAATACAAGCATCACTGTGAGTTTTCAGTAAGCAACGACAGGTTGATTGAGCACAACGAATGCGTTTGAAAATAACTGATGGGTTCATAGAATTGTCGAGACAAGACTGATAAATTACTGTGGAGCATAAAAATCGATGTCAACTTCACCAAAAAGCGTGAACGAGTAGTGCTTTCTAAAGGTTTCAAAGAGAGGAATTAAATTATGATGTTAGTTTTTTGAGACGACAAACATGGTAATCAGAAAAGGGGTAAAAATAGTCTACGAAAGAGGGGGAAAAGTGATTGTTTCTCATTAAACGAAGCCCATATTGACGAAACAGATGCCAAAAATAGATTCAATGACCAATTTTATGTGGGTAAAGTGTAGGATTTGATTGAAATGGTAAAGAAATAGAGAGAATGTAATTTGAGAGGAAGGAGATTCCATCATTTTGTAAAGTTTCGCTGAGGAAGACGCATACTGGGTTTTCTTTTTAAATCAAAGGGGATGCAGATAGCATTTTAATTAAAATTGGCGGTGCATAGTTACTAAAGGACCAAGTCAGAAATAGTAGCCTTAGTAAAATAAGGGGTGTAGATATTAATATGGCTCAAACTTGATTCTTTTATAATATTTAAAGCTCTTAAAAAAATATACTAATCACTTATTCTACTCTTCCATAATTAGAATATGATTTTCTAAAATACTCACACTAAAATATTATTATTTTTTTTATAAAAAAAATAAAATAAAATAAATAAATACAATATTAATAATTTGTCTTAATTACTAAATCAAATATGCATAAAATTTTCATATCATAACAAACACGCATGTAAAGAAAATTAACCTCAATATTTTTCAATATATATTCTTAAACTCTTTTAATGACAAATTAATTTTTTAAAATCCTTTTTAAATAATGAAGTAGTTTATTACAAAATTTGAGGTATTACAATGTTTTGAAATTAGTCATCTTTAGAGTTTTAATTACAATCACATTTTTGCAAGCTAAATTTTTAATGTTTATGCTTTATTTATTTATGTTTAGGTGTTACACTAGAAATCTAGGTCTCTTTATTGATTTATAACTTTGTTTTTTCTTTTGCTTTGTTTTTAATTATTTTCTTAGTTAGTACGAGGAATAAACTCTTATAAAGCATGAAAACTTGAAATTCAGTGTACAATCACATTTTAGTAATCAACGGTGATCCAATATACAAAAAGGTTGCTAGCAATTAGCCAAAGCATTCCTTATTCAGACTTTGATTCTAAAACCAATATTTATAATTGCGAACATTATAGTTTAGATATGATCACCAAACTCAATATAACTCGCGGTTGCCCAAATTTAATTTATAAGATTTTCTTTCAATATAAAATTTTTTAAAATGTTGAAGGTAATATTTATAGTGGGTGTATAAATATATCAATCTAATCAGAAAAATGTTTCAATATTTGTAAATTCACTTTGTACAAAAGGAGATATTTAGAATGAAAACAATTGAAAAGTTTATAATAAAATACAAGTAATTTTCACTCTAAAATATAAGATTAAAAAAAGATGAGTTATTGTTTATATACATTTTGTTTTATTTGAAACATTGAGTCATTATAAAATACTCACTAGTGCAATTTAATCTTATTACATCTGTAATTTTAAATCGGTTGTTATACACCCGATGTCATAAATAGGTGGTGGCAAATTTGTTATTATTTATTTGATTTGTTAAATCTGTTATATTAAATTTTTCTAATAAACATGTTAAAAAAATTGTTTGATTTGTTATATCTGTTATATTAAACCGTTCTAATAAGCATTAAAAAAAATTTGTTTGATTTGTTAGATCTATTATATTAAACCGTTCTAACATATTTTTTTTTAAATGATTGATTTGTTAGATCTGTTATATTAAACCGATCTAACAAGCATTTTTTTTTAAAATTAAATGATTTGTTAGATATGTTATATTTTTAATTGATCTAACAAATATTTTTTTTAAAAATTGTATAATTTATTAGATCTGCTATATTAACCGATCTAACAAACATATTAAAAAAAATTTAATGATTTGTTAAATCTGTTATATTAAACCGATCTAACAAATATTTTTAAAAAAAATTCCCCTAAATTAGAAAATATAACAGATCAATTTCGTTCGTTCACGTCAATTTCGTTTTCTTCACGGTGGTTCTCAATGGCTAAGCTTACAGTGGTTCTCAATTGCAATTTGTCACCATTTACCACAAAACTAAATAATTCAATATCATCAACTTCTTCTTCCTATATCAACAGCTTCTTCTTCTCTTCTCTCTCTCCATCTTTTTTTTCTTTTCAATTTCTCCGCCACCGTCGTCATCGAGTTTGAGTTCAATTTCATCAAGTCTCCGATCAGAAACTCTACCAATACTAACAACGTCGAAAAACCTAAAAGCTTCAATAATATCAATTTCTTTCAACAACAAGAAGTGTTTCCCTCTGTGAGCAAGTGTTTGTTGCTTTCTCTGGTAATTTTCTAATTACTTAGCAATATCAAATTGTTTCACTGTTAATTGTTCTTATTATTAACCTTTATTACTTATGGAATATTCATATATTGATTGACGTTATTAGTGGAGTTCATACAATTAATTCCTCTTTTTCATTCTGTTATGCAATTTATGTAGTGGATTTAGGGTTTTGAATGTTACTGTTTCTGTTTCTGGTTGAAAGTAGTCGCAATGTAGTGGATTTACTGGTTGAAACTAGTTTCATTGTGTTCACTAAATATGCTCCTACATAGGTACCTAGTTAATCAACTTTTGATTTATAATTTTTTTTTCCTTTCCGGTTATCTTCTGCATTACATTGTTCAAGTTTAGGAGGATTGTTTTCTTTTTCTCATCTAGTTAATTGAGTTTCCTGTTGGGTCAACAATAGATTATGTTCCTAATTTCAGACTGTTACTCTAATTGATCATGCTGAAAATACATTTTGCTAGCTTTTTTTGGAATGTCATGAGTTGGTAACAGCAAGTCCACTTTGACTTGGAGGGTTAATTTGACATTGAATTTGATATCATTAATAAATTAAAATATCGGTATAAGTGAATGAAATGCTAACCTCGCAATTAATAAGTGAATCAATAGCCCTAGTACATGATACCATAGATATATGCATGGATATGTGTTAAATCTGTACATCTGCTCTCAGCTTTAATTTGATTACATGTATCCTTAGTGTATGATGTGGTTTAAGGGAATTGTAACTCTATTCTGATGATTTTGGTTGGTTGTGTTTTAAATGTTAACTCAATTCATCATGTTATTGCTAATTTATATATCTGTACCAAAGTTTGTGCAGCTATCACCATATTACCCGTCCCCTCATAAATTGCGTTTTCTAGGCCAACAAAAATTGGGACTTATTATTGCTCAATCATGGAGGCCATTACTTGGAAAACATTTTTTATTTAAAATCTCAAAGATTTATTTTTCTGAATAATGAAAACACACTACATATATAAAATGTTCATTTACAATCAATAAGTATTACAGTACATGGCATGGGGCTGGTCGGTTGGGTAGTTCAAGTGATTTGGGCTATGGGTTAAAGAAAAGTACCAACACAACAACTAACATATTATTGAATTGAAACATTTGATCAGCAGACCATTTATTTTTATTGATGTTAAAGTCTTGTCTTTTTACTGAATTATTTAACAAATAGGAAAACATAAAAAAGTGGTTGGTGTTAGTGTTATAGACAGATGTTATGAATTTGGTTTTTGAACCATTGATTCTCAAGTTGTGGTTAGTGTATGAGGGAAGAAAAAAATATCATATGCTTTGCCAAAATCACATTAAGGACAAAAATGAAGCATTGAAGCTTCTGACATATAATTCAGTTGATTTTATAAGATTAATGTTGATGTGAAGCTTTTCCCCCTGGGATGAAAAAAACAATGACATTGATTTTGAATTTTCACCCAAACAACTTGGTTATTGTTTAGTCCCTTTTCTCATTTTCATTGAACTAGGCAAAAGTTATTTATTTTCACTGTTTGCCATGCTTTGTCTATATCATTTTCAAAGCTTTTTTGATTATATATAGTTATATTTAATTCCATTGTATTTCTACCTACTAGTCTAAACCCAAGCATGCAACCCTTTATTAGTATTTCTCCTTATTAGTATTTTCACTGTGGTTTAAGGAATATTAGTTATAGAAATCAGAAAATAAACAAGAAAGAGAAGAGAAAACAAAAAGGTGCTCCAAATAAACAACATAAGCAGCAACTGACAGGGAAGTAATCCATGCAAAAGGTGCTCCAAATTTGTAGGCCAGTATACCTGATACCATAGATATCTAGATTATATGTGTTAAATCTGTTGAAGTTGTTGAAGCAGAAAGAAGCAAGAGTTGGGATGATAAAATAATTTACAAAAGATCATTAATGAAAATATAGACCCCAAGAAGTCAAAGGTGAATACACTAGGGGCATACATGATTCACGTAAGCAACAAGATAAAAACTGAGGCATACCTCTAATATGGTGGGTACTACATTGAACACCATAGAGGAGAGAATGAAATTTATTGCACAGCTACCACGATCAATTATTCGACTTAATGCACCAGTTTCTCGACTGAAAAATATAACTAGATGAGAGGCATACACAATGAAACAGCAAGTCCACTTTGACTTGGAGGGTTAATTTGACATTGAAATGGTTATTCTTGGTTGTGCTTCTTTGAATCTTGTTGGTCATATCTGGTTTTGGTTAATTTTTACTCATCAAGTTCTAATTTGTAAATGTTTTCACTTTATTTGGAATTGTAACTTTTTGTAAGTTATCTTTCATGTCTTTGGATGATTGAAGTAATTGTTTGTGACAAGTTTGACTCTTCTTTTATTGAGGTTTGTTGTTCTTACTTTTAATTATAAGTTTATTTATCTTCTTCGCCTTAACTAATTTTATCGTTTCATTCATCCTCACATATTCTTCAAAGAAATTTTTTCCCATTTGATACCATAGCCGAATGTTGTTTGCTACTGATGAATATGTTGTCTTGGCTGATATCTGAAAATCAACTTCTACAATTGGTTGCAACCAGATCAATTTTCATGAAAAACAATGCATCATAATTTTGCTATTTAAGAAATTTTGTATTGTTCATTGCTGAATTATTCTTTGATGAATTGTTCATTGCTAAATTGTGTTGGAACCAAGTTGGTTCTAAGTACTTAGGATTTTAATGTTTACAAAAGCACTCCATGTAATCTTATTTTGTACTTAGAATTATTATATAAAATGTCACCAGAAGATGACGTCACCAGAGGCAGAAGATGACACCACCAGAAGATACATCCAGAGGAAGCAACTAGAGGATAGAAATATCACCAGAAGGTTAGGCCAGATAATGCATCCAAAAGGTACCAGAGGATGCATCCTGAAGGCACCAGAGGATACAACTACAGAGGATATCAGAGGATATCATCAAAGGTTAAATAACATCATCAGAGGATATCTTTCCTGGCCCAGATCAGAAGGAAGCAAAGTCCAAAAGGAGACCTGGTCCAGACCAGAAGGAAGCTTGTCAGAGGGAGACTTATTCCATACCAGAAGGAATCATAAGTCAAACTTGGTCCAGAATTAATCCTGACCACAAGATAGCCTGATCGTGAAACAAGAATCAGTTCAGACTTAATTAGAGCTTCAGATAACTGGTCCATAACAAATGAATTGGTTCAGATTTGGTCCAGACCAGAAGATAACATGGTTTAGAGTATAAAACTAAGTCCAGATCAGAAGAAATGATTGTCCAGATTTAATCCAGACTTGATCCATATCAGAAGGTAAAATGATCAGATTAAAGTATCATAAGTCCATATTTAATTTCAGTTCAATCCAGAATTGGTCCAGATCAGAGGGAAAATGTTCAGATCAATAGTCCAGATTTAAGCATCATGGCCCAGTGTTGGCCGAGATCAGAAGATCAGATCATATGTCCAGTGATTGGCCGAGATCAGAAGATCAGAACATGTGGTCCAGTGTTGGCCGACATCAAAAGATCACAACAGATCAGATTCTATGGTCCAGATGTGGTCGAGATCAGAAGATCAAACAATCCAGATTTTAATCCTAATGAAAATCAGTAATAACTTGATTAAAATTCGAAGAAAACTTGATTAAATTTTGATAGAAATTTGATTAAAAAATTACTGAAAACTTGGAGAAATTCGAATGCAATCTAAAGCTTAAAAAGATTTGGTTTGAAATCAAAAGAAACAAGATTGGTACACAGAATTTTCAAATGAAATCTGGAGCTAAAAAGATATGATTTTTATTTAAGTGAAACCCGATTGGCCAAGTTATTTTTGCAAGAGAATCTAGACAAGATACAGCTCGAATTTAATCATGGAAGAGACCCTAATTTTCATCTATAAAAGGAGGCTCAAGGCAGAAGACTTAGCATCGAAAATACTTGAGAGTCATACACTTCCAAAACCAAAATACTTGAATTTTCAGTGAGGTCAATTGTGAGTATCCGCTTTCCAGAAGCAAGTACTCTAAGTTTTTCTTTCCCTTTTGTTAGGTCTAAGTTGTTGAAGTAGAGTCTTCAATTTGAGGGAGTCAGAAGGAGTAGCAGATTACTTAGCAATTAGATTCAAGGTTCTTTTCCTCAAAAGTCTAGAGAAGTTTCTTCATATCTCAAGATCCTGAATTATGGAAGCTGGTAGTCAAAGGATACACTGCACCTACTGTTCCAGGAGATCCAACTCAAGAACTGGACATAGCAGATATGAAACCAGACCAGAGCAAATTATACAAACTGCATCAAAAGTCCAGAACCATCATGATCAATGCCATCACATTCAAGGAATTTGACAGATGCACAGATGAAGAAACATCAAAGAGCATATTTGACAGTCTGGTTCTGACCTATGAAGGAAACCAGCAGGTTCAAGAAGTAAGGGCTAACATACTGGTCAAACAGTATAAGATGTTCAAGATGGAAGAAGATGAAGACATTGATGGAATGTTTTGTAGATTCCAGACTCTGATATCTGGACTGAAGGTCTTGAAGAAAAGCTACACAACAGCAGATCATGTCAAAAAGATTCTAAGAAGCTTACCAACCAAGTGGAGACCAATGGTTACTGCAGTTCAGCAAGCCAGAGATCTGAATAACTTAAGACTTGAAGATCTGATCAGCTCACTCAAGTCTCATGAAATAGAACTGGAAGCAGATGAACCAAAGAAGAAGAAGCATCTGGCCCTGAAGTCGAAACAGAAGAAAGCTGAAAAACAGCTCCAGAATCAGAGGATAGCGACAGTGACTTTGATGATATGGCTTACTTAACCAAACAGATGGTTAAGATCTGGGAAAATAGGAAGAGGAGAGGCTCCAAGAAGAAACATAACAGCAAAGGAAAGGAAGAATCTGACAAGAAGAGCATCATCTGTTATGGATGCAATGAACCTAGACATATCAAGTCAAAATGTCCAAATCTGGAAAAAGGCAAACAACACAAGAAGAGTTCCAGATTCAAAAAGAAGGGTCTGATGGCAGCCTGGGATGCATCAGAAGAAGAATCATCAGATGAAGAAGAGGCAGAAACAGCAATGATGACACACATCAGGTCTGCCTTTGGACTTCATAAAGGCACATTTTCAGGAAGGAAAGCAGGCAGAAGGAAGAATGATCAAAGCAATCATTCAAGCAAGATAGGAAGCACATCAGAGGAAGCAATTCTGGCTCTGATGGTTCATACCAACTCAAGTTCTGGATACAGCTCAGGCTCTATAACAGATTCAGAAGATGAAGACAATAAGGTATTTTCTGATCTCACTAAATCTGAATTAATTGATGCTTTAAAAAAATTTTAAATGCAAACAATAAGATGTCTTTAAAACTGAAAACTCTTAGGGAAGATAAGAAAAATCTGACCAAAGAAGTCCAAGTTTTAAAGAATCAAAATTCTGAGTATGCAACTGAAAACAAGGATTTTAAAACTTAAGTTGCAAGACTCAAATCTGAAAACCAAACTTTCAAAAGTAATATTTGTTCCACTTCCAAAACTGTTTGTGAATATGATATGCATGAGCAATTTTTTCAAAACTTTATTTCTAATGGAATGGAAAGAAGTAAATATGCATCTATGATTTATGGAAACGGTAACATTGGAAAGAGAGGTCTTGGTTTTACGGAAACTATTGCTGAAACTAAAACTGTTCATTCTGATGTTTTATGCATTGTTTGTGCTAAGAAAGGTCACTCTGAATTATCTTGTCCAATGGTAAAATTTGAACAAGATCAGAGAGCTGTTAAAACTAACAAACCAGGACCCAATCAGTTCTGGGTACCAAAAGATCAAATTGTCTATGTTGCAGATATTCTGAGCAACCAAAAAGAGACACCAACAATGGTGCCTGGACAATGGATGTCGGCAATGCACAAGCAGAACGAGGTTTTTATTCCTGCTACAACCAGAGAAAGCAATCTGAGTATGATGGAAGAAGGTCTGGTCAACTCAACCAGAACCAGAATCAGAACAGAACTGGAACCAGAATCAGAACAGGAACTGATACCAGAACCAGAACAGGTATCAATATCAAAGGTTCAGGTATGATCATCAAAATTACTTCAATTATCAGAATCAGTATAACTACAAGAATTATTAGAATTATCAGATTCATCAGAATCATCAGATTCATCCAAATCCCCAGAATTATCAGATTCATCCAAATCACCAAAATCATCAAGGTTATCATAATCACCAGATTCATCCAAGTTACTAGAACAAAAACATATTCCAGAATCATCAGAGGAACATGATCTATCAACCAAAGCAGAATCAAGGAAACTGCTCAAACAGGCCAGAAGCTGAACTGGCTCTAATGGCTCGAACTGAGTCTGACTCTTACTCTGATTCTGAAGCAAGGTCTGATCAGCAACATAAATCATGGTACTTGGACAGTGATTGCTCCAAACACATGACAGGAGACAAATATATGTTTCTGGATCTGACCATGAAAAATGGAGGCAAAGTTTCCTTTGGAGGAAACCAGAAAGGTCAGAATATTGGTACATGAACAGTTGGTATCAAATCTTCTTCCCTTTCTATTAAAAATGTTCTGTTAGTAAAAGGTCTGAAGCATAATCTTTTGAGCATAAGTCAACTAAGTGATTGCAAATATGATGTCATCTTTAACCAGAAAACATGCAAAGCTGTTAGTCAACTTGATAAATCTGTTTTGTTTACTGGCATTAGGAAAGATAATGTTTATAAAATTGATTTGTTTAGTCTTGCTAAGCAACAGGTTAAATGCTTATTATCTATAAGTGAGCAGAATCTGATTTGGCACCAACAGCTTGACTCTGAAAAGTCAAAGCAAGATGAGGAAATTGCAGGTGAACCAGAGGCACAGGAACCAGAAGCTGGACCAGCAGCAGAACCTGAGAAAGATAAAGATGAAAGCAAGGAAGAAGAACATGCTGACTCTAAAGACAAGTTAGAGGGAAAGAATGGATGGAAGTACAAGCCTTCACATCCAGAAACTCTCATTATTGGCAGTGCAGCAGAACCATTGAAGACCAGATCATCAAGTAGAGAAACCAATCTATTTGGTTTACTCTCAACAATTGAACCAAGTAATGTTGAAGAAGCTTTGGCAGAGGAAGGTTGGATACTTGCAATGCAAGAAGAGCTGAATGAATTTCAAAGGAATGATGTTTGGGATTTGGTATCTAGACCAAACTAAAACATTATTGGAACCAAGTGGGTGTTCAGGAATAAACTCAATGAAAAAGGTGAAGTGGTAAGGAACAAAGCCAGACTTGTAGCTCAAGGATACAGTCATCAGGAAGGTATTGATTACACTAAGAGTTTTTCTCCAATGGCCAGGTTAGAAGCAATTAGAATTCTTTTATCATTTGCTGCTAATCATGATATAATTCTGTATCAAATGGATGTTAAAAGTGCATTCTTAAATGGCTATATAAGTGAAGAAGTCTATGTCAAACAACTCCTTGGATTTGAAAATTCTGATTTTCCAAACCATGTTTTTAAACTTAAAAAATCTTTATATGGTTTAAAACAAGCACCAAGGGCATGGTATGACAGACTTAGTAACTTTCTACTTAAGAATGAATTTGATAGAGGCCAGATTGATAATACTCTATTTAGGAAATCCATTAAAATTGATATTTTGATTATTCAAGTTTATGTTGATGATATCATCTTTGGATCCACAAATGGCACTTTGTGCAAGGAGTTTTCTGACCTAATGTAGAAAGAGTTCCAAATAAGCATGATGGGAGAGCTTAAGTTCTTCCTGGGAATTCAAATTCACCAAGGTAAATCAGGTATACTCATTCACCAATCTAAATACACTAAAGAACTTCTCAAAAAGTTCAAGATGAGTGACTATAAGCCTATGGCCACCCCTATGCACCCAACATGCTCACTTGAGAAAGATGAAACCAGCCAAAAGGTAGACCAGAAAACATACAGAGGTATGATTGGATCCCTTCTTTACCTAACTGCTTCTAGACCTGACATTTTGTTTAGTTTTTATGTCTGTGCCCGTTTTCAAGTTGACCCTAGGGAATCCCATTTAACTGCTGTCAAAAGAATCTTGAGATACCTTAAAGGAAACACCAACCTTACCTTGTAATGCAAGAAAACCCCCACCTACAAACTAAGAGGTTTTTGTGATTCTGACTATGCTGGAGACAAGTTGGAAAGGAAAAGTATAAGTGGCAACTGCACATTCTTAGGTGATAATTTGATCTCTTGGTCAAGCAAAAGACAAAGCACCATTGCCATGTTAAGAGCTAAAGCTGAGTATATATCAGCAGTAGGATGCAGCTCACAGTTAATCTGGATGAAACATCAACTTGAAGATTACAATATCTTTGAAACCAATATCCCTTTGTTCTATGATAACACTTCAGCCATAAACCTAACCAAGAACCCTATCTTACACTCTAGAGCCAAACCCATTGAAATAAAACACCATTTCATTAGGGACCATGTTCAAAAAGGGACTTTAAGCATCCAGTTTGTGGACACTAATCATCAATGGGCTGATATCTTCACCAAAGCATTACCTGAAGATAGGTTCGAGTTCATCAAGAAGCATCTCAACATTATCTCCATATCTGACTAGCTCAAGTAGTCATCTTAGGAGTTTTTAATTTTCTTGTAATTTTACTTTATGTCTTTTATTTTCTTGTTTTTACTTTTTGTACTTTGTAAAGAGAAAAACAAAAATACAAAAATAGTAGGACCTCTTTTTGGCTGACGACAAAAAGGGGGGGAGAGAGAGAGAGAGAGGGAAACGAGAAATAAGTAGAAAATGAGAGATAAAAAGAAAGGAGGAGAGAAAAAGAAAGAGATGAAAAGAGAAGGAGTTGAAAATGAGAGGAAACAGAGAGAGAGATAAATAAAGAGAGAAAAAAGAAAGAGTGAAAAGAGAAGGAGTTGAAAAGGAGAGGCAATGTGAAGAGAGAAAAGAAAGAGAGAATAACGAAAGAGTTGAAACGGAAAAGAGAAGAGAAGAAAAGAAAGAGTGATTTAAGACGGAGTTGAAAATGAGAGGAAAAAGTCATTATTAAACATAGGGGGAGAGATTGGTCTGAGGGGGAGTATTTCAAGTACTTCGAATTTTTTCAAGTTTTTCGAAGTTTTTTTAAATAAGTTATAAGCTCACAAAATAAGTTAAGGTTTTGTCATCATCAAAAAGGGGGAGATTGTTGGAACCAAGTTGGTTCTAAGTACTTAGGATTTTGATGTTTACAAAAGCACTCCATGTAATCTTATTTTGTACTTAGAATTATTATATAAATTGTCACCATAAGATGACGTCATCAGAGGCAGAAGATGACACCACCAGAAGATACATCCAGAGGAAGCAACCAGAGGATAGAAATGTCACCAGAAGGTTAGGCCAAATAATGCATCCAGAAGGTACTAGAGGATGCATCCTGAAGGCACCAAAGGATACACCTCCAGAGGATATCAGATGATATCATCAAAGGTTAAATTACATCATCAGAGGATATCTTTCCTGGCCCAGATCAGAAGGAAGCTTGTCAGAGGGAGACTTATTCCATACCAGAAGGAATCATAAGTCAAACTTGGTCAAGAATTAATCCTGACCACAAGATAGCCTGATCGTGAAACAAGAATCAGTTCAGACTTAATCAGAGCTTCACATAACTGGTCCATAACAAATGAATTGGTTCAGATTTGGTCCAGACCAGAAGATAGCATGGTTCAGAGTATAAAACTAAGTCCAGATCAGAAGAAATGATTGTCCAGATTTAATCTAGACTTGATCCAAATCAGAAGGTAAAATGTCCAGATTAAAGTATCATAAGTTCAGATTTAATTTTAGTTCAATCCAGACTCAGTCTTGAATTGGTCCAGATTAGAGGGAAAATGTTCAAATCAATGGTCCAGATTTAAGCATCATGGCCTAGTGTTGGCCGAGATCAGAAGATCAGATCATATGGCCCAGTGTTGGTCGAGATAAGAAGATCAGATCATATGGTCCAGTGATTGGCCGAGATCAGAAGATCAGAACATGTGGTCCAGTGTTGGCCGACATCAGAGGATCACAGCAGATCAGATTGTATGGTCCAGATGTGGTCGAGATCAGAAGATCAAACGATCCAGATTTTTATCCTGATGAAAATCAGTAATAACTTGATTAAAATTCGAAGAAGACTTGATTAAATTTTGATAGAAATTTGATGAAAGTATGAATGCGATATCATCAAATTTGATGAAAGTATGAAGGATATCAGATGATATCATCAAAGGTTAAATTACATCATCAGAGGATATCTTTCCTGGCCCAGATCAGAAGGAAGCAAAGTCCAAAAGGAGACCTGGTCCAGACCAGAAGGAAGCTTGTCAGAGGGAGACTTATTCCATACCAGAAGGAATCATAAGTCAAACTTGGTCCAGAATTAATCCTGACCACAAGATAGCTTGATCGTGAAACAAGAATCAGTTCAGACTTAATCAGAGCTTCACATAACTGGTCCATAACAAATGAATTGGTTCAGATTTGGTCCAGACCAGAAGATAGCATGGTTTAGAGTATAAAACTAAGTCCAGATCAGAAGAAATGATTGTCCAGATTTAATCTAGACTTGATCCAAATCAGAAGGTAAAATGTCCAGATTAAAGTATCATAAGTTCAGATTTAATTTTAGTTCAATCCAGACTCAGTCTTGAATTGGTCCAGATTAGAGGGAAAATGTTCAAATCAATGGTCCAGATTTAAGCATCATGGCCTAGTGTTGGCCGAGATCAGAAGATCAGATCATATGGCCCAGTGTTGGTCGAGATCAGAAGATCAGATCATATGGTCCAGTCATTGGCCGAGATCAGAAGATCAGAACATGTGGTCCAGTGTTGGCCGACATCAGAGGATCACAGCAGATCAGATTGTATGGTCCAGATGTGGTCGAGATCAGAAGATCAAACGATCCAGATTTTTATCCTGATGAAAATCAGTAATAACTTGATTAAAATTCGAAGAAGACTTGATTAAATTTTGATAGAAATTTGATGAAAGTATGAATGGGATATCATCAAATTTGATGAAAGTATGAAGGATATCAGATGATATCATCAAAGGTTAAATTACATCATCAGAGGATATCTTTCCTGGCCCAGATCAGAAGGAAGCAAAGTCCAAAAGGAGACCTGGTCTAGACCAGAAGGAAGCTTGTCAGAGGGAGACTTATTCCATACCAGAAGGAATCATAAGTCAAACTTGGTCCAGAATTAATCCTGACCACAAGATAGCTTGATCGTGAAACAAGAATCAGTTCAGACTTAATCAGAGCTTCACATAACTGGTCCATAACAAATGAATTGGTTCAGATTTGGTCTAGACCAGAAGATAGCATGGTTCAGAGTATAAAACTAAGTCCAGATCAGAAGAAATGATTGTCCAGATTTAATCTAGACTTGATCCAAAGCAGAAGGTAAAATGTCCAGATTAAAGTATCATAAGTTCAGATTTAATTTTAGTTCAATCCAGACTCAGTCTTGAATTGGTCCAGATTAGAGGGAAAATGTTCAAATCAATGGTCCAGATTTAAGCATCATGGCCTAGTGTTGGCCGAGATCAGAAGATCAGATCATATGGCCCAGTGTTGGTCGAGATCAGAAGATCAGATCATATGGTCCAGTGATTGGCCGAGATCAGAAGATCAGAACATGTGGTCCAGTGTTGGCCGACATCAGAGGATCACAGCAGATCAGATTGTATGGTCCAGATGTGGTCGAGATTAGAAGATCAAACGATCCAGATTTTTATCCTGATGAAAATCAGTAATAACTTGATTAAAATTCGAAGAAGACTTGATTAAATTTTGATAGAAATTTGATGAAAGTATGAAGGGGATTTGATTAAAAAATTACTGAAGACTTGGAGAAATTCGAATGCAATCTGAAGACTTGGATTTGATTAAAAAAGTACTCTATGTTTTTCTTTCCCTTGTGTTAGGTCTAAGTTGTTGAAGTAGAGTCTACAATCTGAGTGAGTCAGAAGGAGTAGTAGATTACTTAGCAATTAGATTCAAGGTTCTTTTCCTCAAAAGTCTAGGGTTGTTAGAATTTTTTAGAAGAGTGACTTAGAGGGTCAGTGGTACTTTGTAATTCAAGGTTTTTGAAATAGTGAAATCCTTCAAAGTGAAGGGACTGGACGTAGCCTAGTTAACGGTGAACTAGTATAAAATTCTAAGATTTTATTTACTTTATATCCGCTGCTAACTCTGTTTTAATTCATACATAAATTGTTCATTGTTCTTTGATGAATTGTTCATTGCTGAATTGTTCTTTTTTGCAACTACATTATTTGTATATTTTACCATTGTATATTTTTTCAGAAGTAGTTATGGATCGCAGTTGGATGAATGCTAATCTTTTGAGTGCAGAGTATGAAAAGGGAGTTGAGGAGTTTTTACGATTTGCTTTAAAAAAACTTCCTAAGAGTAAAGGAAGATTTTATGGTCCTTGTGTTATTTGTTTGAATGAAAATACATTACATTTTGAGGAAATACGAAGTCATCTTATTTGTTCCGAGATTGACCTGAATTATACCAGATGGATATGGCATGGTGATTTGTTAAACATGTCAAATACCTTAGAAAGTGAAAAAGTTGATGTAGATACGAGTGATCAACTAGAGGACATGATACGTGATGTTGGACAAGAGTCCTTTAATCGTGCACATGTATATGATAATTTGTGCAGTGACAAAGAAGAGACATTATATCCGAGATGCACTAACTTCACACAGTTGTCTGCGGTGTTGAGATTGTTCAACTTGAAGGCGAGAAATGGATAGACAGATAAAAGCTTCACCGAATTACTCAAATTGTTGAAAGAAATGCTCCCAGAAGGTAACATATTGCCGAATCGTAACTATGAAGCAAAGAAGATATTGTGTCCAATGGGCATGGAGTATAAGAAAATACATGCATGCCCTAATGATTGTTTATTGTATAGAAATGAGTTTGAAGAGTTGAATAAGTGTCCTAAGTGTGGATTATCACGCTAGAAAATGAAGTATGGTGATTCCATTTATAAAGAAAGCTCAAAGAGGCCTCCTGCAAAGGTGTTATGGTATCTTCCAGTATTTCCAAGGTTCAAACAATTGTTTGCTAATACAAATAATGCAAAGAATGTAAGATGGCATGCCGATGAGAGGAAATGTGATGGACAACTCCGTCATCCAGCTGATTCTTTGCAGTGGAAGAAAATTGATGATTTGTACTCGGAGTTCGGAAATGAGCCAAGGAACCTTAGGCTTGGACTTGCTACAGATGGCATGAATCCATATGGAAACTTAAGTAGTAACCATAGTTCATGGCCCATTCTACTAGTTATCTACAACCTACCTCCTTGAATTTGCATGAACCGTAAATACATTATGTTATCTATGATGATTTCAGGTCCAAAACAACATGGAAATGACATAGATGTTTATCTAAGTGCATTGATTGAAGATTTGAGAATGCTTTGGGAAGGTGTTAATGTGTTTGATGGGTATTACCGTGAATATTTTAAGATGCGTGCAATGCTATTTTGCACCATCAATGACTTTCCTGCATATGGAAACTTGTGTGGCTATAGTGTTATGGGACATAAAGCATGTCCTATATGTGAAGAAGGCACATGCTACCGACAACTGAAACATGGAAGAAAAACAGTTTACGTTGGGCATCGGAAATTTCTCAAGTCTAATCATCCATACCGTAAGTTAAGAAAAGCATTTAATGGACACCAAGAGCATGAAATTTCCCACAAAGCCTTAACTAGGGAGCAAGTTTATCAACGAGTTAAGGATATCAACGTTATCTTTGGAAAGAACCAAAAACTGACATTTGAGAAAAATATATGGAAGAAGAAGTCTGTGTTCTTTGATCTTCCTTATTGGTCTAGTCTAGATGTAAGACACTATCTTGATGTGATGCATGTGGAGAAAAATGTGTGAATTCTCGGATGGCTTAAATTCAAGGGAAAACAAAGGATGGATTAAATTCTCATCTAGATATGGTTGAGATGGGTATACGACAACAATTAGCTCCATAATCAGCAGGTAAACGAACATATTTGCCTCCTGCTTGTCATACATTGTCAAAAAAGGAGAGGAGAAGCTTTTGTGAGTGTTTACGGGGAATAAAAGTGCCACATGGCTACTCTTCAAATGTCAAGAGTCTTGTCTCAATGAAAGATTTGAAATTAGTTGGCTTAAAGTCTCACGATTGCCACATATTGATGCAACAACTACTACTAGTGGCTTTACGTGGCATATTGCCTAAAAAAGTAAGAGATGTCTTAACTAGGTTGTGTTTATTCTTCAACGCTATTTGTAGCAAAGTCATTGATCCTCAAAAATTAAATGAGTTGGAAAATGAAGCTGTTATTATATTGTGCCAACTAGAGATGTAGTTTCCTCCTTCTTTTTTTGACATCATGGTTCACTTAATTGTTCATTTAGTTAGGGAGATTAAATTATGTGGTCCTGTTTATTTGAGGTGGATGTATCCAGTCGAGCGTTACATGAAAATTTTAAAAGGATATGTAAAGAATCCACACCGTCCTGAAGCATCTATTGTTGAAAGGTATATAGCAGAAGAAGCTATTGAGTTTTGTTCTGACTATATGTCGAAAGCAGAAGCCATGGGAATTCCTATATCTCGTCATGAGGGAACATGTGTTGGTAATGGTATATGAGGCTTAAAACTTAAAAGCATGGGACGGGAGGAAGTACTTCAAGCACATTTGTATGTATTGAATAACATTGATGAGGTTCAACCTTACCTTTCTACTCATAAAAGCATTGTGAAAGAAAAATATCCTAGAATGAATGAAAAATGGTTGTTGAATGAGCATAACAAGACTTTCTTAAAGTGGTTTAAAGAAACCATTTTAACCAACAATACAACTTCTGAAACATTAAAATGGCTAGCAAATGGGCCTCATTTTGATGTCATAACATGGACTGGCTGGGATATCAATAATTTTACATTCTACACAAAAAGTCAGGATGACAGTAGTACTGTGCAAAATAGTGGAGTTATGGTCGTAGCTAAGTCCAGGCATTTCTCTAGTTCAAAAGATAAAAACCCTGTTACAGCATCCATACCTTACTATGGGATCATTGAAGAGATTTGGGATGTCGATTTCATTAAATTTAAAGTGCATGTTTTTAAATGTAAATGGATTGACATCAATAGTGGTGTTAAAATTGATGAATTTGGTTTTACATTGGTGGACCTTCAAAAGGTAGCGTATAAGGATGAGCCTTTTATTATGGCATTCCAAGCAAAACAAGTGTTTTATGTTAGTGATCCTTTTAACAAAAAGTTCTGAGTTGTTCTCCAAGATAAAAGCTTGCATGGACCAAATGAAAGTCTAGATTCAACACTAGATATTTCTGAGACTCCTTCATTCTCACAACGAATACTTACTTTCATTGAAGAAACTATAGTGGACGATGAGTATGCCACTCGTGATGATCATCAAGAAGGGATATGGGAGAATATTCAAACATAAGACTCATAAGAAATAAAACGGTAATAATGATAGTTTATCTTAATAAATTTCATATTATCAATAATATTTACTTTGATTGTTTATAGTTTTTATCAATATATGACATGATTGTTTATAATTATTTTACTCCATTATTTTGAATTAATATTGACCATTATTATTCTTTTTTAAAAAGGACACATGAATAATTCGTTTGCTCCTTCGCAAAGTGTGGAGGGTACTCAGTCTACACAAAGAAAGGGTAGCCGTGGTACACGTATGGAAAAGTTGAAACGTAAATGTATGATAGGTAAGAAGTTCTCGATTGATTTAGATCCATTGACTGGATTACCTTAAGGGATAAATAGGAAAAACTTTAAGGGTCATGTTGCTTCCCTTGCTCGAAGCTTTGTCGGTATTTTGGTGGATAATTGGGACGACGTACATAGCAACTTGAAAAATCAGATATGGGAAGCTATCAAGGTACTTGTAGTTTTTTGAATATTTTAGTATATATATGATTTCGTAAATATATTTTAATGCCATACACTAACTCCTCCATTTGTTTTGTAATGTAGGTGAAATGGGATGTTTTTGATTCTGAATTTTTGAAAAAGAAATGGATTTCATATGCCGGCGAACGTTGGAGGGCATTTAAACCTAGTCTAGCATCTAGATATTTAAACGGTGGGGATTTGAGTCACAAATCTCCTCTTGAGGCATATACTTATCTTGATAAGGACATATGGAAGGCGTTTGTTCAGAAACGACAGAATCCTTCCTTTGTGGTTAGCTAGATTAATAATTTAGTTTCTCTTAATAAATTTATTTCTAGTATTACATTTAATTAGTGTACTACTTATAATAGGAGAAAAGAAGGAAGGCACAAATGATTCAGTCTCATAATAAATACCCTCACCTAATGTCTTGTGGGGGATATGAGTTGCTTACTGAAAGATTGATGAATGAAAAATTAAAACAAAAACAAGAATCATCTGGAAATTCAATAGTTGCACCTTCATCTCCACCATCACGTCATGAAAAGTGGAAGAGATCCCGGCAAAAGCCATCGGGAGATTACTCATCAGAAGATGTGTGTGTCATTGCAGAAAAAATTGTAAGTAATTGTGTAACATAAATGTTGTTGCTCTCTTCTTCTTTTGGTTTTATTGTGTTATTTTGAAGTTGAGAAGAAGTTTCTGATGAATTCTTGTTAGAAGCATTGTTGTTTTTGGTTGGTTGAGATCTTGTTGAACCAGCTAAAGCATTTCTTTGAGTTGGCCATGGATGATTGTGTTCTGAAGTGTAAGTAATAACCAACATTTTGTCTGCTGTTTGCAGCTGCTAGTGCAGGAATACAAACTACCTTTTTTGCCTGATTCTTCCTGCACATATATATACTTTTCATCATCAATCAATTATATACTTCACTCTTAATAACTATTTTCACTACCTCTTCATATAATATGATCATATACACAGAATTTTAAAAAGAAAAATAAAACTATTACATTAGGCTAGGTAGCTGTTTGATTTTAAAAAAACTAGGGACTATAGTTTTTTGTGTGTGATGATCACATCATAGTTCCAAGGAATAGGAATATTCAGGTAACTATGGAAGAAAAAGTAATCTAAGATAAGTAATTGCTTGAAAGTTCAGTTATTATTATTAGTTTAAACCAGTTTACATAAGTAATTATTGATTTTGTTGCAGTTTTCTATCACCTTTTAAAATTATTGTTTAAACCAATTTGTTTGTCAACCTCTGCTATTAAAATCAGTGGCAAATTTATAGTTAATATTGCAGTGTTTCGAATCATTATTATCTAGTTTTCTATGACCTTTCAAAAAAAATTTCTTTCCGGAGTTTGTACTAATTTGAAGTTAATATGTTGACAACATTTCTGATTTACGTTTGTTCCTGTTAATTAGAAATAATTGTAAGTAACTGTTCTTCCATTTGATAGTAATTGTATCTATAAATTATATCTTGTAGGATTCATTGGTTGAGCAAACGTCTAATGGAACCTTTGTTCCACATGGACGTAAAGATATCTTGACGGAGGCCATTGGGAAACCTGAGCATCCTGGCCGTGTTCGTGCTGTTGGTCGAGGTGTGGCGATTCGACAATACTTTGGATCACGTTCTCATTATGCCTTCACTCCACCAGTTTTCAGTAGCTACCAAATAGAGGAGCTTACTAATGTGATTAAAAATAAAGTGTTGCAGGAGCTATCACAACAAAACCCAAATTTGTTCATAAAGGGCAGTTGTTCTGTTGAATTACCTATACCAGAGGATGATGACGATGATATCCCAGAACAGTGTGCATTGTATGTTGATAATAATGATTCTGTAGTGGCATATGCTGATGTGTACAAGTTGGGGCCCACCTTACACAATCAATTGTTAGATAATGATATGGTTAGGGTGGTGGTTACCAAGGTTTTAGATGCAAATGTTCAAGTACCTATGCCCACTGATGAAGTAACAACAGTTGGTCATGCTTCAAATACTTTCATTCAATGGCCAAAAAGACTTTTGCGGCTTGTTTCTGATAAGGTATTCATTACATACATGTTTTTCTATTTACACTTGAAATATTTTAAATGACTAAATAATTTATTTTTAATTATTTAGGAGGCTGACATATTTATGAAAGTTGACGTTCCACTTAAAAAGTCTGAATCTCAACTAGATTATGTTCAACAATTGCTGTTAAAGTTGATGAGTATATCATTGTCGATAAAGCTAAAATTGGAACATGAGACAAGTGAAGTGTTTGTTCTTGGACAAAGTGATATAGTAGAGTTGTGTATGGGTAATCAAGAGTTGTGTATCACTATTATACAAATATGGTTGACGTAAGTACATTTAATTTGTAAAATTAGTCAAGTAATTAATTTCATTTATAAAAAAAATTATTTTTATTTATTTATTTCAATATCTTAGATATATGCATCGCCTTTGTATTGACTTGGGAAAGAGTGGCGCATATGGATTCATTGATCCATGTTTCATTCAGAGTGAATATGATCCTATTGGGGCTCAAAAATATATACAAAACAAGTTGCAACAGGATCAAAAAGAGTGTTATCTATTACCTTATCTCAACAAGTAAGTAAATTTTTATTATAATTTATTCATTATAATGTGAATATACTTAACACATTTAATTTTTTGCACAATGCACTCATCATTGGCAATTGCTTGTTATTTGTCCTAGGAAGAATACTATAGTTTTCCTATGTTCGTTGGGATGGAAACCAAATAAAAATATTATGCACATCGTTGATTTGTAAGTGTTTAATGTATTTCTCGTATACATATATGTACATGAATTTTTTGATATGTTTTATAATACATGTTTAATGAGTATTTTATTTTTGTAGAGCTTTGGGTGAATATAATAAGTTGCAAAGATTAAGAAAGAATAAACCCACATGGAGTATTCCTACTGTAAGTTGTTTAGATTATATATATAGAATTTCAATTATAATTTATATGTATTTTTCTATATAATAATTACTCACTATAAGTTTATATATGATATTCAATTTTAGGGTCAAAGACAACCTAAAGATTATGAGTGTGGCTACTACATTATGATACATATGTTGAACATTGTATCTAGTGGTCTTGTTGATTCATGGATGCGGGTATGTGATAGATTTTTTTAAAGTTAGTATTAATTAACTACTTATGATTTTTATGATCACGTGATTCAGATAATCTTGTTATTTCGATGTCTATAATTCAGATATTTGGAGACTCAAAACCATTCGAAGATGATGAAATGATGAACGTTCGAAAAACGTTGTGCAAACTTGATTCTTGAACTAATTGAAAATGCTTGAAGAACTTGTATCATTTTAGTATATTTAGACTGTTAATAAAAGATAAATTATTTTTTTAAAATAAGTAGTAATGATAATGTAGCTCTAAGTTTGATAACTTTGATTTTGTAAGATTTTTATGACTCATTATCATTATTTTTAAATGTAAAGCTTCATATGAAGTTTTGTATCTTATGGTTGAATGAGAAATTCTAGTTAATTATTTAAATCGATCTCATCCATATAATAAATCAATTTTGAAAATGACTTGTTATATTAGTTCAAATTTAACCGATGTAATAAATCAATTTTGAATTTGACTTGTTAGATTGGTTCAAATTTAACCAATCTAATAAATCAATTTTGAATTTGACTTGTTAGATTGGTTCAAATTTAACCGATCTAATAAATCAATTTGAATTTGACTTGTTAGATTGGTTCATTTTAGCCAATTTAATAGTTAATTATTTATTACAACGCTTGATGTTAGATCGGACAAGTAGCCGATCTAACATGTATATAGGAACCGATGTAACAAGGTTAAATTGCACTAGTGACTTTCTTTCTATATAAAAAAATAGAATATATGTGTTTTGTAAGCATTATTTGATATATTTGTAAACATTGGTTTTTATATGATCACAATTTTTATTTTTATTTTACTTTTTATCTTGAATGTACTATTATTTCTTTTCTTTTATTTTGACCAATTGAATGTACTATTACTTCTTATATGTTATGTTGTGTCTCATTTTTTGTTGTGAAATGAAACTATGCTCTAATATATCATTCGTTCAGTCTGTAAGTCTAATATTTTAAAATGAGTGTATTTGTTTTTATAAACAATTTATATAGATAAATATTTTCTTTTGTATATACCAAAAAAATAATAAATTCTTTTGTATTTGGAGGAATATAATACATACCCAAGTACTAATAAGGAAAAAATGCACTAATTGTATAATATACTTTAAAAATATTCAATGTATGATTGAACATTTTTTATTTTAAAAAAAAATATCCTTTGCTGTTATTTTTTTTCAAAGGTTTGATAATTTAAAGTCTTAATTGCAGTTTTAGTCCTCCTATTATTACTAATTCACGAAATTGGTCCCTCTATTTTAAAAGTCGACAATTTAGGTCATCTCTCTGATTCTTAAACTTAAAAATGATGACGTGAGATGTTTTAAATAACATGACATATGATACGATGATGTAGAATGATCAACACCCATGAAATTGTAATAAAACGCGTAGCTTTCAACTTCATAAATTTTTCATACTTTTAATTTAGTTAATACACTACAAGAAAAATTTAGTTTTGCGACACTTGGATTGCGACGGTTCCTGAACAACTGCCCTTATCACAAAATCGGTTCTTGGGGCGGTTTTTGTCAACTGCCGCGACCCAAAACCTCCAAAACGTGTTTCAGGTTCCCCAAAATTACCTTTTCCCTTATTTTCGTTTTCCCCCATTTTCATTTTCCCTCATTTTCATTTTCGTTTTCCCCCATTTTCGTTTTCCCTAAAATTGCGACCAAACCTTCCATCCTCCATTTCGTTTTCCCATTCATCACTACCCTCCATCTTCCTTATTCGTGATCTTTCTCCATCTTCCTTATACAATCAATAATGTCACTGTGTCAGAGCCAACACAAGAAGCTTACTGAAAAGAGCGAAAACAACTTAAACAAAGAAAGAATTTAAAGTTGGTGGTATACTCTTCAGATTCATAGACATACACACTTTCTCTCTCCACGTTGATCTCTCTCTCTCTCTCACCATGACGGAGCGTGATGCTTCTTCTTACGGATTGACTCCTCGACTAGGTCAGCTTATTTTCTTCCCAATTTAGATCCTGCTTCATTTTTCTCTCGAATGATTTTGCTTTCATTTCGCTCTGTCAATTTTTTATTGTTGTTCTCTGATTTAGAACTGTTATTATTACTTTATGATATCCGATGTTGAATCAATTCTTGTGAATATCTGTTTTCGTTTGTTACATAGGGTTAGGGTTTTTAATTAATTTGTTTGTTCAATTAGGTTTATTAGGTGACAATGAACAAGCCTATTGATTTTGTTGACGTTAGTGGGTGATTTCAATGGCTTTGACTACAAAATGACTTCAATGGACTATGTTTTTCCTGCAGAATAAAGCTATTTTTATTCTCAATATATGCTAATTGACTCAAAATTTTATATATGTTTGTTGCAATACGAGCTTCTTGTGGTTTTTTATTTTCTAGTTGACTAGATTTCAAATTATAAAATGAACTGTATATGCCAATTAGCTGCAGAAATAAACTGTTGTTGCACTTTTGAAGTTTGTATCAATTGTTGCACTTGTCTATGTGGTAATGTAGTAATCAATTTTTGAGTCCTTTTGGAATTAACTTATATCTCAGTAATGCTAGTTCTAGTGGTTAAATGAAAACCAGAAATAAAATGACCTATACTATTCTCTGCTCATACAAATTGTACTTAACATGTTATTTTTCCCTTTTTGATTATTCTGTGACTTTCATTAGGTGAATATTCACATAACGTACTTTTAATACATGTTCAAATATGTTGCTAGATCTGAATCTGTGCAGTCATTGGTGTCCCTGAAGAAACTTTATCAGCAAAGGGGATTTCCTTGCCAGATGGTTCTGATCAGGTTGGCTTGGTTGTGATTGCAGAACTGAGGGATGGTAAACCAGTTAGCAAAGATGTGGTTGATGATATTCAAACTCGTGTGGCTGAAGAACATGGAGTCAATGTTGCTTCTGTCAAGTTGATCAAGCCTAGAACCATCAGCAAAACAACATCAAGAAAGATTAAAAGATTTGAATGTCTCAAACAGTTTGCGGATGGAACACTGAATTTGGTACCACAACCTGTTTTGACAAAGAAAACACTAAGAAGATCATTCACTACAGGAATGTGTAAAGAAGGAAGAACACCACGGGCGCGGTTAGAAAATAGTACACCTATAACTAGTCCAAGAATAAGTAACAAGGAAATTCTTGAATTCTTGAAAAGGCTTGTTTCTGAGCAGGCTGGAATTTCAGTAAGCAGCATCTCTGTCACAGACAACATGTCAACCTATGGAATGGATTCAATTGGTGTGGTTAAAGCAACTCAAAAAGTCTCAGATTTCCTCGGAGTTCCGGTTGCAGCTATCGATGTTTTCAGTGCATCTTGCATTGAAGAATTGGCCAACTTCTCAGAAAATCTTCTGTTAAAGTCTCAGCCTCACCTTGTAAACAACCAATCAATTTCTCCAGAAGCTGAAACTGAATCTACTGAACTGTTTGTTGATGTGTCCAAGTCTCACCGATGGAGTATATGTTTCCTTCAACTCTTAGCAGTTGTTTACATTTATGTCCTGCTAGTTTCTCCTGCTTATTTATCCATCACTACTTTTCAAAGTCTCATAGGAAGAATCGATAAATCGATATACAGAATTCCTTGGTCAAACTATCTAATTTCACTGATTTTAGCACCACTTTCTTGGATCCTTTGCATTGCTTCTACATGCATTTGCATTTCATTTTTCGGAAATTCTTTCTTGAGGCCAAGTTATGCTCTTTCTCCTGAAATATCCATCTATTCGATGGACTTTGTTAAGTGGTGGCCAATAGAGTGCAGTTTTATCCGAATTAGGAAATATTTTAATGTTAGTTTGTATTAATTTGGATGCTTATTCGTTCACTTTCTTTCGCTTGAGTTAGTTTTTAGTTGCTAAAACAGTGTTATAGTTACTTAAATTTAAATTGAAGCATCAAAAGTGAAAATCATATGCCTTTACATGACTGCTTTAGTGTACACATTCGTTGGCATAGCCTGATTCTGATTCATTCAATTTTCATAGTAGTAAAGCACATAAAGAAAGAGGACATGCCAACAAATTTTGCTTGCGATTGATCAAACTGTCTGAGTAATATTGATCATAGATAGAAAGTGTGAACTACTTCCAAGTTCAAACTTTGTTTTTCATTTCATGTGGCAGATGTTCGATATTTAGATTAGATAGTGTTGTGATGCTTGTCTTGTTGATATTTTTCAAGCTTCCATATTATGGATCTGAACATAGCATTTGGTTTGTAGAGGAAGCTGCTGAAGGCCACCTGTGATTTCCTACTGTGCGCAGTACATCAGACGAAATTCTTCCATTAGACCTTATGCTGTTATTCAAAAAGGAAGTGCCATCAAAGAAGGAGCTGAGGTACAACCATTGCAGACAGTTGAAGGAGGACAACATGTGCTCAATCCTTCAAAGCTTAATAATGTTAAAGAGGTTAGTTTTGAGTACCAATACATTTCATATTCTAATAGGACCATGCAAATGTTTCGAATTTATTTTTGAGTAGTTAATGAGATGTAAACATGGTCATGTTTGGTTGCTCAAAACTTCATTCTATATAATAATTTTCCATGAATCATGATATATTGAATTTATGACAGAAAGAAATTGAACTTTTCCTTTTTTTTTTTGTTTCAGAATGCAGTGTTGCTTGTTACCACCAGCAAAACTGAGTCTAATGCTATATACCATTTTCTTGGGATTTATCTTGTTGGCTTTCTTAGTTCCCTTGCTGCAGCTATCACTTACTTCATGTATACATGGTTCTTCCAAAAACCTTCTTCATTCCAAAGCTTTTCATTTTTTTGCATATGTGGAGCCTTCCATTGGATTCCATTTACTCTTACTGCATATGCTACCATGTTTTCTGATGTTCCATCAAATCCCTTTGCCTTTGCCATTTCTGTTTGTATCTGCAGGGCCTTAATTGTGAAAATTGGAGATATGATGGAGAGGTGGACAAATTGTGTATACCAGTAAATTCAATCATCCAACAACTTAGAAAAAATCTATTTTTTTTATCAATGGTATTATCAATATTCTTAGTTTCTTTCATTACTCTTATAGGTCAACACTTCACAGAGTTATGCCGACATGAAAAGAACGTTATTCGGTAATTATTATTAATCATTTGTTGGTTCGCTTTATTTTTTTTTTTTAACGACAAATATTAGTAGTTAATTAGTTAAGTTAATGAAAAGATATATTTTATCTGCAGTAAATATTACATCTTCATCTATGATACAAATTTGGCTTCTCTGTTTTCATTTTGTTGAGGTCTAGTTTGTTACATGATTTGCATATGTATTTCTAGTTAAATATGAGTGGTGATGTACAATTTTCAGATGGCATTCTTTATTTAATTTAAAAAAAAAACAAGTGCAAGATCCATAAACTGTTTTGGATTTCAAATTTTATGATAAATACAGAACAAGTGCAAGATCCATCAACTCTTTTGGATTTGGTTATCTATGTTAAACTGTTTTGTGTTTTTTATCAATGATTTTAGTATTTAAATATATCTTTAGAAGCAAAACAGAATGATTCACACCAGAATCATCAGAAGCAAAACAGAATGATTCACACCAGAATCATCAGAAGCAAAACAGAATGATTCACACCAGAATCATCAGAAGCAAAACAGAATGATTCACACCAGAATCATCATAAGCAAAACAGAATGATTCACACCAGAATCATCAGAGGCAAAACAAAATGATTCACACCAGAATCATCAGAAGCAAAACAGAATGATTCACACCAGAATCATCAGAAGCAAAACAGAATGATTCACACCAGAATCATCAGAAGCAAAACAGAATGATTCACACCAAAATCATCAGAAGCAAAACAGAATGACATTAAGTAAAACAGTTTGAAAACATAAGTAAAACAAAAGCTTGACAGGCTGTATTCGAATACACACATGTTGTATTCGAATACACCTTCGAAATCAGTGAAATTTTCTTGAGACATTCAACACATTTCAAACTGTTTCTTTTGAAAAATCAGCCGAACTCCAAAATAGTTTTATCACTCTTTTAAACCACAAAACTCAGACTTTTACATCAAACCAGATTTTCCAGAAGGAAACACTTTCATCAGTTTTAAATCCTTTTTATTTTGAAATCATCAGCAACACCAGATTTTCATCAACAGAACAGCATGCAAGCATTTCAGCTTTCTCAAACCATCAGAACATCATGGAAGCATTTCAGCTTTTTCAAACATCAGAACAACATGCAAAGCATTCAGCTTTTCTCAAACATCAGAACAACATGCACAGCATTCAGCTTTCTCAAACATCAGAACAACATGCAAAGCATTCAGTTTTTCTCAAACATCTGAACAACATGCAAAGCATTTCAGTTTTCTCAAACATCATAACAACATTAACACATTCAGTCAAACAGCAAGAATCACATAGCAGCAAAATACCAACAGAACGCATTTTTGCAATATTCAAAATGTCATGTAAAACAGTTTCTTTTTCAAAACAGAAACTCAAATATAATCACACCTTAGACATACATTTACAGTCCTAAAATGCAACTAGAAAGTGGAAGGTGCCCTTACCCTTGTTGCGTGTTCTGCTTCTGCTCAAGTCTATGCATCAAAAATGGCGAAACTCCCGCCTGCGTTTTCTACTACAAAACTGGGTTCTCTAGCTCCGTAATGATGTGGGGATTAACTTTAGTACTGGGGGTTTTCTGGTTTGATGCTTGGATTTCCATGTAATGACTCTTTGAGGAATTCCCTCTTTTCACTTTGAAATCGTGAACTGGAACAGAAAACAGAAACAGAATGGGAGGGAAAATTGGGGTACTGTTACATGCAGTATGGGCAGTGATGGAGGAGGAATGGTGTTCTGATTTCACCATCCTTCTCACTCCTATTTATAGGCTTTTGTGGTGCCACCTCACCCGACACCTGTCTGATTTATATATATATATATATATATATATATATATATATATATATATATATATATTCACTCAAACATACATATATTAAAATTTTTACAAATATCCCCAAAAATACAATTAAAATTAATAGGGACTGATTAGATATTTTGATGAACTTTTATGTTTCATGGAGTTGTTTTGTATGTTTAGCCATTCCACTAATGTTTTGAATATTTAAACTACTTTATTTATTATTTTAGTTAAGTTCAATGTATGAATTGGTGTTATTTATTTTGAAAAAATTATATAAATTGAATTTAGCTACAATAGTTATTTAATTGTGTATTTAAATTATGTGGATGATATTAATTTATAAATATTTTTTATTTTAATTAATAAAAAATTAGAAAAAATTGTATAATAATTTTTTAATTTAAATTATTTGGATTGCGACGGTTCAAATTGTTTCAAAATGAGTTTTTTGTTTTAATATTTATTTATTTTAATTTAAACTTCATTGGATTATTTATGCATAAGTTTTATTATTGTTTTGTTTTATATGTAATGATTATAATTTTATATATTTTGTGATAATTTATAGTTGTTAGTTTTTAATTATTCATTAAAATGTCATTAAAATATTATGATGTATTTATTTAAAATTAATTAAAAAAGCAACTGAAAACAAATCAAATTTATAATGGGAATTTAATAGGTAATAAAAAACAAAAAGACCAAATTGTGATATTTCTAACCATTTACTCTGTCAATTCAAAACATCCGAACATTATTCTTCTTTAAAGCTACCATAGTCTACTCCCAGTAGAATTCTCCCAATTAGAGGTGTATAAGAATCAGTTCGTCTTGCGAATTCGACTTGATCCATAAACAATGGGTTGAATATGATCCGGTCAAAAAAAAAATATAAGGAAAAAGAAAAGATACAACATGGACAAGGTAAAAGAAAGACCGGGTTCGGGTTATCCTCCAAGTTACGCGTCTCATCCCAAAATATAAGAAAATGTTGTTTTGATATTACTCTTAATGAAAGAGTAAGACAGTTAGATGATGAAAGATCTATGGTCTAGTAATAGTTGACTTGTTTTGATTAAGTGATTTGTATTTTGTATGAATCGACAAGTGATAATCACATGTGGTTTGCTTTGAGTTATTTTAAGTATATTTTTTTTTCTAAAATAAAGTTTAAGAATTACTAGTTAGTAACTCGTTTTAAGACTAACTTAATCTCGTCTTATTTCGTCTTTATTGAATCTACAATTAATTGGGTTTGATTGAGTTAACGGACGAGTTATGACCTAAAAATTAGTCCGATCAAATATTAGGATCGAGTATCGGACATACCAAACCGGTCCTTGTACACACTACTCCCAATTCAAAATTTAGATTTTTTTTTAATTTAGAATTTCAAAATCACAATTTTAAATCTAGAATTTAAGGAAATATTTAAGGAAATTAAATTATACATAATAACAGTAATAACAGTAATATATTTAAGGAAATTTAATGGGTTTTAAAAGCCTCACGATATTTAGTATAAATACAATCGTTTGTCCTTTTTTCTTAACACTGCATATTCTATACACAGTTGAATTTTCACAACACGCTACTTTTTTTTCTTAAACTCTTTTCATGGATCCAAAGTATTACATCTCAGAAGGGATTGAAGATGTTAATATTAGACGGCCAACGTGGTGTAATATTAGAGAGAACAGAATATTGTTTACCAAGAACAGTCTTCAACAATGTTCAGTACCATGATTGCAATAAACTGTTTGTTACTTCAATGTTATTCACTTTAGTAGTTAATCATATACGGAGCACTTTATTTTTTAAAGATGGAACTAGACGCTTGACGGACTGTATTCGAATACACACATGTTGTATTCGAATACACATTCGAAATTAGTGAAATTTTACTTCAGACTTCAACACATTTCAAGCTTCTGTATTCGCACACACATTTGTGAGATCTTAAAATTAAACATAAGAGTAAGAGAGTTAATCTTAAAAATATAAGTATTTACTAGTTGTGTTACATTTTACACTAATTCATAAAACGTAGTTATACCGACATTAATTGTTTTTTTATTAAAGTAAATATATATTAAAAATAGTAATATTAAGACTTTAAACATTTTTCTTCTTATAATAATGAAAGGAATACTTTGATTATATAATTTAACTCTATTTCTCGTAACAATGAATCACTTGTAATACTATTTATTTATGTGAGCCTAATTATTTACATGTGTGATTGTGCATAACATTTTGTTCAGGTAATTAAGTATGTTTAATTGGTATTTTTTTTATTTTTTATTTTTAACGTTTCCTACAATATTTTTATAAAATTAATCGTATTATTTTTAATATATTTTCATGCAAATATGAAAAATAAAAAATTAAACATCTTTTGATAAATAATCGTTAATTTCTTAATTTACCTTCTCATTTTATTATTTTTTAAAGTTTTTGGGTAATCTGCTCAAGTTGTAACATTTACTGTAACATCCCCAACTTTTATAAGTAGTTATTCTTATTTATAAGACGTCTAAAGTAAAAAAACAGGTAAGAATAATTTACTAGCTACATCTATTAATATATTTAATTAAAAATGTGTGTTTGACTCACTATTAGAAGGATTTTCATGCCGTTCTGATTTAATATAGCAATATTTCTGCGGTATTATATTTTGCAGGTAAAGTTTTCGTTTGCTGCGGATTTACACGCGGTTAGATGTCCGCAGCAAAATTGACCTTCTTTCCTTAAAATTTATGTGCGGAAAATTCCGCAGAAAAGATCCGTAGCGAATTCCGCAGGTAAATACTTTCTTTTTATTTAAATAAAGTAGTTTTTATTTATATAAATAAAATAGATTTGTTTTTTTAAACAAATTAAAAAAGTAAGACAAGTTTTATAGTTAGAGATGACAATATAATTTGCACCTCAATATCCATCCAAACCGGATGCGGGTTTTCCTCGATATTAAAATCTGCTTTTATTTTTTTCAATTATATTAATTAATTAACTTTACTTATATCACTTTCACTGTAATATATTTTATTATACATTGATAATACATCAATGTTTAATAAAAATAATTTGGTGAAAGAAATATTATCTCTTTCATTTATATGTTTTTTTAATATATATGAAATGAACAAGCAACTCAATTATGGGGTATTTTTTTAATATACACACACGTAGATTTGATTTAGATATAATTTTTTTTGCAAATATGATTCGAGTATTAATTTTTCGATTGTGAATTCAAAAATCCATTTATTTTAGTAAATTTGATTTGTACTTAAAATTTTGAAAGAAAAAATTGAATTAGTTAAAATTAATGTTTTGTGGAACATATCAAATTTAAAAATTAAAATTTGGCATTTAGTTTATTTTGAGAAACAAAAATGTGGAAAAAAGGAAACAAAAATAGATAAATTACCTTTTAGTAAGGAAGATGAAAAAAATTATTTATAATTACTGCAACTCTAATACATTTTCTTTTCTTTCACAATCGCATTTAAGAATCATGTTCAAGTTTTTACGCATGGAAGAAAAACAATAAGTGATTTTTGATTATTTCATTTTTTTACGATCTGAGTATCATAAAAGAGGAAGAATAATGTATTATATAAATGAAGATTTTTTTTAAAAATATATGAAATAATCGAAGAAAAACAAAAATAAATTATATAATTATAAATGATATCGTTGCAAATTCATCTTTTTCAAGACTTTAAGTTTCAATTCTATTTTTAAAATTAAATAAATTAACCTATCTTTTAAATGACACTTAATTAATTAACCAAATTCTCTTATAAATTATGCATGTTAATCTCATTAACAAAACAAAAACAAAATATTGTTCGTGCAAACACATTAACCTCTCTCTCTACATTCACAGCGTTACCCTTTTATCTTCCCAAATCGAAACCCTAACTCTAACCCCTACAATTTCTCCCTTCTATTCCTCCCCACTCCTCCCAATTCCCTATTACAGTTCTCCAATGACCGGAGTCTTAAACACCGTTCACCGCCATCACTCATCTCCGCCTCCCGCCGGGAACCCTCAGAAACAACGCCGCACAAGTTGCCCCAGGCTCTCGTGCGCCTTGCCTTCTCCGCCGCTCTGTTTCTCTGTTGCGGCATTCGCGCTTGTTCGGCCTCTTCGCCGCCTTTAACCGCCGTGGTTCAGCAGGATTTCTAACTTTTTTTATTAGATGATTCCATAACTTTTAGTTTGAAATTATATCCTTATAGATTTTGCTTACAATAAGAATATGAAATTTCTTTAAACTAGGAATTTGCAGAAGAAATTAAAATAAAGCAAAAGAAGATTAGTTGTTTCAGATGTTATTTTCTCTTTTTTTTTCATTCTTTTTTCTTTGCTCCTATGTTTTTCACGTTTTTTAATTTTGTTCTTTATTTTTTAGCATTGCAACCTATGTGGACAAACACCGCACACTGATAAGACACAAGTAATAATGTAAGAAAATAGAAGTGATTGAATGTAATCATATATGTGTTGGTACACAGTGCATGTTAGACATTTGATACATTTTTGGTTCAAAGTGTAGGTGCTACATAGATTCCAATGCAATTTGAAATTTGTGTTAATTTTTAACAGTTTTCCTTATAATATTGTAAATTTTATTATCTGGTAAGGAAAGTTGAATCAAATTTGCTACTGTCAAATAATGTTGCTGTCACAGAAATCAGAAAATTGTGATTTGTGTGTTTATGCTTTATTTATATGTTTGCAAATAATGATGCAAGGAAACATGAGGACAATGATAATGTAGTAGATAAGGAATTAGAAGCATCATTTAATGCTTGGAAGTCTAAAACGTATGCATTGACTGTTCCTTTGAAAATTGTTGCTTTGCTTAGTATACCACTAGTAAGGTGTATGGAATTTAATATGAAGTTCTATCCTTGCAGATCACCAAGTTGAGAAAATGGATTCTCTGCTACGCTGGTTGGAGTCAGAATTTGGATTTAAGCCTGTTGTATATTCCAGAATTTGTTGTTCATTGTATTTACATGCATGTTACTTTATTTTCAGTTCTGAGGTTTTACTTCATAATGAATTTATCTTAACATACTATTCCAAATTTTTGTTGGTCTTGATGTTATCTTCCTAATGAGTTAGCAAAACATCCCCCTCAAGCATGTTAAAGTATGTGCTCTTCTGCTGGAGTTATATGCTCTTCTGCTGGAAATCATGCTCAAGGAGTTGCCTTGTATGCCAAGAGATTGAAATGCAACGCTGTTATTGCTGTGCCTGTTACCACTCCTGACATCAAGGTGGTATTCATTTATTTACTTTGTCTACCTTGTTTGTTTTGCGTTATATCTCGATGAAGAAATGATTAATGTGGTTGATTATTAAGTTATGTGTTTCTATTTTTTCTATTTGAATTTTGTAGTGGAAATCTGTGGAGAGGTTGGGTGCTACTGTTGTCCTTATTGGGGATTCCTACGATGAAGCACAAGCATATGCTAAGAAGCTACTGTGATAAAGAGATCTAACATGACCATGTCATTTATATTGATGCGTACAATCTTATGATGTTGTAATCACTTTTATTTATCGGTGACGGCAAGGATGAAAAGCAAAGTAAAACGACTTTAGGGTGATGAGCCAATAAGAAAGCACGAAGTGATCTTATAAGCCATTTAGTGGTCCTAATTCTTCTAGTATAGGGCCTGGATGACAAGGGACACTAGAACAACTAAGTAGTACTAGGAGCAGGGGGAAGATCTCAATTTACGTGTTGCTTCGGATCCAATTCAATTAACATACTGGGCTGGCACAAGATTAGATCTTTTATTATGTTTGTATACTAGTACTAGTTTGTGGATTCAGAAAAAGAAAAGCATGGCAAATGTATCAGTAGTTACACAAAAAGATATGCTTGACTTTGGTGTTTCCATAAACCAAGCATCTTAATAATATTCCTAGTTTAATTTAACTTTTTAGTGTTTGTTTAACTTTTTAATGTACACAGGTAAAGATTATTGGAGTGGAACCTACTGATGCGAATGCTATGGCTTTGTCACTTCATCATGGCCACAGGGTGATTTTGGACCAGGTTGGAGGATTTGCAGATGGTGTGGCTGTTAAAGAGGTTGGTGAAGAAACTTTTCGCTTGTGCAAGGGATTGGTAGATGGCGTTGTTCTTGTAAGCCGTGATGCAATTTGTGCATCGATAAAGGTGAGATGCCCTTCCGCCTGTGAAAGTTTGCATTTAGAATCTCTGGTGCTGTACACAGTTTCTACACGCACACATACCACCGTAATATATGGTAACTACTCTATTGAGAAATTCAGCATCTTAACAGCCAATGGCTCAACCTTTGATCAACGTTGTTAATAATATGTTTATGCAAAGAGTTTTTTTTTTTTGTAGGGTCTCAATTCTGCATTCGAGCTATTAGTAGTGAAGCAGTTGTAGAACCTACAATTTATAAGAAAGAAGAGCAAAATCAGTCTCCTAAAGATTGGAAGATTAAAATGCTATATGATGGAGACTATCTACTATGCATGCGAGAGGTTCATCTTTGTTCCAGTAACAATTAAAATAAATGCTGTTTTGTTCAATAAATAATTACTGTTTTACATGCTTATTTAGTGAGCTTAGTTTCATTTCATATGATTCATATAGTCTTTTGCTTGTTGTTGTTATTACTTGCCATGTTAGGTGAATATGCTACGAGAGAGGAATAAGACTTACAGAACGATCAAGTTTGTTGATATAGGCACAGATGATTACTCTCCTCAGGAGCATCACGGCCTTGACTATCAAACTGTTAGTTGTCTTAACCTCATTTCTAAACCTTTCTCATTTTTGTCATTCTAACAGTGATTTATGAGTTGTCTTTACCTCTTATCATTTATGCTTCTGTGGACAATTTCATATGGATTTTTGGGTTATGAGAGATTTTAGTAAAGCTTGTCTTCTGCATTTCATTTGGTGCAGGTACGAGAACATTCTTGTTGCAGCAGACCTTATTCCTGAAGCTTTGTCATTTGCAATGCGTCGTGTGGCCACTATTATTGCATCTAATGGAAGGGTGTCATATTCAGGAGCCACAGCTTTTACTCGGTATTTATTGAAAAAATACAGTAATGTTGCTAGTGTCATTGAGTGGGAGAAAACTTTTAAGTCCACATGTGATGCAAGACTCTCCTCTGAACTTGAGTCTTTTAGGTCAGTGGATGGAGAGTTGGGGTTGCCTCTTGGAGTTCCTGCAGGAGTTGACGACCCTGATGATTTTTTTCGTCAGAAGATAAGTGGTAGCCGGTTACCATCCAGAGTAGGTGCAGGCATGAGAGACATAGTGCAGCGTAATGTTGAAGAGGCATTCCAATATCTCTTTGGAAAAGATAGAAAGCTCTTTGCTGCTGGCACACCAAAAGGTCTTGCTTTAGAAAAATGGGATAATGGATATCAAATTGCTCAACAAATAGTTATGGTTTGATGGAGTGCATAAGGCAGACTGGTGGTGCTGCTCAAGTAGGGGGGATCCCTCTTTAGTTGCTTCTGTTTTGTGTCTAATTAATACTTAGTGATGATATGTAAATTTTGTTTAAGAGTATTACAATAGTTGAATCATACTTTAATTAATATTTAGTTATTATTCGTGAATATGATATAAATTGTTTTAGAGTATTTGCAATAATATTATAATTAAAAACTTATATTAAATAATTCAAAAATGTATTGATAATAATATAGGGTTTAGGGTTTAGGGTCAAAAAGAAAAAACAGCACCATATTTCCTGCGGATTTTTCTTTGAAAATACTTTTGATGTGGTTTTATGGATATCAATGCGACATTACCTGCGGAAATACATTTGGAATAAATTTGTAGAAATAGTATTGCAGATTTGTTCCATGTGAAAATGCGTAAGAAAATGCCTGTTAAATATTAGCTGCGGGTTTATTTACTTTTCCTGCGGGTTAATCCGCAGGTATTGTACCTGCGGTTTTAAAAATCCTCAGAAAACAATTATCCATGAAGGTTTTACGTGGGGAAATATTACCGCAGGTAATGGTGTTTCCTGCGGATTTTTAGCTTAAATCCGCAGAAAACTCCGCAGGTAAAACGTTAATTTCTAGTAATGACTGATTGAAAATAAATAACTAATAATCATATCATATTTAAATGAAGTTCATCATGAATTAGCTAGTTCGAATTCACATCCTAAGAAACTACTAATAAATTTAAAAAAATTCAATAAAAAATTAAAATGACATCGTTAGTCACCACTTCGTAGAATGACGTGCAAGGTCATAACTTCCACTATCACCTTCATCATTGTTATTTATTACATTCTCTAAAGACATATATAATCAAACAATTCAAAACTTCTTGGTGGTTCTATTTGTTGGTGGTCATATGAAGAATTGGTTCATAAATCATGGTAATTCGTAGGAGGTTGATTATAAAATGGTGGAATTAGATTTGGCATATAAAGATAATACTCCTCTGAAATATAAGAAGGATGATGATAATATGATGGATAATTACCTTGTATACCTTCAAATGGTGCAGCAAGACCACAATCACCAAATGATTGTGATACACTAGATGAGGAAGAATTATCCTATTAAGTCGCTTCCTGCATTCTAGTTTTACCACATCTAATTCGACCTCTACTACTAATACTAACACCACCAGTTATATCACGACGTGAAGTTTCTTCCATTATATGAGACACTAGATTTTGGTCACGCCTAACATATGGTTCTTATTGCGAATGGAATGATCTTTCACTTATTCATTGAGTTTGTTGGGAGTACCATTACCACCACTACCACCGCTATTGCTTTGACTAGGTGAACTTAAATCACCATCACCACTTTGATAAGGTGTTGACCTCAATTTAAGACATTGATAGGACCGCAAGTGCATGTATTATCGTGTAGTAAAATTATTGGTGTTAAACTCTTAAGAATAAGATAAATAATTATAACTAATACTTTCTTTCTGTTTTGCCACATCTTTGCAATCTGCTTGGTTATGTAAGCAAGATCATCGTCTTCACTATCACTATCCTCTGATTCTGATACAACCTTTGCAGCTTTCTTCTGTTCTGACTTAAGGGCTAAAGTCTTCTTCTTCTTTGGTTCATCTGCATTCAGCTCTATTTCATGAGACCTGAGGGAGCTGATCAGATCTTCAAGCTTCAAGGTATTCAGATCCCTAGCTTCCTGTACTGCAGTAACCTTTGGTCTCCATTTGGCTGGTAAGCTTTTGAGGATCTTCTTTACATGATCTGCAGTGGTGTAGCTTTTCTTTAATACTTTTAAACCTGATACTAGAATCTGGAATCTGCTGAACATTACTTCAATGTCTTCATCCTATTCCATCTTGAATAGCTCATATTGTTTGACCAGTATGTTTGCCTTTGCCTCTTGAACTTGTTGACTTCCTTCATAGGTTAGAACCAAACTGTCATAGATGCTTTTTGTTGTTTCCTTATTGGTGCATCTATCAAATTCTTTAAATGTGATAGCATTGATCATGATGGTTCTGGACTTGTAATGCAACTTGTATAACTTCTTCTGGTTGGGATTCATATCTTCTACATCCAGTTCTTCATCTTCTAGTGTAGTGGGTGCAGTGTAGCCTTTGACTACCAAGGTCCAAAGATCAGGATCTTGGGAGATGAAGAAGCTTCTCATTCTATCCTTCCAGTATTCAAAGTGATCTCCATCAAACAGTGGTGGCATGTTGATGTTGCCTCCAAATTCTTCTTTGGATTCTGACATGTTGAACCCCCTTGGACCTTTCCTCAAACATTGTTAAGTGCTCAGTCTTGAGACCGAACTCTAATGCCAATTGAAGGTGCAAACATGAGAAGAGGGGTTGAATTGTATTTGTACTACTTGAATTCTTTTTCTGTTTTTGATGATTATTTGAAATCTGAAATATAATCAAGTAGAGTTAGCAGCGGATAAAGTAAAATAAATAACACAAGGATTTATCCTGGTTCACCATTAACTAGGCTACATCCAGTCCCTTCACCTCGAAGGATTTTTCCACTAATTCAAAACCTTTGAATTACAACAACACTACTGACCCTCCAAGTCAGTCTTCCCAAACAGTCTAACAATCCTAGACTTTTGAGGAACACAGCACCTTGACTTCATAAGTCAAGTCTTCTACTACCAATCTGACAACCCCAGATTGCAGAAGAAATTACAACACCTTGAATCTAATTACTAAGTCACCTGCTACTTCTTCTGACTCTTCAGATTGTAGACTCTACTTCAACAATATAGATTTAACACAAGGGAACGAAAAACAAGAGTACTTGCTTCTGGAAAGCTGATACTCACAATTAACCTCACTGAAAGTTCAAGTGTTTGCTTCTGGAATTTTATGACTCTTTTACTGATTTTCGATGCTAAGTCTTTTGCCTTGAGCCTCCTTTTATAGATGAAAATTAGGGCTTCTTCCATGATCAAATTCAAGCTGTATCTGTCCAGATTCTCTTGCAAAAATAACTTGGCCAATCCTGTTTCACTTAAATAAAAATCATATCTTTTTAGCTTCAAATTACATTTGAAAATTCTGTTGACCAATCTTGTTTCTTTTATATTCAAACCGTATCTTTTTAAGCTTCAGATTACATTCGAATTTCTTCAAGTCTTTAGTAATTTTTGAATCAAATCCCCTTAATACTTTGATCAAATTTCTATCAAAATTTAATCAAGTCTTCTTCGAATTTTAATCAAGTTATCACTGATTTTCATCATGATTAAATCTGGACCATATGATCATCTGATCTCGACCAACTCTGGACTTTATGATATGATCTGCCCCAATTCTTTGATCCTATGATATCGGCCAACACTAGACCATATTATCTGATCTTCTGATCTTGGCCAATCATTGGACCATATGATTTGATCTTTTGATCTCGGCCAACACTGGGCCATATGATCTGATCTTTTGATCTCGGCCAACACTAGTAGGAGGAGTGGGAGTGGTGGAGTTTGTAGGTAAAGAGGTGCAGGCAATGATGAGAGGGGGTAAAGGATCATAAACAGATTTCTGATTTATGGAACGTCCAAGGGTATCTGAAAAAGCCAGAAATTGGCGGCTTATTCCAAAAATGGAGGGACTGGTTTTGTGAGGGGAGATGAACACGAGTTACATGGTAAACACATAATGGTTTGGAAGATGAGTACACATGTCATCAGGTGGGGATTGGAAGTATTGAGAGTAAGAGATAAAGTCTGTTCAGGATAGAGTGGATGGTTGGGGAAAATGGAGAAAATGTGGAGATTGTTGGCTTGGTCTGGAGAACGTTCTTGGTTTGTTGGAGAACGTTCTTGAGCAGGTTCAGCTATTGCTTCTGTGAGTTCATGTGAGTGGTGTGGTGAGGCTGGGGTAGGTGCAGTAGTAGCTCTTCTCCTTGTTGAGTGTTTCCTCTTTAATGTTTTTGGTGGAAAAAAGGATAAAGGGGCACTCGTCTCTGATGTGGTTTTCCTCATGTGAGAGATGTTTTTTGAGGAAAACTTGGAGATTTTAATGAGATTCTTCTCATTTGTGAGGGATCTGGAAGTGCCTAAAGATTTTGGTTAAGATCATCCCATAAGGGATTGTGTTCTTTTTATAATCTTTGTTGGCCGCGGATATCATGTGGTGGATGATGATGTGGGGAAGGTTGAGGCGTTTGCAGTTGAGGAAATGGTAGATGATCATAGCATCGTTGTCAGATACATACTTATGACTTCCACAGTGGGGAAGTATGGCATGTTGGCTGGTGCTGTTAAACACCTTTGGAAGAGGTTTGAGATAGGTTGATAGGTAGTGAGTAGACCCTAAATGGAATAGATCACATAACACCTCTGTCTATTTCAAGTTTAGAGCATTATACCATTTGCTTCAAAAAAACGGCAGGTCCCTCTTTTGGAAGGTTGAGGATGGAGGCTAGAGTGTCTGGTGTCAATTTGATTTCAATCCCTTTAACCTTAGAGATGATTAGAGATTTTCCAGGGAATGTCTTGGCTTGACAATAAAAAGCCCTAATTACATCTGGATAGAAGCATTCAGATGTTTGTAGAAATGAAGTCCATCCCAAGACATCATTGTGATGTTTGACTGCATTTCCATCCACAATCAGGTTGTCAAAGAAGACAACTCTTTCAACACCTATAAGGCGTTGAGCATATTTCTCTTTGAAGATTTTGGATATTTTGGAGGGAATAAGTGGGGTGTTTTTGGATTTTTGGAACAGAGAATGTTGAGGAACCGGTGCAAATAGTTCAGGTGATGGAGAATGTTCTTTAAAGGGAGATGGAGAACGTTCTGGAGATTGTTCTTCAACAAGGGGAGAATATGTAACACCCTGAGTTTAAAACACAGCGCGAGTGTATTTTTTTTTAACCAAAATAAATAAAAGAATTTTTTTTTTCATGATCACCCTGCTCGAATTCCAAAGGTCTGCGACGCTTATCCGCATAACTCTTCTGACGATCCTGTGAAATCTTCATTTTCTCTTGTATCCTCTTGATTTTCTCTGTAGTCTGTTCCACCATCTCAGGTCCAACAATCATACTTTCTCCGTCCTTATACCAGCATAAAGGTGTCTGACACTTGCATCCATATAAAGCCTCATAGGGTGCCATTCCAATACTTGCGTGAAAACTATTGTTGTAAGTAAACTCAATCAAGGGCAATACCTCATCCCAGTTTCCTCTATCATCTAACACACATGCTCTCAATAGATCTTCCAAGGACTGATTTGTTCTTTCGGTTTGTCCATCTGTTTGTGGATGGTAAGCTGAACTCAATTTCAGTTTCGTTCCCAATGCTTCATGCAGCGCTCCCCAAAAATGAGATGTGAATTTTGGATCACGGTCCGATACAATACTCGATGGAACTCCGTGTAATCTCACAATCTCAGCAATGTAGCTTTCCGTCAGCTTATCTACTTTATAAGTGGTCCTTACTGGTAAGAAATGTGCGGATTTTGTCAATCGATCCACTATTACCCAAATCGAATCATTCTTTTTCCTTGTCTTGGGCAATCCAGTTATAAAATCCATGGAAATGCTATCCCACTTCCATTCCGGTATATCTAAAGGCTGCAACATTCCAGCAGGTCGTTGATGTTCCACTTTCGCTTTCTGACAAGTTAAACAAGCCGATACATATTCCGCTACATCCCTCTTCATTCTTGGCCACCAGTAATTTTGCCTTAAGTCCTGGTACATCTTGGTCGCTCCAGGATGAATACTCAATTTGCTCTTATGAGCCTCTTCCAAAATCATTCTTCTCATATCTGCAACTTCCGGTACACAAACTCTTCCATTACATCTCAGAACATTATCTGGTCCCATCCTGAACTCAGTCATCTTTCCTTGCGCTATCAGGTTCCTCTTTTCTTGGATCAATACGTCATCTTGCAAATTCGCAATCTCCTCAAGTAGTCCACTCGAAATCTTTATCATTCCACACTTTAAAATTCCTGGTGCAAACTTTACGTCCAAGTGTAGATTGTAACACCCCGAGTTTAAAACACAGCGCGGGTGCATTTTTTTTTTCAAATAAATATTTAAAATGAATTTTCCAAAATTAATTCGTAAGGAATTAAAATAATGACTTAATTCTGGAAATTTAATGATAAGCAATAAAACATTTTTGGAAGATAATAATGTCATAACATTCCCAAAAGTCAATATCAGAGTATGGAATAAATAGTACAACAATTGTTTTTCAAAATAAAAACAAAATACATTTCCAGCTCAAATCCTAATACATCAAGTCTAACTGATCATGCGCTAAAGCTACAGTAGCACGGGTTTCCCCCGCATCCCAAGAAAGTCCTCTCCGAATCTGCCGCTCGCCTCGACGTGACCTCCTCCTCCTCCTCATCATACAGCGAGGGGTCGATCTCCTCAGAAGTCAGATCAATACATAGTCTCGGCCGCTTGGCGGAGCCGGAATCTCAAAACAATCGTCGGAGATCCTAGACGGGCCCGGAATCTCAGCTGCTACTAGCTTCGGCTCATCAGTCTTCCCTTCTGCCTCGGACTCATGTACAACTCCTCCAGTCACCGGGTTGGGAGTCACCACTCCTACGGTGGCCTCCGTCTCAACCCTTCCAACGGACTCCTCAGCATCGTCGAAAATTCCGTGCGCCTCCAATACCAGACGGGAAGGCACGGGAAAATCTATACTCGCATGAGTGCGCTCCATAAAATCCTCTACGCCGTCAGTCCTGCTCGTCCTCTCTAACCACCCCGTGTAAGTCGCCCTGCTTGAGATGGGGTCAAATACCCAAGCAGTACGGGAATAGCGGTCAAGGAAGTTCAACGACGTTTCCGTCGTTCGGGTACCCACGGGTGGCATGGGTTTGGGTAACATCTGAGGGCAAAGCCCAAAGTCCACAATATAATAGCAAGGGTCACCGACCGAAATTAACAATTAATCACATAGCATATATTTCACAGCAACAATTATGTCCATGGTATAACATATGATGATGAGGAAAATAATAATGCTCATTTGAAAATTAATGACATATACGCCCTTTTCAAAAACAGCAGTCAATTATTATGAAATATGTGGTAAGTACAAACAACACCTCAGCAAAACACAATCACTAAATCAGAATTTCAGATTCTGGACAGTACTCACACACATTCAATTTTCACTCATCATATACTCAAACGTGACCCACTGGTCAATCCCTCAATGCAATATGTATATGCTTATGTATATAGTTTTCTTGGAATCACCAAGGTGCAGTCACTCAACAGACCAGCACATTATGTTTGACTTATCGGCCCTCAAGACCAAGGTGCAATCGCTCAACAGATCAGCACCAGTGCAGACGCTCAACAGTCCAGCACTCGTGCAGTCGCTCAACAGACCAGCACGTTTGACATATAACAAGGTACAATCGCTCAACAGATCAGTACCTAGTGCGGTCGCTCAACAGACTAGCACTCGTGCAATCGCTCAACAGATCAGCACGTGGCTGCGCGTTTCAGGGTACAGACGCTCAACAGACCAGCACCTATATACCAAAGTACAATCGCTCAACAGATCAGTACTTAGTGCAGACGCTCAACAGTCCAGCACTCGTGAAATCGCTCAACAGATCAGCACGTGGTTGCGCATTCCAGGGTACAGACGCTCAACAGTCCAGTACCAGTGCAGTCGCTCAACAGACCATCACTCGTGCAATCGCTCAACAGATCAGCACGTGGCTGCACATTTCAGGGTACAGACGCTCAATAGTCCAGTACCAGTGCAGTCGCTCAACAGACCAGCACCTATATACCAAGGTACAATCGCTCAACAGATCAGTACCTAGTGCAGACGCTCAACAGTCCAACACTCGGGCAATCGCTCAACAGATCAGCACGTGGTTGCGTAATACTCTGGCCCATCGCGGGTACCACTTGACTATGCAATGCATGAATATGCAGTGTTTCACTTCTCTAGAAACAGAATGCAAAATAAGAAAATTCATGCTTTTTATCATGTTTTGAATATCTCAGCACAGTCAGAATTAACATCATCACAATCATGATTAAACAGTCAATTAATCATTAATACTTTGTAATGTTTTCCCAAACTATTAAAATTCAAATACAGAGTTTAAAAACTGAGGATTTCTGGAATTTTACGAATCTGTATTCGAATACAGCTTCTCTGTATTCGAATACAAAAGCCAAAAATAGTGCAGAATTACACTCTGTATTCGAATACAGCCCTCTGGTATTCGAATACAGAGGCAATCTTAGTGCACACAACCTCATCTTTCACTACATCAGTAAAGTCTCAAAACTTCATCTCTTCAACTTCAAAACATCACCAAACATTCCATTTTAATTCACCACAACAATCCCAACATTCCCCAAACACTCAGGGTTTACAAAACACTCTTAAAAACTTGGAATTTTTGGAAACTCGAATCTGTATTCGAATACAGACTCCTTGTATTCGAATCCAAAAGCATGAAATTGCAATTTTAACATTCTCTATTCGAATACAGCATGCCTGTAGTCGAATACAGAAGACAAAACCTTGAAAAATTTAATATTTTCTTTCAGATCCTTAAAGGTTTCAACACTTCATCCTCTCCTCTTCAAAATATTTCAAGAACTTCTTTTAAAATCACTTTAACCCTTCTCAAGGTTTCTTAATACTTTAAAATGCATATTACAGTGTTTAAAACTTGATTTTCTGGAAAACACGAATCTGTATTCGAATACAGCTTCCTTGTATTCGAATACAGAAGCTAAAAACAGTGCTTCTGGAAAAAACACGAATCTGTATTCGAATACAGATTCCTTGTATTCGAATACAGAAGCTGAAACCAGTGAAAAACAGCATTTTGTATTCGAATACAGCATGCCTGTAGTCGAATACAGATGCGAATACAGAGTTAAAATTTCACTTCTGTATTCGAATACGACAGGGTCGTAGTCGAATACAGATGCTAAGTCAGAAGCAAAAATCCTTCTTCTGTATTCGACTACAGGGGCTCGTAGTCGAATACAAGTTTGAAAACTTGAGAGAAACAGAAACTTGACAGGTTGTATTCGAATACACACATGTTGTAGTCGAATACACCTTCGAAAACCAGTGAAATTTTCCTGAGATTTCAACCCTTTTCAAACTGTTTTCTTTTAAAAACAAACAACCAACATCAAAACAGATTCAACACTTTTTCCAGACAATACTTTCCTCATTAAAAATCCCTTTTCTTTTTTAAAACATCAACATCACCCGAATCATTTACAACAAAAATAGAATCAAAATCATTAACACCAATTCATCCAGAAACAGAAATAGAATGATCAATCATCAGAATCATCCAGACTTTCAAACCATCAGAACAACACACAGCATTTCAGTTTTCTTAATATCAGAATAATATGCAAGCATTTCAGCTTTCACAACACATCAGAATAACATACAAGCATTTCAACTTTCACACACCTCAGAATAACATGCAGCATCACAGAGCATCAAAACAGAATGCACTTTTGCATTTTAAAACCATTTTTCCAAAACAGTTTTATGACATACATTTTAATCATATTTAAAATAACATGCCAAAACGTTTTTCAGCTTTTCCCACACAAATAAAATAGCTTTGCAGTAACAACAGCAACATCACAGATTCCTTACACATCACAAAAATGCATTATCTTCATTTTTTTCAAACATGTGATTGCAAAATAGTTTTTCTTCAAAAACAGAATGAAACAACAAGCATTTACAGCCTTAATGCAACTAGAAAGTCGGAAGGTGCCCTTACCCTTGCTGCATGTCTGCTACTTCGAACGTCTCTGTTTTCGTTCCCGTTTCTGCGCCAAAATCCGGTGAAACTGCTGTATGAGTTTGCTGCTATAAAACTGGGTTCCCTAGCTCCGTAATGGTGGGGGAACAACTTTAATACTGAGGGTTTTCTGGTTTGGTGTTTGTATTTCCAGTTAATGGAACTTTTAAGGAACACTCTCTTTGGTGTTTTGAAATCGTGAAACTGTTTTTCAGAAAACAGGAGGCAGAAATGGGAGAAGAGGTTACTGTTACATGCAACACTATTACATGCAAAATGGGAGGATGTGAAGTTCTGCTCTTTCTCTGCCTCTTCACGTGTTCTTATAGAGCTTACTCAAGTGCTGCCTTCTCAAAATAATGATAAAATAATGCTGGATTTTCCAGCTGGATTTTTCAGCACTTAATCCTTTTGCAATTAGCCACTAATCCTTAATTAATGGTCTGATTAAGTTAATTACTCGAAATTAAATTAATTAAATCTTCATCCAATAATTTTAATTCATCTTCCAAGATAAATATTTATATATACATATATTTACTCAAAACATACATATATTAAATATTTTAAGGGTCTTACATAGATCTCTAAATGCTTCTCACAACTCTTGTTGTCTAGCCATCATCATTGAAGATACGGATACACTTTTCCTACTCAATGCATCAGCCACCACATTGGCTTTCCCAGGGTGGTATTGCAATGAAAAATCAAAATCCTTGAGAGTCTCCATCTCCTCTGCCGCATGTTCAATTCTTTTTGATCGAACAAATACTTCAAGCTTTTATGGTCACTGAACACCGTGAACGTGCATCCATATAAGTAGTGCCTCCAGACCTTTAAGGAAAACACTACTGCAGCAAGCTCTAAATCATGAGTAGGATAGTTTCGTTCGTGAGTTTTCAACTGCCTTGAGGCGTAGGCTACAACTTTCTTGTGTTGCATCAAAACACATCCCAAACCTTGGTGAGATGCATCACAGTAAACTTCATATGGTTCCTCTGGCTGTGGCAAGACCAATACTGGTGAGGTTGTCAAATTTTCCTTAAGCAACTGAAAACTTTCCTCACACTTCTCTGTCCATGCAAACGGCTGATTCTTTCTGGTGAGTTGTGTCAAAGGAGCTACAATCTTAGCAAATCCTTTAATAAATCTCCTGTAGTATCCTGCCAGTCCGAAAAAACTACGTATGTATGTGATAGTCTGAGGCTGTTTCCAGGCAAGAATTGTCTCAATCTTTGCCGGATCCACAGCGATTCCTTCTTTTGTTATCACATGTCCCAAGAAGTTCATTTTCTCTAGCCAAAACTCGCACTTCGACAAATTAGCATACAATTGCTTCTCGCGTAAGACTTCAAGAACTTGGCGTAGGTGTTCTCCATGTTCTTCTTCATCCTTTGAATAAACCAATATATCATCGATGAATACCACAACAAATCTATCCAGAAATGGGCTAAAGATTCTGTTCATATAATCCATAAAAATCGTTGGTGCATTCGTAACTCCAAATGGCATAACGAGATACTCATAATGTCCGTAACGGGTTCTGAAAAGCAATCTTTTGAATATCTCCTTCTCTTACCCGAATCTGATGGTATCCTGACTTCAAATTGATCTTTGAAAACACCGCGTTCCCCTCAATTGGTCCATTAAATCATCGATGTGTGGTAAAGGATAACGATTCTTAATAGTTACCTTGTTAAGCTGCCTATAATCCATAGATAAGCGCGAATTTCCATCCTTCTTCTTAACCAACAACGCCGGAGCTCCCCATTGCAACACACTTGGTCTGACAAATCCTTTCTCCAACAAACCATCAATTTGACCCTTAAGCTCGCTTAATTCCAATGGCGACATCCAATACGGCGCAATTGAAATAGGTCCAGTTCCTGGGTGTAAATCAATGAAGAACTCCACCTCCCTCACCGGGGGTAATCCTGGAATTTCTGTTGGAAATACATCGGATAATCTTTGACTAACACCACATCTCCTATGTCCACATCCATCTTGGTCTCCACGTTAGCCAATGATAAAAATTCCTGAGTTCCTTCTCTCAGAGATACTTCGAGTTTGTTAGCAGCCAAATACCGAACGACTCCAGGTTCGGGGAAAAGAACTAATTTTCGAGCACAATCCAAGACTACGTAATTATACGTCATCCAATCCATGTTGAAAATGATCTCGAGTGATGGTAGGGGTAGACAGATTAAATTAACCACGAAATCTCTATTTTGAATCGTTACAGTACAGTGTAAACATGCAGAGTTTACGGTCAAAGTCTTAGCAGGTGTGGAAACAACCAAATCAAAAGGTAAAGCAGACACAGATAACTTCAAACGATTCACACAGTCCATAGCAATGAAAGAATGGGTTGCCCCCGAATCAAAAAGTGCAGTTAGGGTGTTACCTGCAATCTCGCAATCTTGCTGGATTAAATTAGGAGCTTGACTCCCAGCTTCAGCACCCATGTGATAGACGCGTCCCCTATTAATAGGACGAGTAGCCCTAGTTGCGTTCACTGTTGGTTCCACCTTCGGAGCCTTGCAATCCCTAGAAAAATTTCCTGGCTTTTGGCAATTGTAGCAAGAAGGACTCATAATGGTACAAGCAGTAGCATAATGTCCCTCTTTTCCACATCGGAAACATCGAACCCCTTGTCCTAATTGCCTTCCAAAATTTTGATTTCCCGGCCGATTTTGGCCTCTATTGTTGTTCTGTGGCCGGTTATATGGCTTAGCAACTTGCTTTCCTTTATGATTCTGATAATTCATCCGGCTGGGCCCTCATGAATTAAAGTTATCTCCTCGGTTGGCCCTCCTATTCTTCATGTCCTCAACCTCTCTACACTTCTCCACTAAGACTTGGAAACGTTGAATTCCCAATGGTAAGACCGAGTCTTGAATTTCATACTTCAGTCCATTTTGGAAACGATGGCACATAAACTGTTCATCAACTTCTTCCCGGAAAAATCTAAAATGCCTTGATAGAGATTCAAACTTAGCTGCATATTCCCCCACTGTCATGTTTCCTTGATGCAATTTCAGAAAATCGTCACCCAACTTGGTTCTAGTGTTCATCGGGAAGTATTTGTCCAAAAACTTCTTTTTGAACGACTCCCAGTTCACCTCCTCATGAGCTGACCCCATCAGTAGTCTTGTACTCCTCCACCTATACTCTGCATCCCCTAGCAGCAGATAGGTAGCATAGTTAACCTTTACCTCTGCCTGACAATTAATCATTTCAAAGATTTTCTCCATCTCCTGAATCCATTGATCCGCTCTTTCTGGACCCTCATCACATTTGAACTTTGGAGGATTATGACGACGAAAAATCCTCTAGTCCCCTTGATTCAGCAGCACGAATCTCTCTTTCTCTTTTCTCCAGATCACGTTGAGTCTTCGCAGTCGTCTGTGCAGCAACAGACGCAGCCATGTTATTCATCGCTTCAGCCATCCTATCCTCTCGGATGACGTTGGCTCTCGCAGTGTCGTCTCTCCTTGGAGGCATTGTTTCCTACAAACCCATCATCACTTCAGTCACCCCCCAACTTACACAAGATTTGACACTTTAACTACTTGCTCCTATGCATGATCATATAATGACTCAAAACCAATAATTTAATCAGAGCTTTAACCTAAAACTTTAACCAAATGCTCTGATACCACAGTTGTAACACCCCGAGTTTAAAACACAACGCGAGTGTATTTTTTTTTTAACCAAAATAAATAAAAGAATTTTTTTTTTCAATTTACTTCAGAATGTTTGAAATCCATTCAAATTAAATATCGTTCGACGTCGTAATCCAAAATAAAGAAGTAATTAAATAATTACATCACGATTAATCAAGTAAATTATTTTTGGGAATTTAATTCTTCAAAATATATCAAAATAAAGATACATCCAACAGTTGTATCCTGGACCCACCAAAATATTATCAGAGTGCGGAAAAATATTAGCGGAAAAGTTATACAATAATTCCCAAAATAACCAATTACATTCCCCAAACTCAAGACCCTATACAAAAGTCTAGTCTAATCATGCACTAAGGCTACAGTAGCACAGTTTACACCGCATCCTCTGCCAGTCTCGTCTTCACCCAGTTGTCCGCCCTTTTGCGTTGTCTACAAATACGCCGTGCGTGAAGATCAAGGAAAACTAACGACGTCTCCGTCGTTAGTGTAACCGTCGGTAGGAAGGGTTCGGGTATCATCTAAGGGCAACACCCAATTTCCACAATAATAGTTAAGGGTCACCGACCGAAATTAACAAATACCACATAGCATTTATGTTAACAATAACAAATATATTCATGGCATATCATATAACAATGATGAGAAATAAGGATGCTCAATTTTGAAAATACATGACATTTGTACCTTTGCAAAACAACAACCATTTAATACACAAAATTCAAGTTGTAAGTACGAATAACAATTCAGCAATTACACCAATTCATCATAAATTCAAGATTTCATAAGTTACTTACACACATCGATTTCCAATCATCAACACATATCCAAATCATAATTCACCGGTCAGCCACCTCGATGCAATATGTATATGCTCATGTACTCAATTTCTTGGAATTACCAAGGTGCAGTCACTCACAGACCAGCACAATTTATATATGTTTGACTTTTGCCAACATGACCATGGTGCAATCGCTCAACAGACTAGCACGTTTCACGTATGTTAGCCTCTCACAGGCCAGAACATACAGAAGTTAAATCCTCGCACGGATAGAATGGACCGTCTAATACACGCGGAACTACTCTGACCCCGGATAGAACATACCGTCTAATACACGCGGAACTATTCTATAACCCATGGTTACTACTTAACTTCGCGGCCCATCACGGTCACCGCATCAACTCTGTGGCCCATCGCGGTCACCACCTGACTATGCATGTATGGACATGCAATGTTTTCTCTTCACTGAAAACAGTATGCAAACATCAGAAAAATTCAGCCATTCCATCACTTCCCCAAAACCATCTCAACCCAAATAATTTCATTATCATCACATCAACAAAAATATTCAAGCACCACATCATTACCACTTCACATTATCTCAAAACCCCATTTTAATTCATCACAAGTCTCCCCAATGTTTTCCCAACTCTTGAAGTTTATAAACACATGTTTAAAACTGAGTTTTCTGAAGAAAAAAAACGAATCTGTATCCGAATACAGCTTCCTTGGATTCGAATACAGAAGCTAACACAATGCAAAATCAACATTTTTCACAACATCAATAAAGATCTCAAAAACTTCATCATCACCACTTCAAACCATCACAAAAACTCCATTTTAATTCATCACAAACCTTCCCAATGTTCCTCAACACTTAAGGTTTATAAAACAATGTTTAAAACTTTGGATTTCTGAAAAACATGAATCTGTATTTGAATACAGCTCCCTTGTATTCGAATACAGAAGCTAAAATAGTGCAAATTCAACACTCTGTATTCGAATACAGCATCCTTGTATTTGAATACATAAGACAAAACAGTGTAAACTCAGCATTTTCCCCAACATCATTAAAGGTTTCCAGAACCTCACCATCTCCTCTTCAAAACTATTTCAAAAACTCCATTTTAATTCATTACAAACCTTCCCAATGTTTTCCCAACTCTTTAAGTTCATAAACCATTGTTTAAAACAGAAATTTTTGAAAAAAAACAAGTTGTATTCGAATACAACTCCCTTGTATTCGAATACAGAGGCAAAAACAGTGAAAAATCAACATCCTGTATTCGAATACGAGGGTGTCGTAGTCGAATACATATGCGAATACAGTGGCAAAAATTGCAGTCATGTATTCGAATACGACAGGGTTGTAACCGAATACAGAGGCTAAGTCAGAAGCAAAAATCCCTTATCTGTATTCGAATACAGAGGCTCGTATTCGAATACAAGTTCAAAAATTTGAATAAAACTGAAGTTTTGCAGGCTGTATTCGAATACACTCATTCCGTATTCGAATACACCTTCGAATTCAGTGAAATTTTCCTGAAACTTCAACACATTTTCAAACTTTTTCCTTTGAAAAACCAACACAACAACAAAACAGATTCAACATTCCTTTGAACCACTAAACTCAGACATTTTTCATCAATAACAGATTTTCCAGAAAAACACTTCCACCATTTTAAATCCTTTTCCTTTTGAAACCATCATCAACACCAGATTATCATCAATCATGACAGAAAACAGGATCATCAACACCAAAAACAGAATGTCAACCACCACAAAACAGACATTTCTAAACGTTTACATTTTGATCATTTCTCAAAACAACATGCAAAGTATTTTCCAGTATTCTTACACAATCAAAACAACATGCAAAGCATTTTCCAGCTTTCCCACACAAACAGAATAGCATTAATGTATTCAACCAAACAGCAACCATCACAGATCACTTAAAACATCAACAGAATGCATTTTTCATCTTTCAAAACGACATGCAAAATAGTTTTTCTTCAAAAACAATAATGAAACATCATTAATGCCATAACAGTATGCATTTACAGCCCTAATGCAATCTATAAAGTGGAAGGTGCCCTTACCTCTGTTACGTTTCTGCTCCCGTTCACGTTTTCGCGACAAAAGTCGGCGAAGTTTGCGTTTGCGTTTGCCGCTACCAAAGTGGGCTCTCTAGCTCCGTAATTAGGAGAGGAACAACTTTTGTTCTTGGTACTTGGTGGTTTGGTGCTTGGATTTCCAAGTAATCTCACTTTTGAGCAACTCTTTTTTTTTCTACGAATGGGAACAGAATGGGAAGAGGAAGGAGATGGTTACTGTTTCATGCAGTAAGGGAAAGGGAAAATGTGTTTTCTGCCTTTGTTCTTGCCATTCCATCATCTATATATAGGCACATATATGTGCCACCTCATCCCATATTAATAGTATAATATTACTTGACCCTCCATCATTTAACCAGTCTTCTCGCAATTAGCAGATAATCCCCTAATTAACTACCCGATAATTTAATTACTCGTAATTAAATTCAATTTATCCTTCATCCAATTTTTAATTCAAATTCCAAAATAAATATTTATATATATATACACAAAATATACATATATTAAATATTTTACAATTAATCCTCAAAATACACTTAATGTTAGATCCATAAATTTAATTTTTAAATTTAAGGGTCTTACAGAATATCTCCATGTAGTTTGTTTTGGGCAGTGGATTTCTTTCTCTGAGGATTCCTTAATTTGTTCTTTGCCAGGAATTGAGAAAGAGTGATGGTGGTTTTTACCTTCATGGTTTTCGAGGAAGGTTGAGATGGCTTTGAAGAGGAAAATATTTCATCCATTATTTTTCTTTTTTGGTTTGGGGGAGTTGGTTGTGATGGTTCGTAAAAGAAGGATGGTTTAGAAGGAGTAATTGCTTTTGATGGTTGCTTTTGTGGAGGAGTTGATGACTCATCAGAATCAGATTCTGAATTAGAAACAACAAAGAGGGTGGAGTTAGTTGATCTAGGTTTTGATGTACCTATTCCAGATAGTATGCGCATAGAACGTCGTTGAGCCTTAGTGGGTTTAGTCACTGGTTTTCTCAAGTGAGGAGGGACTTGAGAGTCGTTTGGAGTAGGGCATTGGAAAAATGGAGGAAGAATGGTTGTGAGTGGTCGAATGGGAAGAACAATGGGATTGGATTCTCTGGAGGAGGAGGACATGTAATCAGAAAATGTTTTATCAGAGGAGTTTAGTGATGGTCTTGGTGGTGGCGATGGAGATCGATTTTTGAGTGGAGATGATGATGACGGTGATGAGGCTGATGAAGGTGAGTTAGGGCATGGGTTTTTTCTAGCAGGTTGTTTTGTTCTTTCCATGTTTAGATGAAGTTTGTATAGTTTGGAGAAGATGAAAGTCTGGTTTCATAAAGAGAATAGAAGGGTTTGCGTGGGTTTGAGAAACAACCGTTTCGTATTTTGAAGGGGGAAAAACGCAATGATGAAATGAACCTAGGGAAGGCGGAAGAGTGGAGGCGGGAAGTCACTTGACAGCGTGTCAGTGAGGCTTTTGGTGACAAGGACACATGAGCATTAAATGCCAAGATTTCTCTTTTGTCTTTTTTTGCGCAAGAGAGAAAGTGACGATGCAGAGAAGAAAGTTGATTAAAAGTGGAGAAAGATCTTTGGAAAACGAAGATTGATAATCATTCTCCGTTTTCTGCAGAAGCAAAAATTAACGCGAATTCTCTAGATTTTTCACAATTTTCAATTTTTCCTTAATTGAATTGAAACAATCCTCAACTAGAGGCTTTGTAAAAATGTAAGCAAGTTGATTTTGAGTATCAACAAAGATTAATTCTATATCTTTCTTGTTAACATGATCATGAATAAAATGATGTTTTATTTCAATATGTTTTGATCTTGAATGCTGAATAGGATTTTTAGATAAATTGATTGCACTAGTATTATCACAATAAATTGGAATACGAATAACTTACAGAGAAGTCTTCAAGTTGATTTTTAATCCAAAGAACTTGTGAGCAGCAGTTTGCTGCTGATACATATTCAGCTTCAGTGGTTGATAAGGCTATTGTGTTTTGTTTTCTGCAATACCAACTTATCAATGCTTCACCCAGGAGTTGACATGTTCCACTTGTGCTTTTGCATTCAATTTATCTCCAGCATAATCAGCATCGTAATAAGCTACAAGATCAAAATGTGAACCTTTTCTATACCAAAGGCCAAGATCAGTAGTACCAAAAAGATATCTAAAGATTCGTTTTACGGCTGTTAAATGTGATTCTTTTGGTGAAGATTGAAATCTAGCACATAATGCTACTATGAATAGAATATCAGGCCTACTAGTAGTTAGATAAAGCAAAGAACCAATCATGCCTATATAATCCTTCTCATAAATAGATTTTTCATTTTCATCTTTATCTAGTGAAGAAGAAGGATGCATGGGAGTAGTCATGATTTTTGCCTCATTCATTTTGTATTTGGTTAACAAACCTTTAATGTATTTTTCTTGGCAAATAAAGATACCATTTCCATATTGTTTAATTTGTAAGCCAAGAAAATACCTTAACTCTCCCATCATGCTCATTTCAAATTCACATTGCTTGAGTTTTGAAAATCCTTCACACATTTTTTCATTTGTTGAACCAAAGATGATATCATCGACATACACTTGAATAATAAGTAAATCATTTTTCTCAGCTTTCTTAAAGAGTGTAGTGTTGATTTTTCCTCTGGAAAATCCATTCTTGATTAACAAGGAACTTAATCTTTCATATCAAGCTCTTGGTGCTTGTTTTAGACCATAGAGAACTTTGGTAAGTTTGAAGACATGGTTTTGTTTTGATTTATCCTCAAAACCTGGAGGTTGTTTTACATAAACTTGTTCATTTAAAAAGTCATTTAGAGAATCACTTTTAACATCCATTTGAAATAATTTAACAATCTTATGAGATGCATATGTAAGAAGTATATGAATAGCTTCTAACCTTGCAACAGGAGCAAAAGTTTCGTCGTAGTCTATACCTTCTTGTTGGTTGTAGCCTTGAGCAACCAATCTTGTTTTGTTCCTTATAAGCTTACCTTCTTCATCTAATTTCTTTCTAAAAACCCAACGTGTACCAATGATTGTTTGATCTTGTGGATCAGGTACCAAAGTCAAGACCTCATTTTTCTCAAACTAAAGCAGTTCTTCCTTCATGGCATCTATCCAAGAATAATCTATTATAGCTTCTTTGATTGATTTTGGTTCGATTTGAGATATCATTGCCATGTTTTTATCATGCTTGAATGACTTTCTTGTTCGAATTCCACCAAATGTGTCTCCAATGATTTGTGTTTGAGGATGATCTCCAATTGTTCCCCGACTTTTTGGTAGAGAATGAAACGGAGATTGTTTATCAATCTCGATTTCCTGCAAATTATTTTGTTGCTGCAGGCCAGTTTGAGCTTCTTCTTCCTCATCTTTTTTACTCAAATCCAAATCATCAAACTCATCAGATAATATATGCATACAGATTTCTACAACTTTAGTTCTTAGATTAAACACTCTATAGCCTTTAGAGTCGGTTGCATAACCCAAGAAGATTGCCTTATCTCATTTTGTGTCAAACTTTCCAAGAACATCTTTGTTGTTTAAAATAAACAATAGCATCCAAAAATGTGAAAATAAGAGATGTTTGGTTTTCTATTTCTTCATATTTCATAAGGAGTTTTATTGATGATTTTTCTAATGGATACATGATTTAAAATGTAACAAGAAGTGTTAATCGCTTCTTCCCAAAAATATCTTTCAACATTTGATTCTTCCAAGATTGTTCTTGCCATTTCTTGAACTGTTCTATTTTTTCGTTCAACAACTCCATTTTGTGTGGAGTTCTTGCACAAGATATATTGTGAGAAATGCCAAGTTCATCAAAGAAGTTTTTAAAAGAGGCATTTATGAATTCTCCACCATGATCACTTCTTACAGAAATGGAGTTGGATTCCTTTTCATTCGGTACCTTTTTGCAAAATGTTTTAAATTCATTAAATGTATCATATTTTTGTTTTAAAAATAGTACCCAAGTGTATCTTGAGAAATCATCAACAAAAACAAAACAATATTTTATTCCTCCTAGGCTTGTTGTTTTGATTGGCCCAAAAAGATCTATGTGAAGTAATTCAAGAGTTCTGTTTGTAGTTATAAAATGTTTTGAATGAAAGCTACTATTGACTTGTTTTCCTTTTGCACAAGCTTCACATATTTTATCTTTATCAAAATTTAGTTTGGGTAATCCTCTAACAAGATCTAGTTTCGAAATTTTTGAAATTGTTTTCATACTTATATGTCCAACCCTTTTATACCATATCCATTTATCTTTATCGATTGCCATAAAACAGGATTCATCAGGTAGTTCTTCGAGATATAGGACATATAAATTTTTCTTTCTATTTCCAAAAAAGAGGATTTCTCCAATTTCAGTTTTTCTGACTTCACATACTTTTGGTTTGAAGATAACTTCAAAACCATTGTCATATAACTGACTTATGCTCATTAGATTGTGTTTCAAACCTTCAACATATTGGACATCAGTTATTTGAGCAGAGTTTTCCTTATCGATAGTTCATTTACCTTTAATTTGTGCTTGATTATTTATTCCAAAAGTAACCGATCCTCCATCTTTTTTAATGAGTGACATGAAGCAGTTTTTATCTCCTGTCATGTGTCTTGAACAACTACTGTCCAAGAACCAAGGCTTTCTCTTGACATTTGGAAATTCAACCTGCATAAGAATTTCGTCAACTTTAGGTACCCAATTTGTCTTGGGTCATTGGGAGTTAGTTTTAAAAGTTTCTTTTTTAAAATAGCAGATTGATTCTTGATGTCCAATTTTGAGACAGTAGGAACATTTAATTGTTGATCTTGGAATTGATTTCGAAATTTGAGTTTTAAAAGGTTTTAATCTTGATTTTGAAGAAATTCCATATCGTTCTCCTTTTCTCAGACTTTATGGAGAAATTTTAGTTTTTGTTCCAGAGCGTTCTGTGTTTTGAGAATAGCCTGGAGAACGTTCTCCTTTCTGCAGATTTTTCAAAACTGGTTCAGTTTTATTTGTGAAATATTCTTTCCTTTTAAAAATCATTTTGCTTTTAATCTTTTCATCTCTTTTCTTAAAGTAGCAAGCAAATTCCAGATGACCAAGTTTCTTACAATATGAGCATTTGGTTTTACATTTTTCTATCTTGCTTTTTGGAATAAAAAAGTTTTCATACATTTTTGTCTTTTGAGATCCCATGATTTTTTTGAATGCTTTAGTAGCTTTCATAAAATTTGATAAGTGAGTTTTAAGAATTTTATTTTCTGTTTTAAGAAGAACGTTCTCTGTTTTGACTACAGAACGTTCTTGACCTTTCTGACTTTCATAATTTTGTTGTTTTGATTCTCTCAGTTCTTGAATGGTATTTTTGAGAACATCGTTCATAGCCTGAGCTTTTTCTTTTTCTTTAAAAAATTGTTCTTTTAAAGAACTACATTTTTGAACAAGAAACTTTGAAACATTTAGCAAGTTGTCAAATTATTTTCCCATTTGTTCACATAAAGAGCAAGGTTCAAAATTGCTTACCTCATCTTCTTCTGTATTTGCCATCAAGCATATGTTGGTTTCTTCACCTTCTTCTGTGTCTGATTCTTCTGAATCATCCAATGTGGCAAACATTGATTTCTTTTTAAAAGGAAATCGTTTTGGTGTTTTCTTATTTAAGGGATATTCGGCCTTGTAATGTCCTAATTTATTGCAACTAAAACATGTGATTTGGCTCTTGTCTACTTCTGTTTTGGGATTTTTGTTAGGTAATCCCTTCTTGATTTGATCTTTTCTTCTCATCATTCTTTGTATTCTTCTGGTGAGAAGGGCAATCTCTTCATCATCATCTTCTTGTCCATTTTCTTTTGGTTCTTCTTTTGTTTGTATTGTGATGCTTTCTTGAGATGCCTGCAGAGCTATTGCCTTGCCTTTTTTGACTGGTTTGTTTTCTTGTAGTAATGTTTCATGTGCGCTTAAGGTTCCAATTAGTTCTTCCAGGGGAAGTGCTTCAAGATTCTTGGTTTGGCTTATAGCTGTTACCATTGGTCTCCACACGATTGGAAAACATCTCATGATCTTTCTTACTCTGTCTTGTACTGAGTAAGCTTTGCCAAGGAAACACATCTCATTTACTATTGTTGTGAATCTTGCATACATCTCATCAATAGTTTCTCCTTCTTGCATCTCAAACAATTCGAATTTTCTTATGCCAATGTCTATTCTTGTTTCTTTGACATGACTTGTTCCTTCATGGTGAGTTTGCAGTGTGTCCCATACTTCTTTAGCAGTTTCACATTCATTTACTCTTTCACTTTCTTCCCTACTCAAAGCACAAGATAAGAATAATTGAACTTTAAAGTTTAAGAGTACCTTAGCTTTATCATTAGTTGTCCAGTCTTCTTCTTTCTTTTTTGCTAATGTTGAATCTTCTTGATTCACTCTTGGAATGAAGTTTCCATTAATTATGATATTCCACATTCCTGTATCTTGTGATTTCAGATATAGCTGCATTTGTTTTTCCAGAAATAATAGCCTGTGCCATCAAAGTATGATGGTTTGTTTGAGGATCCTCCTTCAACAATGTATTTTGCTTTCAACATTCTTCTAGATCTTTTTCTCTAACACTTGTTCAGTGTTCTTTTTAGAGATCGGGCTCTGATGCCAATTGAAGTAGCAATGTCGATTTACAAGGAAGGGGGTTTCAATTGTAAATCTTCCTATTTAAAATTTCCTGAACAAAACTTAAGATTTTAACTCAAGAATGATCTTGGTTGAGAAAATAGAAAATGGAGAACGTTCTTGGTTTTTACTAGAAAACGGATAACGTTCTTGGTTAGTTAAAAATCAGAAATTCAGTTTGAACTTTTAACTTGAAAATCAATCAAACTTAACAAAAAGATAAAGGATAAGAGATACCACACAAGGATATATCCTGGTTCACCCAACTCGAGCTACGTCCAGTCCTCACAATTGTGATATTTCCCACTAAGTGTTCAAGACAAGAACCTTCTTGATTTTACAGCACCTAGTCTAGATCAATCTTGACCTTTTTACAAACTGCAATCTTTCCACTCAGTAAGAAACACAATCAGGTCACCTATCAATCTTTATATAGGAGTTTACACTTTACCTTTTAACCATAAAAGGATTTCTCATAATCTACTCAAACTATACTAAACACTTATAGTCTTGAGTTTGTTACACAATAATAATAAAATTGTTTGATAGAATATTGTTGACACCTAATTTTGTCCGCTTTATTTAGTCATTTTTGAATAATATTATATATAAAAAAATGAGAAAAATATAATAAATACAAATAAAAATAAATAATTAGACTATAAACTTTATACAAAAAAAAACGAAAATAAATTAATGAATAGTAATCAGCATAATGGTGACCATTTGAATGAAAAGAAACCAAAAACAAAGTGATGAATAGTAATAAAAATCAGCATAATGGTGACCATTTGAATGAAAATAAACCAAAAACAAATTGATGAATAGTAATAAAAATCAGCATAATGGTGACCATTTGAATGAAAAGAAACCGAAAACAAATTGATGAATAGTAATTGGTAATCAATCCACAATTATTTCTGTCTTTTATAACCTTCAACCTGAAAGTCTATAAATAGTCTACACAATGAGTAGAAGAGAAGGGGGGCGCACATATTGAGAGTAAAAAATAAAAAGAGAATCATAGGCAAAAGAGGAGCAGAGAATCTGAATTTGGTAAAATCAGTCCAGCAAAACATATTCAGCAGTAAGGTATCAATTTTCTCATCCTTATCTAATGTTTTCTTTTTTCGTTTATTTGTATTGCATTCCTTAATTTTTCTTTTTGTTTATTTGTATTGCATTCTTTAAAAATGTAATTTAGTTTTTGTTTTTTTTTTTGTTGTTGTCATTTTTGTCAAAAATAAATTCATATGTTAAACTTTTATTTTCCTTAAGTGTTTTGTTCTAAAAATGTTTTTTTTTCATACATACTAAAAACACTATAAATAATTTATGCTTATAAACCAATCACCAAATAAAACAAACTTCAACCCATTGTAACATAACACAAAATTCACATAACGGTTTATCAAAATAATAAAAAAAAAACAATCATAACAACGAATAAATAGTTTTTCTTTATTTTATTTTTAAAATTAACAGTCGCCGCCGCCGGATGAAATTCATCCTTGCTCGCCGCGCCACATCACTTAGTGGCCTTTATGCCGTGATAGATCCGACAACGCATAAGCAAATCCTTTAATAGGCTACTTCACTGTCGTGTCCATCTGTTTCGTGCATAAACCACCGCATTACCGTTGTTTTCTATAAAAAAAATCAATTATCTTTATTTAAAAAATCAAAAAAATACAAAAATTAAAATATACAAGTTATGAACAGACATCTCACATTTTTGTTGTTATTATTATTATTATTATTATTATTATTGTTATTATTATTATTATTATTATTATCACTATTATCATTATTACATTTTTACTTTGAGATACATATATAATAATAACTATAATAAAAGAATAATCAAATAGAGTAATAATAAAATCAGATAACACATAAATATTTTCTACAAAGAACTACGTGTGTTTTGATTTCCCTATTGCACCTGGGGATACGTAGGAGCAAGGTTTTTTTCCTTGTCAAACCAAATTATAAAAAAAATATTTTTCTTTCTTTTATTAACTTAAATAATTTATTTTCCTTTTTATTATTCTTTTAGGGGGTAAAATAAATAATTAAGTAAATAAATAATTTATAAACAATTAATTATAGGGTAACCGTTTTAACGGGCGATGTAGGGTAATATTACTTTCTCTACTCGTAATGGACTCCCGAATCCATTTTTTGGTTCAAAAACTTTATTTTAGGTTTTATCTAATTTTTCCTTTTTAAAAAAAATATAAAATAAAATTGGTGGCGACTCATTTTTCGCGGACAAACCGGACGCGACAGCTGGCG
>JBBPBO010000005.1:43893155-44238651 GCA_037974295.1 Cicer cuneatum | reverse complement strand
CGATGTAGGGTAATATTACTTTCTCTACTCGTAATGGACTCCCGAATCCATTTTTTGGTTCAAAAACTTTATTTTAGGTTTTATCTAATTTTTCCTTTTTAAAAAAAATATAAAATAAAATTGGTGGCGACTCATTTTTCGCGGACAAACCGGACGCGACAGCTGGCGGCTCTGCTGGGGACTTTTTGAGAGTCAAGCCCAACCTAATTAATTCTATATAATTATTTATTTATTTTTATTTATATTATCCCTCTTGTTTGTATTTGTTTTAATTATTTTATCATATATTTATTTTGAATATAATTTTGTGATTTTATTTATTTTTGGTCATTTACATGCATTTATGGTAATTTGTTCTAATTGTGGTAATTGTTTTATTTTTTTCTCTAAACACTACACTAACACGCGATTCACGCACTTATGAGTGGGCTCTATACCCGGGCTGAGTGGAACCTAAGATAAGTTAGAGACTGTGTAATGATAATCTTCTGGATGTACATCTTGTTTGGTTGTCATGAAAGTCTCACCTAGAGTTGACCTTTTCTATAATATTTCCATTTTAATAGTTTACCTATTAATTGGTTTAATATTTTAGAATTGAGTTGTGTGCTCTAGGAACCGATTTAGAACTATAGAGCCACCCATGGTGAAGGTTCACGTTAAAGACTATAGAACAATAAGAAAATAACCATTTAGGTCACATGCATATTTGAGAAAAAAAACTAAACTACCTCTGTATCATATTGCATCGCATAATCATGCATATTGCATCTTTTTATTTCATTTTACGACATTTTTTTTTTAAAAATCATTGCATATTAGGAGGTAGTAAATTTTTTTTTACATAATCATTTCATTTACGTTTTTTACATTCCCATAACATTTTCCTTCATAAAAAAAATAAAAAAAAAAGAGTAAAAAAAAAGTATCATGACACCCTTACCAGACATGTTCCCGAACTAAAATCATGGATGAGTTGAAGTATACAAAGATGATTTAAACCAACTGAAAGAACTTATGGCTAAAAGCTTGGAAATCTTACAAACCCTTGATACCTGAAATCATGGGAATCTTTCATGAAAAAATATATCACGAAGAACTCATCTTTACCCCTGATTTCATAAGTCTGACAATTTTCACCTTTTAGTCTACTTTTTGGTTATACTCTACCTCAAGTCACTTGTCCACAAGATTTGAACCTGATATTGATGATATTCATCTTCATCATCCACCCCCTATTTCTAGGTCATGACAATACTTTTTTGGTTTTTCACCACAAGTAAACCTCTAGAAGTTGGGTCGTCTATGTTGAACTTTCATCATTACCGCTTATTACTTTGATGCCATGAAAAAATTCATCAATCTAAAAGAAAAATTCATCCTTACCTTTAAGGACAATTGAAAAAAACCTCGACTAAACATTATGTTGAAGACATTGACAATGTTGCATATAATTTTTGAGTTTATCCAAAGGGCAAAGTCAACAATGAAGATATTATCAATTTCTCTTGTGAATTTTAATTTGATTATGAAGCACTGATAAAATTGCTAAGGATAAAGTCTTACGATACTTTATTATATTGACGCACTCTTGTTTCCTTAATATTATGAATATCAATAAATGCATTTTGTATTGTTTCCTTTTCCTTCTCACCCATCATATATTTCACAACTTCTTACCAAACATTATTTGTCTTTCTCTTCTTTAAACCATATAACAAGCATATTTGGAAGTAGTCCATTCATAAATAAGTTTGTTAATATCTCATACATAATTTTAATCATGCTATTAATTCCACTGAATGTGAGAGCGATATAAATAAACTCCACTATCTGGATGGGCCTCGATATGTTGCGGCATGAAATTAACGCCACGTTAATCCCCTAAAAAAGTCGTTTTACCTTTATCATTATCTAATTGTGCTTGGAATATACCAATCACATGGGGGAATTTGAAGTTGGTACCAAGGATATTCTAGTCGTCTACGAATCGAAAAGTTTAAACTGCAGAACGTTCTTGTGATTTCAGATATAGCTGCATTTGTTTTTCCAGAAATAATAGCCTATGCCATCAAAGTATGGTGGTTTGTTTGAGGATCCTCCTTCAACAATGTATTTTGCTTTCAACATTCTTCTAGATCTTTTTCTCTAACACTTGTTAAGTGTTCTTTTTAGAGATCGTGCTCTAATTGCCAATTGAAGTAGCAATGTCGATTTACAAGGAAGAGGGTTTCAATTGTAAATCTTCCTATTTAAAATTTCCTGAACAAAACTTAAGATTTTAACTCAAGAATGATCTTGGTTGAGAAAATAGAAAATGGAGAACGTTCTTGGTTTTTACCAGAAAACGGAGAACGTTCTTGGTTAGTTAAAAATCAGAAATTCAGTTTGAATTTTTAACTTGAAAATCAATCAAACTTAACAAAAAGATAAAGGATAAGAGATACCACACAAGGATATATCCTGGTTCACCCAACTCGAGCTACGTCCAGTCCTCACAATTGTGATATTTCCTACTAAGTGTTCAAGACAAGAACCTTCTTGATTTTACAGCACCTAGTCTAGATCAATCTTAACCTTTTTACAAACTGCAATCTTTCCACTCAGTAAGAAACACAATCAGGTCACCTATCAATCTTTATATAGGAGTTTACACTTTACCTTTTAACCATAAAAGGATTTCTCATAATCTACTCAAACTATACTAAACACTTATAGTCTTGAGTTTGTTACACAATAATAATAAAATTGTTTGATAGAATATGAGATGTCTCAACTCGTGTTTGAGATTAGATTCTTTACAAGAGATTCAGTACAAATATAACAAGAGATTGAAATAAGATCAGAACTGACTCTTTTTGAGAATGGGAGAATTTCAAGTATGTGAGTGTGAATGATTTGATCAGTTTTTTTAGCACTTGAACTTATGCGTTTTCCTTGAGCATTGGCCTTCTTTTTATAAGCTTGAGAGCATTTAATGAAGGTCAAAAAGAGCCGTTGGTAGTGCTCTATCAAGCTTGACCAAAACCAATTTTTATGAATAAAAATATTCTAGCCTTTGAACATTTTCGAGCTCTGTTTTGACTAGACTGAGTTCTTCGTTCTTGATCAGATTCTCTTGAGTTTAGTGATCTTTAATACTTCAAATATATTTGTTGATGCCTTTAGCTTGATCTGGAGTTTTGATTCTTGTTAAAATTGTTTAGAGAATTATGATGAATTGTAGCAGAATGTTTCCTGAAGATATTGGAGATTGATGATCAATCTGGAGATGTTATTCTTGAACATTCTGGAGATTGATAATCAATATGGAGGTTTTAGTCTTTGATCATTCTAGAAGTTTTTCTGATCATTCTTGAATCTGCCATGATGACTTGTATATTTCATGATCGTTCAACATTCTTGGCAGTCAAGCTGGAGACGGTTCAGACTTGTTTGGACTTGCTTGATTCATGACCTTGTCCCTTTGTAATTCGAATGGTTTCTTTGACTAGAATGAATCCTATTTGTTCCTTGTTAAGTACTGATAATATTGATGTTAATACTAGAAACAATATCTTCATTTAATTAATGGAGATTGATTGATCTTGAGGCTGCCTTGATCATTCTTGGACCTAGAGAACATTCTCCGTTTTCCAAATTTTGTCAAGAATGTTCTTTGTTCAGTTTTCAACTTCTGATTTCTTTGCTTGGCTTGAATCCTATCTTTGATTTAATACGCTCAAAAGCACAAGTTAAATTAACATAATATTTAGAATCATAATTAACTTTCTTAATTAACCTTTGTTCATCAAAACTTAAAATTGAGAGTTTGTCTTAACACACTACTATCAAGATACCATGAATTTTCTTAGTTTCCTTCATTAATTCCATGTGCTAGCAACACTATTTCAAACTTCTCATCCTTTTCTTCAACATAGTTGGTCTCCTCCTTGATTCTAGTTTTTGAAAATCTACATTATGAAGCGTAGTGGCCAAACTTCTGACAATTGTAGCATTTAATTTGAGATTTGTCATACCTTGTGTTTGAGTATCTTCTTCCATGTCCTCTTGATGGGATTTCTCCTTTCTCATAGTTGTTGTTGGGGAAATTTGAACTTCATTCACCATTGCCACGTCCAAATTGTCCTCGCCTGTGACCTCTACCTTAACTTTGTTGACACATCTAATTTATATGACTTTCTTCATTCTCTTTTAGTTGCATCTTGAAGACTTTCTCAATGATCTATTGCTTTTTCTTGTGTTTCTCCTCATATGCCTACAATGATCTTTGAAGTTGTTCTATCTATCGTCGTAGTCTCCAAATCTTTAGTTTCCTCAATTGTCACAACAATATGCACATATTTGGGATCCAATGAGCAAAGTATATATCTTTTCAATAATCCTAACATCTTCTAACTTCTCCCAATTCATAAATACACTATGACTCTTTCTTATGCAAGGATTCAAATTCACCTCTTAGAGTTTGAAGGCATGCCACGCCTTCTTTACTTTATCTTCTCATTTGCAAGAGGTTTGAAGCTTCTCCCGCTCCACCTTAGCGGATGTTGCATTTGAAATTTTCTCAAACTCATCTTCTTGCAATACTTGGTAGATGAGGAAGTGAGCTTTCTTGTCTGTGTTTCTTTAATCCTTCAAAATATCTTTGTGCTTGAGTTAGGGAATCTTCATCTTGTGATTCCTTATAGCCTTTTTCAACAATCTACCAAACATCATGTGCTCCAAGTAAAGCCTTCATTTTTATTCTCGAATTATCATAGGTGTTTCCCTTTAGAAGTGAAAGTTGAACCTAAGCTCTGATGTTACTTTGATGGAAAATGAGAAGATTATGGTGAACTTTTGGGAGGAGTTAGAGGAGGAGAGAATATTTGAGAGATGAACATCTTTTATTATTTAGCTTGCTTTACTTGATTTACAAATGAAAACTTCTCTCATATTTTAAGGCTAGCTCCAAGGGAGAATTCTACACAATTCATAACAGTATACACACTTCAAGAAAGAGTTCTACACACTTCTCTCAACTACTAACATACTATTCACCTATACTATTCATCTACTTCTACACTTCTCTAAAACTTTCTTTGGATAAGCCACCAATTAAGTAATTGGGCCTAACACTTGATTAGTCTAATGGGCCAAATCAAGTTTACAATCCAACATTGACTATTATTGACTATTATCATGTGCAAGTGTGGGACTGTTATGCATCTAATGTATGCATCCCTTTGCTCCATTTCATGGACAATTTTACTCTTAATTTTGTTTGTTTATTGAGCAGTATGTAATATGTATTAATGCATAATTTCTTTATGAAAATTGTGGAGGTTCTATGATATGATGAATCATGAATTTTAGTTTTAGACAAATTCATTAAATTTAACCATCATTGACTTACTGGATTTCAAGAGTCACATTTTTGTATTTCAAAAATTATAGCTAGCGATATGTTTTTAATTTCAGGCCAAAACAAATTGAGTAAAATGTTATTGTTCAAGGTTAAAATAGGATTGAGTAAAATTTAAGTTCAAATAAAAGAGGATAAAATTTTAGGCAAATATTGAGGGAGATTTCTGCTGTCACTCCCTACATTTTTAGAAGCCCCAATTTTTTTTTGTTGAATTCTCTTTGGACTAACCAATGTGGACAAGTTTTATCCGAATTGATCAAATCCGAATATGTAAATACTAATTTGATAATTTTCAAAATATTTTACACCTCCAAATTATTCCAGAGGTTTAGAATATTCTTAAATGTACATTTTACACCTCCAGATTTTTCAATTAGAAGTGTAAAAAATCCTGAAAAATTACGAGTTGATATTTACTCATTCGAATTCACTCAAGACCAATTTTGTCTGGATTGGTTAATCCCAAGTGGCCAAGTGGGTTAAAATCAACAAAAAAGATTTTAAAATTGGGGGCTTTAGAGAATGTAAGGGGCTGAGAGGAGAAACTCCTAATATTGAGTGTGTTCAAATTTAAGGTCCAAATAAAATTTTGATCAAAATTTTATGTTGAAACAAACAAATGCCAAAATTGGTTCCACCCAAATCGTCATTTCTCAAATTGTTGTTGACCGCCTAAGTCAACCGAACCCATCCAAAACTGAACCCGCCCAAATCGAATTGAAATTCAGTTGGCATTGGGCATGCCTCTGGAATATTCAATTTTGGTTGACTTGTGTTAGTTGCACCCAAATTTGACCAAAACCAACCACTGATCAACACTATATTAGATATCAAAATGGAACTTAAACTCATTGACATATTAACTTGATATCTAACACCATTTGTATATGAAGTTTTTTAAATAGACTTTCATGTCTTGTCAGACTTTGAAAGGAAAAGGCTAGACCATATCTTATAAAATCTACTACGACCAACCTATTTCCACCCTTATCGACAGATGCGTGTGTTCAACTCCTATGTCCCGTTATGAGTAATATGTAGAGGAAAAATGTTGAATGATAAAAAAGTGAAAGTAACCATAAAATACGAAAGTTTATAATCAACTTTTTTCCATCCAATCTCCTATATTTTTCACTAAATATAAAGATGACTTTTTGATAAATCTCCAATAAATTGATAACTTTGTTATTATATTTCTTCAAATATTTAATTCGTACTAAATAATATTACTCTATTTAAAGACCTCTATTAATTTCAAAATATTATGATTTGTAATGAATTCCGAAATCTAAATTATCTAAACTTTTAAATCGACAACTAAGAAGACATGGAAAAAAAAAAAATCCACGACACGGAAGTAGTTTGTAGTTGTATCTTGTTTACTTCTCACAAGATATTTCCATTTCTCATTTTCCTTACAACAAATTTCAATTCAGACATAATAACCTAGGCCTTTCGATTTTCCTTTCTGAATAAATAAGGTTGTCCAAAACTCCGATTTCTCATTAATTCTTTTCAATAATCGATTTCCAATTATCTTAAAACTTTAAAAATTTGACTTTTTATTTTATTTTTTTTGTTTCTTTCAACGAATCAACCACACCATCCATGGCTACAATGGTAGCAATGGTATCTTCTTCCACCATAACTCAACAACCCTTTTCTTCATTCACTCGTGGCTCAATTCCCATTTCAAATCTCACTCCATCACTCTCTTTCAAATCAAGATTAACCTTGTTGAATCCACAACTCCGTGCTGCGTTGGTTGAAGCAACACCATCATCATCGCAAACTTCAGTTTCTTTACCAACACCACCGCCTATAGATGGTTCCTTCAAGGTTCTTGCTCTTCCACTGGATCGTGCTGATGATATTCAAGCTGAGGCAAAAGCTTTGACTCGTGCTGTCAATGCGTCTATTTATAGTCCCCAACTTGTTTCCTCAAGATATGGTTCTAAACCCTTCAAGGTTTTGTTCAGTTTCTTCCAAAGTTTGAATCCTTTTGTGGGTTTGGTTTGTTTTTGTGAATTGATTTGACGCTTTTTTGGTTTTGTTGAGTAGGTTTTTGGAAGGGCATTTCAGATTGTGTTTGGTTTGGGTTCTTTTGGGTTGAAGCTATGGTGGGAGCAAAGAAATGGAGTTGGTGATAAGAATAGAAGGATTCGTGCTATTGAGCTTAGGAATATATTCACTAAACTTGGACCCACTTTTGTCAAATTGGGTCAAGGGTTGTCTACTAGGCCTGATATTTGTCCACCTGAGTATCTGGAGGAGCTTTCTGAACTTCAAGTATTGAATTCTGCACTTTTGGTTTCTTTTAATTTGTTTGGAGTTGCCTTTTAGATTCTGCTGTAAATATAGCGTCTATGTTATGGCAAACTCACAGTGTTCCTTGGCAGTGAATTTGGCAAAAATCACGTGTTCCACCATGATTTTTGCAAAAACTACACCTTGGAGCTCCAACAAAATCATGGGGCTATCGTGATTTTGCCAAACTGTTAGTAGAGTTTTGATTGGTTTGAGTGACTGGTTTCGTTATACGACATAAAATTAAGTTTAAGGAGCTGTTGGCCATTTAATTTGTGTTAGGTTTCTTGTTGGATATGAAAAATGTTGATAATTGATGCTATCCATTGAAGATATATTCACTGATATAGTGTAGTCAATTCTGATTTCCTTTATAATATGAAGGAGCTGTTCACTATTTATTCCCTGGTTCAGTTATTGATGTCAATATGCAGCATACGATTAAGAACTGTTGACTATTTTGTGCTGTTTGGAATGACTGTGAGTTTGACAAAATCACAGTGGTACTATGATTTTGTTGAAGCTCCAAAGTATATGTTTTGCTAAAATCCCATTGACAAACTGGGATTCCACAAAACTCTCCTGATTTCCTTTATAATATTAAGGGGCTGTTGACTATTTATTCACTGGTTCAGTGACGGATGTCAATATGCAGTATAAGATTAAGGAGCTGTTGACTATTTCATGCATGTTTTGAATGGCGGTTAGTTTGACAAAATCACGTTGGCAAAGTGATTTTGTGGAAGCTATCCAAAGTGTAGCTTTTGCAAAAGTCACTGTGCTAAACCGTGATTCTGCCAAATTCACCGTGAATTCAGTCATGCATTCATTTGGTTGTTTACTATTACATAAGATTGAAGTGTTTGGTTTCTTGTTGGACATGAACAATGTTAATGCTAACCATTGAAATTTTTTATGATGGAATTGGATACTTAGGCTGCCTTGACCATTTATGTCCTTTACCTTTACCAGGATGGTTTGCCAACGTTTCCTGACGAGGAGGCCTTTGAATGCATTGAGAGGGAATTGGGATTATCTCTTGACTCTATTTACTCTTCAATATCATCATCGCCTATTGCAGCTGCTAGTTTAGGTCAGGTTTATAAAGCTCGGTTGAAGAACTCTGGGAAACTTGTTGCTGTCAAGGTGCAACGCCCTGGCATTGAAGAAGCTATAGGATTGGATTTCTACCTAATAAGAGGTTTAGGGTTTCTGATAAATAAATATGTGGATGTAATCACAAGTGATGTTGTTGCACTTATTGATGAATTTGCAAGTAGAGTCTTTCAAGAGCTCAACTATGTGCAGGTTAGTTCTTTTGTCATACACTGAAATCTGTATTTTAGTTGCAGCAAAGTGTGTATCTGCTACCAATTTTGGCATCTTAGTTTTCTGAGAGAACTGAGAGAAAATAAAATGAAAAAGATACATTCAACTCTTTTTTACCTCTAGCCATGTTTAGGAAAAAGGCCTGCATATAATGTTTGCATCTTTTTTCATGTGTAATTCAAATCTTCCCGTAGGGTGATGTGTGTTTCGTATGTTAATAAATAAATCTACAACTTATTTTTTTGCTCAACTACCGTAATTAGGGTCTTTGACCCCGTGTAAGCACTCCAAGGTATCCCCACGGTTTAGGTTTTTTGGATCTGTTATGGAATTAATCCTCGAGTTGGCAGTGGGACATCCGTTTTTTTCCCATGTGGGCTACCTCCCAAATGGGTGACTTAAGGAATCGAACTCAGGTTCTTTTCTTGGGGGAGAGTTGTGTTGCCAACTCTCCCAACACCATGATGGTACACACATTTTTATATTATATAAAATTTTTCTTTGGGGATTGAATGTTAATTTTGACAGGTTCCTGCAGGAGGGACAAAATGCAAGGAGATTCAAAAAATTGTATGCCGACAAGGAAGATATCTTTGTTCCTGATGTTTTTTGGGACTATACAAGTGCAAAGGTACTAACAATAGATTGGGTCGATGGAGTAAAATTGAATGAGCAAGAAGCAATTGAAAGGCAAGGACTAAACGTCTTGGATCTCGTAAACACAGGCATACAGTGTAGTCTCAGACAACTGCTCGAGTATGGATATTTCCATGCAGATCCTCATCCTGGTAATCTTTTGGCAACCCCCGAAGGAAAACTCGCTTTTCTTGATTTTGGGATGATGAGTGAGACTCCTGAAGAAGCAAGATATGCGATAATTGGTCATGTTGTTCACTTGGTTAACCGAGACTATGAAGCTATGGCTCAGGACTATTATGCTCTTGATTTTTTATCTAGGGATGTTGATGTATCTCCAATTGTTCCCGCACTACGTAACTTTTTTGATGATGCACTTAATTATACTGTTAGTGAGCTTAACTTCAAAACAATTGTGGACGGTCTCGGAAATGTTTTGTATCAGTATCCATTTAATGGTGAGATTATGTTATGCTGTTCATTTTATGTCAGAGGAGTGATCTAGTTGTGTCCTTAGTTTCTTGCAGACTCTGATCAGTTGACATGTTTTTTTGTTGTTATTTCCTTCTTCTCTGTTGACAGTTCCAGCATACTATGCATTGATATTAAGGTCTCTCACTGTTTTAGAAGGTTTAGCACTTTATGCCGATCCAAATTTTAAGGTGCTTGCAGCATCATATCCCTACTTTGCTAAAAGACTCCTAACAGATCCAAATCCATATCTAAGGGATGCTCTTATTGAGTTGCTTTTCAAGGATGGGAAATTCAGGTCTGATATCTGCTACCATTTTAAATCCATCATTGTTTGAACTTGTTGATGTCCAATAATTCAAGTTTAAACTCTCTGAAGGTCTTTGAACTATTTCTGGTTTTTAGCCAAGTCCCTGACTAAAGAAATTTGTAATTGAATCCTTGAATTTGTTGGTCATTTTTAATAAGATCCTTAATTATGTCATTTTTAAATAATTTGTAATTAGGTCCTTGAATATAGGGACTTAATTATAAATTATTTAAAATTTCAGAGACTTGATTAATAAAAAGTTAGTCTAAAACGATCTAATTTAATATTTTTGACAAATTCAGAGATTCAACTACAATTTTTTTTAATTCAGAGACCAACTTTCTGTGGACTAATTTATAAGAAAAAATACCCACTTTCACACTTAATAAAAAAAAGTAGTTATTATTTGTCAAAAAAAGAATTGTTATTAAGTTCATTTAATTTTCTCGATTTCATGTTTAAAATGAAATAAATATGCTCCCTTATTATAATTGTCATCTCTTCACAACACTAAGAAATTAATTGAAGGTATTTTTCAAATGATAACATTAAATATGCCAACATAAATTGACATTTGCTTATATTTGAGTCCAATAAATGTAGACACTTCTTTACTTAGAATTGTGTCCCGAGGAAATATTTAAATATTCTTCAAAATAGTTTACGGACCTACAGAATAATTGAACAAATAATTTATAATAAGTGCAGTTGAATATTCATTGTTTTGGTCCAGTGCAGATGGAATAGGCTCGAAAACCTTCTAGTTCAGGGGAGAAAAGATAGAGATTTTTCTGCTAAAGAGGCTTTACAACCTGTCCTTAAGGTATTGTTGAGTCCTGATGGTGAAGTTTTGAGGAATCTAGTTATCAAAGAAGTTGTTCGCATATCTGAAGCTTTTACTCTCGGGACAATTTCTGACACGTACCAATACATTCCCAACTTTTTGAGGACCCTTGCCTTCAATGGCAATGCAAAGGAGCCACTTATGATGTCAGAAACCGAAAGGCAAAGTATGATTGAACTTCGAGATCAAGTGATTAGGATATGGAGGCTTCTGCAATCGTCTAATGATTTTGATCCATCTCTTTTACAACCAATACTACAGGTAAGAAACAGCGTTCACAGTTCGCAAAATCTTTGTATTTCAGTGAGCCGTCCTATCTTGTGTCTTCTTTTCCTTATTTTATGTTGTTACCACTTAGATATTTAACTCATAAAAACTAATTTATTATTACATGTTGGACATAATGAAGTAATGAACATAAACAAAATGTTTGGGGGAATGATGTGTAGGTCCATAAATGGAGAATTTGGAAATATCAAGCCACCAAAATATAGCTAAATATTACTATATCCCTCAATTAACATATAAACCTTGGCTAATGTTAGGATGTGACAGTGAAAGAGTTTTGACATTATGTGAACTAGCTGCAAACAAGCAGCAGTCTCTCCACTTGTCTTGATAAAAATAATGTGAAGTTACAAAATTTTATGCAATTATTGGGAAAAATTCAGTTATTTGACCGAGTAAAGTAGAATGAAATTGTAAATAAAATAGTTTAAATGAAGGTTACAATTGAAATAAAAAAGAGCTACTTGAAAACGTGGTATCCCTTTTATATATGATGAAGTAATTTGTTTGTCATTGAATTGAAACTTTTTCAGCCTTGATTTTATTGAAATATGTTTAGTTGAGTTACACGGTGGACCACATTCATAAGTAGTCCACCATGGGCCAATACGTAAAAATCATTGAAATTCTAACGACGGTCGACAACACTCTTCAGAATTAATATTCGTGACCCTTCTTGTTTTTATAGATAAAACAGTGACCTAATTGATATCGTTCCAATACGAGATACATATTTGTTTTTTCTTATTTTTATCAAATTGATATCATTTAAATCACTATCATGGTTATGAAAATGAAGATGATTATTAACGTCTACTTCTAAGAGACGACGTTTGTGGTCATTGAAGTTTTAAATTTTTTTCAAATATTGATCTATGATGGACTGTGGTGCTTATTAGAATCCCATAGGTTTGTACTTAGAAATTTAAAAAAAATTATATTTAAATATTTACAGGTCCTTCAGCAACCTGAGGCACGCAGACTCGGGGGGCGTGTTGTGGGTGGAATCACTCAACGGCTTGCTGCACGCTTTCTTCTGCAAATACTTGGAGCACCAACAACAGCTTCTACATAGGTTTTTATCACAGTAAAGGCTAGATAAGGCATACATGTTTCCTATCAAGTTTGAATTAATTCTGTGACAATAAGGTTTATTGAGAGAACTTAGAGTCCATTCTTATTCTTTGAGTAGACCTTGTATCACACAATGATCTTTTTTTTTTTATCAATATACAATGACGTTCTACCATTGCTTCTCCTAATGTTTTTGTTTTGTTTCTTTTTCTTGTCAGGTTATTGTATACATGGAAGATATGAGTTACTTTCTTAACACGTGATTGAAAACAAAGTAAGATGTTAATTCTTGCAAAATTATTCTATTCTCTTTTCTGTTTTGAATGCTCCAATTTAGTCTACGAAGCTGTGTATATATACGATTTTGTCATTGCTATTGATGCGGTGACATCACAATCAATATAACAAGCAATTGGTCAATCATTGCTCTTACATATACACATGTTACTGTTTCTTATTCATATATTGCGCATAGATATTTCAGTAAAAAACATCTTTTGTTTCCATGTATGAAACTAGAAATTGAATGACAACATATATGCTTTTGGAGCAACCAAGACCCAATGCAGGTGATGTTCGCCGGCCAGTGCGATTATGGTGTCAAATTTTCAAAGCATCTATACATGCACAAAGGAAAGTACATAAATTCCTTGTCAATTACATTTGGCCATTTGGGTTAAGAGCCTTTCATAACTGATTATGATCGCAATCCAAATTCTATTTTCGCTGTACAAATAAAGATGTTTGTGATTATTTTGATTAATGATTACAATATCTTTTAGAGAAAATTCGTATATAAATTTTTCTTGAAGCAAATAATGAGATTAGATAATGGTATTCACATGAGAACGTTTAATGAAATTAGCTACTACTACCTTACAATTTGTTTCAATGAGCAGTAAGAAGGCCAATAGCTTCTTCAATGGCAACCAGATGTTGCTCGGGAGCACAAAATTTGACGTTGCGGTTGGTACTTTGAATAGAATTGATTTTAACTAATTAATTTATTTAAAATTGAATTTGAAGTGCTGTAGTTGTTAGAAATTACGTGATCAAAGAATTGAAGTTTTATCTCATATTGAAGATAAGATTGAAAGTTTATATTGACGATTAAAAAGATTGAAAGTATATAAAATTGCTAGCAACTAAACAAACTAGTTACTATTAACTATCTCTAATAAAAAATATAGATAGTAGAGACATAAAAAATAAATAGTACTTTAAAGAAAAAGTGGACTCATATCAAACCTCGCCTCTAAAAACACTACTTGCAAACAAATCTTGTAATAACTAGTCAATATAAATAATTCAGTCTAAAAAAATTGAAAAACACATGAAATTGAATAATTTTTTGTCCTTTTGTGAAAATTGCAGGAGTTGGATCACATTTCGGATTCATTTTTCATAATCCAACCAAGCTGCAATCATAAATTTTATTACTTACTTATTTTTTTATTAGTATGATATATTATATTTATATATTATTTGTTGGTTTTTTTTTATTTTTTTTCTTAATAATACTTATTAGTTTAAGAATTTAAGTTTAATCTATTTTCTTGGGATTTCATGTATTTCAAATATAGTCGATTATTGTTATTTTGTAATGTTAAATTTAAGTATATTATGTTATATTTTACATCAAACCTACTATTTTAACTATTGAATAACCATTGTTTTTTTAAGGAAAGTAAACATTATTACTATATTACAATTTTTTATAGAAATTATAAATGAGAGAAAAATATATACTGAGAAAATTATGTACAACACAATAAGACTTATATAGTCAATAAGAACAACTAACTTGTTTAACTAATTAGTGTGACTAATATTGTATTTAATATCTCGCTACAGAGTATTATACCATGCACCCCCACACCTAAACCTCCCACCCACCATTTGTTGTAAAATGTCTAAAATGCCCCTCTTGTTAACTATAACCCTAATCCAACAAAAATTCACTCATTTTTTCACCCATCAGATTCGGAAGTTTTCTTGATTCTCTGATACCTTCAAAGCTTCGAAACTCATCCTCCAACAACATTCGAGTATTTCCCATCTTCAGAAACCCAGAAAAGTAAGTATTTTTCAAACTATTTAAAATTTTTAGAACTTTACAAACTTTCGAACCACTATTTTCCATATTTTAAAGCTTCGAAAATTTGGGATTCATCCAAAGTTTCGAATGTTTTCTGATTTTCCAGATTTAAACCTCGAAAGTTTGGCATTCAACCAAACTTTCGACTCTTCGAAACTTTGTATTCATAGAAACTTTTGAAAATTTTTGAATTTGTATCTGGGTTTCCAGATTCTGAACCTCGAAAGTTTGGCATTCAACCAAACTTTCGAAACTTTGGCATGCATGGAAACTTTCGAAGGTTTTGAAGTTGTATGTGGTTTTCCAGAATTTACACATCGAAACTTTGGCATTCAACCAAAGTTTCGAAACTTTGGCATGCATGGAAACTTTCGAAAGTTTTGAATTTGTATATGTTTTTCCAGAACTTAAACTTCGAAACTTTGGAATGTATGGAAACTTTCGAAGGTTTTTCCAGAATTTGAACTTCGAATCTTTGACATGCATGGAAACTTTCGAAGGTTTTTCCAGAATTTGAACTTCGAAGGTTTGGTGTTCATCCAAACTTTCGAAACTTTTCCAGATTTTTCCAGATTTTCCAGATATTTTTTGCCCATCTGATTTTTCATATTTTGCAGATGTTCCAATTTTTTTACAGATTTTCCAAATTGTTTCCAGATTTTCCAGATTTTTTCAATTATTGATATATTGATATAACATTAACTAAATTTTGCAGTGCCTAGAACTAGAGGTGCGTTTGGACAGATTATTTGCACTATTGCGAGAGGTGTTATGAGAGACGATGGCGGTGATGGGGGGACAGAGCGGATAGAATTCCGCCTACAACATCACACAAACGACGGAATGAAGCCAACTGCCGTAGTAGACGCGAGGATGTTCACCAGGATGTCCTTGAGCCTGAGCATGTTCAGGAAGATGAGCATGCACAGATGGAGTATGAGCCTGCTGAACATGAGGTTGGTGCTGATGAGGATCAGCAATCCGGTTTCCCTGGAGGACCAGTGGTTACATCTGTGCTGACATAGTACGAACACCATGTGGCGCGTAAGATATGGGAAAGAGAGGTAAATTTTAATTAATTAATTAATTTTTTAACTAAGTATAATTATTTTTTATACTCGGTACATTATTTCATTAATTATGAATAAATATTTATTTATATGTTCTTTATTTAATTACTTGTAGGATCGTGGCTCGTTGAAGGTGATTACCCATGGTTTGAAACTGAAAAGGTTTGCGGAAGTTCATATACCAAAAGCTGTACGGCATTGGATTCGAGAATCTGGGCTGTTACATTTATCTTCCGCTTACTTGACTATGGTTGATGCTGGTCTGATATCCGCCTTTGTGGAAAAGTGGCATAGGGAGACCAGCTCATTTCATTTTCCATTCAGAGAGATGACCATCACGTTAGACGACGTCGCCACTCTCCTTCATATCAAACCACGCGGTAATTTTTTTGATGCACCACTAAACATGAATACTAATAATGCTATGACGGCTGCACATGAGTTACTAGGAGCCACTTGGGAGGAAGCTGCTGCTGAGATCAACTACAACAAGTGTGCACAGTATAGGTTGCAGTGGTTGCCCGATTTATATCAGCGTTTAATTCAAGCTAACATGTATGAGTGTGCTTCCAGAACTTATCTATTGCATTTAGTTGGTAGCACCATTTTTGCTGACAAAACACACACTCGTGTGGAAGCAAAATATGTTAGTTTGTTTGCTGATTTAGATCGTTGCCGGGATTTTGCATGGGGTGTTGCTGCATTGGTTGTGCTATACGACAACCTGGGAGATGGAGCCGTTCATCACACTAGACAGCTGGGAGGTTACATGATCCTATTACAGATATTTGAATTTATTTATTTATTTAGTTGTGTTATTTATTTATTTAATTATTTAGTTGTGTTATTTATTTATTCAATTATTTAGTTGTGTTATGTATATATTTATTTGATTATTTAGTTGTTTTGTTTTTTGTGTTATTTATTTAATTATTTAGTTGTGTTATTTATTTATTTATTAATTTGTCTTTTATTAATTGGTGTAGTGCTGGATTTACGAGCACTTTCCTAGGATCTGTAAACGCGGTGATAGTGGAACGGTTCCTGCACATCTTCCAAGAGCATGTAGGTGGACTGCAAAACACACAGTTGAAGGTGGACTGATGACATACAGGCGGAGACTTGACTTTATGTTGCTCGAGGATGTATTGTTTACACCATATGATGATAATCGAGCTAATCATCCTTTTGTCTCGTCTTCGATGTTCTCCAGATATCTTTGATGGGCACGAGTTTCAGTTCCATATTTGCCAGAGCGATGTCTTCGACAGTTTGGTCGTATTAAGTGCATTCCGTGTGACGTTCCTCGGATGCCTAGGAGTATAGATTGGGAGTGGCAGAATAATGTTAGATCATGTGTAGCTACATTCCATATGCCTAGGAACCATTGTTGTTGTTTGTGGAAATACAAGTTCACGCACCTTTGCTCTGAATATCCTTTGACCAACAATATCTTGTTTCTTCATGTTTGCCTTCATTGCTTCCAACTCTTCTGAAAAATCATAATCTGATAAAGATTCTTCATCCTCCAATTCTTGCTCAATGCTTAATTCCCTCCAAAAAAATATGAATGCTATCTAAAGGAATAACATTACCAGACATTTGCAATTTTGCCAACGCACAAGCACATGGTAATCCATGAGTTGTTCTGATTGAGCAACCACATTTTTTTTGTCAGTACCTACAATCTTCACCCTCTTCAATTGTTTGTCAATCATTTCAAAACATTTCCTTGATACACAATGTTGTAATCTCTGATAGAATGGTGAATTATACCCATGCTCCACATCGAGAATAGATTTATGAAAAGTTGATTTGAGGCTACACAATTGGTTCTTCAACATCATATTCACAGCATCTCAACTTTTACACAAGTCTCCCTTACTAGTCTGCAACATGTTTTTCAATCTCCAATGAGCAGACTCCGCTCTACAAATAAATTAAATTAAAACAAATCACTAAATCATTTGTCTAAAACAATACAAATCATTATTTAAAAATACCTGTTGGTCGTTGTGTTCTCTAAATGCATCACTCTGTTCGTCCAAGCCATGACAAATCTTTCTTTGTAAGGTGTCAACCATGAATCTTTAACATAATCAACAAAAAGAATAATATCGGCACACACTAGCTCAAAGTGTTGCAAGTGATGATCATACTCCTCCACACTAGCTGAAAATACAATTTTTTTCCATAAATCCATTACTTCATCTTGTCTATCCTTACTCACATATTGTTTGCATCTTGCCCCAACATTTTTTTCAATATGAAAACGACACAACAAATGAACTGAAGTAGGAAATACAACACCAATAGCATTCATCATGGCAAGATCTCTATCTGTCACAATAACTTTAGAAATTAAATTTTCAGATACGAACAACTGTCTTACCTTTTGAAATGCCCAGATGAAGTTATCTTGTCGCTCTTGTTCCAAATAGGCAAATGCAATCGAAAATGTCAAACCAATAGATGTTACACCGACAACTTCAAGCAACGGTAACCGATATCTATTTGTTTTGTATATGCTATCACATATCAAAACAAAATGAAACGTGTTCAATAGCTTTATACAATCAGGATGCGTCCAAAATATGTCTCTTAGAACATCTGAATTATCCCGTCTTCTTGTCCAGTGCACATAATTTTCATTTTGTATTAACTTTAACAGATGTTGTACCTCTGTGTACGAACCTCTCAAAGATGATCGATAAGTACTTCTTGCTTTATATATTTGAGTGGAAATTGTGACATTATCTTTATTTTTCTCTTTCAAAGCATTCAAAATGAACCTTGGTGCAAGCTTATACTTTGTCATGTCATTGACAAATTTTTTCCCTCTTCCTTTAGACGCCCCAAATATGAATGACCGTCTAAAGTATCGGCTAAATTGTGATTGTGTGTTCCACAACGAACACTAATTTTCCATCCTTCACCCAAACTCGATCGTATACATCTATGTTTAAACGGACAGTTTTCCTTGTGAGAACAAGTTACTGTTGATTTTGATTTTGATTTATATCTTCCGCCTTTTTCGCATCCCAAAATTAATTTGTCTTTTCTGCCTCTCTTTCCCGTTGCTTTATCTGATCGAATGGTAACAATTAAAATTCCATTTTGCATTCCAATTTTCTTTGCCCATTCAAATACAGCTTCTCGAGAAGGAAAAATCTACAACATATATTTCAAATAAAGATTTCAGATTAAAATGAAGATTTAAAATAAAACATTAATACATGTTAATACATTAAATTTCGATAAAAATACCTGATCAGTGATAAATTTATCTATAGAATCTATAGTCGCCGTTGTAGCAGGAACCTCAACTCTACTCATGACTGATTCTAAAAAGTTTACTCAATTTAATTAATAATAATAATACAATATTTAAAAAATAAAGGTAAAACTTTTCCAATAAAACCTTCGAAAGTTTCACTTTGATTTGAAACTTTCGAAATATTTCGAAACTTTCATTTCAAAATGAAACTTTCAAAGGTTGTCGAAACTTTTAGTTTGAAATGAAACTTTCGAAATATTTCAAAACTTTCAGGTTACACCAAACTTTCGAAGTGTTTCGAAAATTTCCACTTCCAACGAAATTTTCGAAATTGCTGATGAATTCATAAAAATTTGTACTTCGAAGGTTTCAACATCTTTGAAAGTTTCGAAAGTTTAAAAAAAAATAACTTCGAAAATTTGAAATTTTCGAATTATAGGGTAAATTCCAAAAGTTCCGAACATACCAGGTTAAAAAGTGAATATTATTTTTTTGAAAATAAATTTATAATTATTAAAAAGGATATTTTGGACATTTTAAAAAATTGGGGGGTGGGAGGTTTAGGTGTAGGGGTGCATGGTATAAAACACCTCGCTACAAGCTAAAATGTGTTAACTACACTTTCAACTTGGAAAATACAAACAAAAAATGCCAAAAATATATCGACTACAAAAAAATATGAAATTGCATAAATTCATCGGTTAAAAGGAACATGAAAATGCCGATGAACTTAGAGAGAAGGAAATTTGCTTAACCATTTATCATATTTATGGATAGAAGCTAAAATGCCTCGTGGATAGAAACTAAAATGTCTTTTACGCTAACAAGAGCAAAATTTTGCTTAACCATCCATAATTTTTTAAGGATAAAAGTTAGAATGTCAATTAGGCAAATTATAAAAGAATGAACAATTATATCACTAATTTTTTGGTGTTTTTGAATTTTTTTTACAAATATTTGATCTTGATCAAAGAACTCACTCAACAATTTTTTCTGAAATCTTCATTTGTGGAATTCATTGCAGAAATATTTGAATTTCAAACTTCAACTTTGATTGAGAGAAAGAAGGCACCATCGATGATATTACCCAAAATGGGTCATGTGATTCTTGTGTTATGCCTTTTACTCTCTTTTGATCAACACAAACAAGCAAATATCTGTTGAATGAAGATGGATGGTTATGAGTGATGAGTAATGTTTGTGGTGAGCATTGAGAAAAAGTCGTGTTGTAGATTCTTTCTTGACAAACTGTTTCTTGTTGTAATCTTTGAGTCATTGAGTTTTGCAAATTCTGTTAGTTTTAGATTCTGATGGTGGGTTTTGATTGGAGAGAGAACATGAAGAAGATGAACAAATTATTCAAGAATCAAACGAGAAATGTAAGATAAATCAATTAACCTTCAATGAAAATTTTCTCAAGAAAATATTGAAAAAGAAGGTGACGGAATAATTATTTCTCTAATACCATATTACAATTCTTGATAGAAATCATAAATGAGAAAAAAACAAAGAAAAAATATATTGAATAATTAGAGAATTGTGTTACATGGAGAAGTACAATAAGACATATATAGCCAATAAGAACACAAACTAGTCTAACTAACTAATTAGTTTAACTAACAACTAAACAATCTAACTAATTAGTCTAACTAACTAGTGTGACTAATATTGTGTTTAATACACTATCATAATGTTCATGAAAGTTATGGCATTTCATATGCATAACTTATGAACCACTACCATCAAGTGAGATATTCAATTATTTGCATACCTTAATATAATTTTTATGATAAAATTATTATATTCCTCGACTTGATTCAAACAATAAACTTATTAATCATAAGAGTCAATTGTGAAATTTCCTTAAGAAATGAACATGCGAATCATAGTGATAGTTCTTTTTATACCGAGTATTGTCATCAATGTTTTAAGACATTTAGTTTTCCAAGTATTATACTATGTGTGACAATAACGCTTAATGAATTTATTCTTGATAAAAAATGAAATATATTTTCTCAAAGACTAAAAATGTAAGAGAATTATTAATGAACTATATGTATATAATCATAGGGTGGAACTAAGCCTCATTTTCTCTACATCATCCTAGAATTTCATTGGTGGCACACCTTTAGTCAAAGGATCAACAATCATCAAATTAGTGCTAATAATGCTCAATGACCATTGTTTTATCTTTTAACTATTTCTCTAATGGTTAAGTAATTAATGTCAATATGTTTGCTTCAATTTCCATTTTTATTGTTCTTATCCATGAAGACAACAACAAAGTTATTATAGAAAATTCTCAAAGGCCTAAAGTAGAACTCGTGATTCTAAGCCCAAAAGTAAAACTCTTAAGCCATGCACCGTGAGATGTATCCTCAAAACAGGAGACAAGCTCAAATTGTTATAGTAAAAGTAGCAACTAAGGTTTGGTTAATAATTCTCCATGAAAAAGCTCAGCTGACCATCATAAAAAGGTACAATGGTGTTGATTTGCGAGAGTGTCTGTCTGACTACATTTAGTTCATTGAAGGTACCTCAATACTTTCTTTAAAATTAATCATCTGACTCTTAGTTTTGACATTAACCGATAGTTGTCCAAACTTTTCATTTTCTTTCCTTCCTAAAAGTATTTTTCTTCATTCAGTTTTTAAGAAAATGTGTTCTTCATTTTCACCAAATATTACACAAGAGCTAAGGTGCTCTAAAATTGGTAGAGTTAACTTGTACAATAGGTGTTCTACTTTCATGCTTTGCATTAAAAACTAATAAACTAGTAGAAACTAATAATCTCCACTTAATTGCAATATTGTAACAACATTATTGATTATTGTTTAGTTCTTAAATTTATTTCAATATTGATTAGTTCATCATCATAAAAGGCAAACTTGATTTTCTTTAAATTTTAATTTTTTGAACCTCCATCATTTTCTGCAAACTAGCAAAAGAGGATGAAACACTAAAAAAAACATGAAAAGAGGCAGAAATGGGAGTGACGACGAGTCAACGGCATGAGGTTGCAACGTGCCGGATTTGTGAGGTGGCAATCAACATTTAGAGGACGCTGGTACTAGATCTATGGGAAATGGTGGAGAACAATAAATCACAACCAATGAGAGGGAAAGTGGTTGATGTTAGATAAACAACATCAACAAATGGGTGTAATCTTTTCAATAAGAGAGAAAATTAATGGCAAATTTCTCATGGCTCATTGTTGACAAATAAAAGAAATACATCTCTACAACATTTAAATAAAAAATGAAGATTAAGTTTAATTTGACAATGTGATTTTCTCACTTGAAAATGGAGGTTTGGGTATGAGTCTGAAAACATAAGAGGAGGAATTTATTGGGACAAATAAAACTGAAAAGTATCGTGACTCATTCAGTAATGTGGATGTTTTATATTGAAAGAATAATGCAATTAATACAGATAAACGCAGCAAATTAATACTAGAATTTTTCTCCATGGATTCTTGCGAATATTCATAAATCATGGTTTAAAAGATTACCTCGTGTAGTGTGATAGAACTATGATGATCACGATCACGTTCACGAACATTGCTCTATAGGCAACGTCTCTACATAGTCCACACGAATAGACCTTCAATGGAGCAGCCTCAGTTTCAGTGCTAGTTGATGAATGAGATTGATAAGGGCAATAAAGGTCTTTGACGGTTAGGGTTTTTAACGTTTTCATATAGCAAAATTGCAATTTTTTATAACAATTCTATTTATAGACCTTATACAAACCTAGCACACTATCGCTTAAGGTATTCCACGGTTCACTTAAACAACACACTATAGCTTATGGTGTTATGTGTTTCACTTAATTCATGTCGGTGCATCATAAGATCAAACCGCTAAATTAATAAGTCTTACTTATTTAAGCTTTTAACCCCTCATTAATCTGTTCTCGCGCGCGTGACCTAATAAGTTCCCATAACGTTGGTAGTAATATTAATCATCAATTTAATTATATAAACAACGAGTTGCATTTAGCAACACATCACTACCACCCAAGTAACGAGTTGTGATTTGGCATAACATTTCCACGATAATGATCTCGTGTATAATCTCCCTTTTGCCCTCATATCTAAATCGAACTCAATGAATACAATGTGTCACCCTTATATAGTTCGATATCTCATTCCTTGATATCTGAGTATACTTTACAATGATCAATATCCATATCGACTTATCTCAGCATGGCATGCATTAAATCGTCAAGCGCTATCAAGGGGCTCAACGATATTAGTCTAGTTATGTGGGAGGGGAAAATCCCATCTAGGCATTCATGTCCCTATACATGACTCATGAATTTCCGTTATGTGGGAAGGGCAACTCCTCATCTAAGGATCATAGTGGTTTTAGGTCAAAGGGTGACATACACCATAATTACTATGAGAATAATTTATGATACTTACATAACACATTATGCACTAGTAATCTCATGGCAGATAAATCCAATATACATTCATCCTAATGTATACCTATGTTGTGACTTGATCATATCCATAACTTGTGAGATATGGTTATCAATTGACACATATAATTGTCTAGATCGTATTATTATCGCTCTCTATAATAATATTTGACTACATATGTTTGAGAGTGAAGTTTTATAGTGTCTCACAATCGAGTCATCGACTCGATGTCTTATTAGAACACATATAAATAAATAGCACAATACAAGTTATAAATTGAAAAGTAAAACATTGGCCTCTAAGGCTTACACCAACAATCTCCCACTAACACTAGAGCCAACCAATCATGTACCTAATACACATAAATCTAGTATGACCATCATGCTTCTGTTGAGTAAGAGGTTTGGTGAGTGGGTCAGCGATATTGTCAAGTGTTGGTACTCTACACATTTTAACATCTCCTCTATCGATTATCTCTCTAATGAAATGATAACGCCTAAGTATGTGCTTCGATCGCTGGTGAGATCTAGGTTCCTTAACTTGTGTGATGGCACCATAGTTATCATAATAAAGATCAATAGGGTCCCAATGCTAGGAACTATACCAAGTTCAGTAATGAACTTCTTGATCCAAACAACCTCCTTTGATGCATTTGAAGTAAAAATATACTCGACATCCATAGTAGAATCAACGATGGTCTCTTGCTTTTAACTTTTTTAGTTCACAACACCACCACCATTTAGGCAATATACATAACCAGACTGCAATCTAAAGTCATCTTAATCTGTTTGGAAGCTAGCATCGGTGTAACCTATTACAATGATCTCTTCCTGACCTCCATATACCAAGAACAATTCCTTAGTTCTTCTCAAATACTTAAGGATGTTTTTTATAGCAATCGAGTGACTATCATTAGGATCATACTAGTACCCGCTCGTTATGCTCCATGCATACAAGACATATGATCGAGTACACATCACGGCGTACATGATAGATCCAATTGCGGATGCATATGGAATCTTATTCATGAAGGTGCAAATACGAGAAGGGGGGTTGAATTGTGTTTGCCAAAGTTGATAAATTTTTGATAATTTGTAAATAAATTAAAAACTAGTTTGGTTTTTGGTTACTTACTTGGAGTAGAAGCAATCGGATTTAGAGGCAGCAAGTAGGGATGAGAATAGGCTAGGCCGTCCGACAGGGGTCTATGGCCTGGCCTGGCCTGACCTGTTTAATAAAAAGGCTAGGTTCAGGCTATTTTTAAAGCCTATTTTTTTAAATAGGTCAGGTTCAGGCTTATATAAAAGCCTATTAGGCCTGACAGGCTGGCCTATATATATATTATTTATTAATGTTATTTTTTGTTATTATTTATTAATATTATTGTTTCCTATTTTAAAGTATAATATATATATATATTATTATTATTTATTAATGTTATTTATTAATATTATTGTTTCCTATTTTAAAGTCTATCAATTAGGCTATTTTAATATTATTTTATTATATTAGATTTGATTATAATTTTATTAGTTTTCCTTATATAAAACTGTCTAATTTAGCCTATTTAAAAAAATGTAAAATATAACATTTAAATATTTTAATGTGAATAAGGCTTTTAAATAGGCTTTCAGGCCAGACCAGATTTTTAAAAAGGTCGGGCTAGGCCGAAAAAAAAAGCCTATGATAGGTCATAGGCTAGGCTTAGGCTTCAAAAATTAATTGTAGGTCAGGCTCAGACCTTTCAAAGCCTGGCCTGGCCTATTCCCACCCCTAACAGCAAGCAATGAAAGTGTAATTAACTTGATACATAGATTTATCCTGGTTCACCACTAACTTGGCTACATCCAGTCCCCTCATTCAGAAGGCTTTAATCCACTAATTCAAATACCTTGAATTACAAAGCACTTGACCCTCTAAGTCAGTCTTCCCAAACAGCCTAACAACCCCACACTTTTGAGGAACAACACCACTTTGACCCTACAAGCCAAGTCTCCTCCTGACAACCCCAGATTTAAGAAGGAACTAAACCACTATCGGGTTGATTTTGTTCCTTTTTTGTTTAGATTGAGATTGTAAATTCTTCAGATTGATTTTGTTCGTTTGTTGTAGATAAATGTTGATCAAATCTTCTTCAAATTTTGATCAAATGTTCTTCAAATTTTAATTAAATCTTCGTCAAATCTTGACCATATCTTCTTTCATACTCTTTGAAGTTAAATATATTGTTCTCATAAAATACTTTTGTTAACATCAAAACTCTAAATGTAAAACCAACTTGGTTTCAACCTAGGCCAAGCAATCTGTTTGATTTGTCTCTTTAGATTCTGATCCCTAATATATAGGTTGCTTCACCTAAGTTTTTCATAGAGAAACAATTCCCTAGCGAAGTCTTAACTTGTTGTAAAGTTGGGATATTGTTTCCAATGGGAAGTATGTCATCCACATATAACACTGGGAATACAATTGCGCTCCCACTAACCTTCTTGTAAACACAGGGTTTATCTTCATTTTTAATGAATTTGAATTTCTTTACAATTTCATCAAAATGAAGATTCCAGCTTCTAGAAGCTTCTTTCAATCCATAGATTGATCGTTGTAACTGGCATATCATTTTGGTATCATCTGGAGTGTCAAAGCCTTTAGGTTATTTCATGTAAACATCCTTAAGGAGATTTCCATTAAGGAAAGAAGTCTTGACAACCATTTTCCAGTAAAATCCAAATAGATTTAAGGATTGCAACTAGCGAAAAGATTTCATCATAGTCTACACTATGAATTTGCTTGATTGCTTAGTAACCAGTCGTGCTTTATAGGTATGTACCTTTATATCCATGCCAATATTCTTTTTTAAGACACACTTGCACCCCATGGGTTGACCCTTTCAGGGGGCTCTACTAAGGTCCATACCTAATTAGTGTACATGGAATCCATTTCAGATATTGTGGCCTCGAGTCACTTCTTAGATTTACAGCTTGTAATGGTCTCTTGGTAAGTCACATGTTGATCTTGATCCATGAGCATTAAATCAACCTATTCAATTATAAGATACACATATCTTTGAGGTTGGTGACATCTTTTTTGACCTACGACAACATCTTGTGTAGGTTGTTATTGTTCCTCTGTAATGTATCGTCATTCTCTAATTCTTGAACTTCTTCATGTTCTACTATCCTCCCACTGATTCCTTTGGAAATAAATTTGCTTATAAGGAATACTCCAATTCGAGCGACAAATGTTTTGCCCACAAAATGATTGTAGAAGTAGTATCCCTTTGTTTCCTTGGATACCGCTTTAATTCAATATTATTCATTCCTATTATAATTGGTGTTGTTTAAAATTTTTTTACACATGTCCTTAAGCCATAGTTCAATTAGCAAATACCGATATTGTTAAATTGGACGTCTTATCCTAAGTTCGAACTCAGGACCTCACAGTTATGTGAGTTAATTGTGGTGGAATTTACCATTTCTTCTAAGATAAAAAAAATAAAATAATTTTTTTTTCACACATGTTAAGAAATATACAAATTAGAAGAAAGAGAAAAGTTATTTAACCACACTAATCATCTTAACAATTGATGTACTTTCTACTATCATTAATACAAAGTACAATAAGACTTTGAACGTTGTGTGCATAGTAATGATTAAAGGTACTATAGGAAAAAAATAATTAAAGTTGCATTGAAAATTGACAACATTCACTTTGATACAATTTTTTTGGTTAAATTGACACTTATTGTGAGACTAAGGGAGTAACTTTTTCTAGTGAGGCTTCTGTAGAATGAAAACACGATGATGTCCAACACGACTCTCATTAAAGCGGCCAAGGTGTCGAAGAACCTGCAGAACAACAAAGACATACTCATGAAGTTTCTTCAAAAAGCTATAACCAAGGACAAACTACGAATTATGATTCCCTGAATTCATAACCAATATAAGCAGTCAAATCAAGATCGTACAGTTCACATTCTGAATTTGTGTTTTTTATTCAATTTACCAATATTATAACGTGAATCATCTGATCTTTATTTGATAGTCTAGATTCTATGACTACATCAAATGTGTGATTCTTACGAAAACATATCTCAAAAGTACACAAATGTGTGATTCTTACGAAAACATATCTCAAAAGTACACAAAGGCCATGCACACACTATATTTTCCAAAAAGGACTATCCGTAGGTTTATCCTTAATATGGTGAATGACAAGGATGTCATTCGAAAATATTGTTAAGTAATTCCCATAGGGATAATGGCATAACTAAATTGTGATTTCAAAGCATCGGCTTCACTACTGTCTTTTATAAACCATAATAAGCATTCATGTATTCTCTCAACATGAGATCAAAATTTATAGATCATTAAACAGATGAAGTAAAATGCCATATACTTAGAGAAGAACACGATTTGTCTTCAGATCCTTGACAATAAATTCCAAAAGGAAAAACTTCTACATTGTACCATTATTAGAGATTCAGAGTTGAATTTTTTAATCAAATATATAGGAAATATAATGGGTAAGGTTCCAATAAAGAACAAAAGCATCTGTATTTCTTCTATTGAAGAGAAAGACTCATGCCTAATATCTCTATGGATAATAACTTATACTCATTCTCATAGTGAAGGATGGTCTTAGATTTTGAGCCTAACTTTTAAGACTATGATTGACCAAGTTTTACAAGATCTTATTTAGGACATATATAGCCAATGTGGAGTTTGAGATTTCCCAATACACTCCCTCATACTATGGCTATATACTATGGCTATAGGGCCTAGTGCGTGGATAGAATGGGTGGTCCAACAACGTATATATGATAGACTCTAATACCATTTTAAACTTCGATCCTAATTCAACCCCACCAAATCAGCTTCTATTGTGAGAAATGAAAAAACTTTATAAGCTCTTATTTAAGCCATATCACTAGCCAATGTAGTACTTTGATATTTTCCTAACTAGATCTGTTAGGACTTAGATTACTAGTTAGTTAATAAAAATAGTTAGTTAATTAGTTAGTTATTTGAGATTGTTATAAGACTACTTCTATAAATAGGGAGGTTAGGGAGTCAGAGAGAAATCATTGAATTTCTGTAAATGTCAAGGGGAAATCCTTATAGGAGAGATTTCTCTCCTAGTTCTAATAAAAGCATTCTTTCTTAGGAATCCAATTCTTGGGTTCCTAACAATGGGTCTAACTTGTTGGATTTTCGAGGAGTGCCAATGTTCAAGGAGATGGAAGCCGCACAAATGGTGAAGTTACCAACATTTAATGGATAGACCCCATTGGGTGGCTTGCAAAGGCTGAAAGATTCTTTGTGAAGCATGAAACTCATGAGTTCGATAAAGTTGGCATTCGAGCATGGATGATTCGACAATATTATGGTTTTGTTCTTGGCATCAAGAAACCCCGATCCAACCTGGGAATCAATCAATCTAATCATAAGATTTGGCAATCAAGAACCAGAAATCAAGGTCAGGATGGAGTAATGGATGCTGACAAAGAAGCTGCAATAGTAAAAGAAACAAAATCAGAATTATGGAAAGCAACAATGTCGCTGCTGGAGAATCAAGAGATAGAGTTGCCGCTGGAGGTACAAACTTCTCCAAGGACAACGTTGTCACAGCATCAGAAAAGCATTTTTGAAGGAGACAACCACCAAGAATCTTGTTCTTGGGTAAGAAAGATGGGTGATGGGATGAGTACATTGAGTTTGGTGTTGGGAAGGCAAGAAACAATACTAAAATCAGATTGTCCAGTCGGATACAGTGTTGGAAAAACAAGAAAGAAACTTTAATCAGTGCATAATTGCAGATGCTTCAGTTTACCGCCATGTTGAACTTTCCGCCATGGTGTATGGGAAAGATTGTCCTTCATTAACAATATTTGTGGGATTTATACAGCTGCTGTCCAAAAGCATTATCAAGTTAACCAATTCCCAAGACAGTGGTAACAAAGGCTACAACAATGATTCGCAAATGGGGTCTTTGTGTTAGGTTTCTTGATAGAACTTAATAGCGAAAGGGAATTATTCGTCCCTAATTTTTATTGATTGAAAGAAAATGATATACAAGAGCGGATACGCTCCTACAATGGTATAAACCACTCAATTTCTATTTTTGTCAAAGATCCTTTCAAAGGGGTGGGAGCCTTTATTTATAGGCTGATTATACAAGGGATAGGATCCAAGAGCACTACCTAACAACTAACAACTAACCACCTAACTATAAAACAGTAACTACTAACAAACTAACCATAAAACAGAAACATCATTATATTTCCTATTGTTTTTCCTATGATAAACAAATAAAAGTTTATTCCTATTCACATCTTTATTATTCCTATCAATACCTTCCCCTTCAAGCTCAACCTTGTCCTCAAGGTTGAATTCCGGAAATTGATTTTGGATTGTATTAACATCTTCCCAGGTGGCCTCCTCTGCAGGCTTTTGCTGCCATTGAATTAGCACTTGTTACACTTGTTCTCCCTGTTGTTGTATAGTTCTTCTGCCCAGCACCTATGAAGGTGTAAACATAGGGTCCTGTTCCTGTAATTCTGTAGGTAGGGTTGTTTCCACCTCATGTTTTCCAACAGCCAACTTTAATTGCGAAGCGTGGAAGCCGAATGAATGCGAGCCTCTGTTGGAAGTTGGAGTTTAAAGGTTGCTGCCCCAATTTGTTTTAACACCAAATAAGGACCATAATACTTAGCTGCTAGTTTAGGATGAAGTCGTGTTGGCATAGTAACCTGCCTGTGAGGTCTGATTTTTAAGTAAACCCAATCTCCTTCTTTAATCTTGGTGGGTTTCCAGTGACGATTCGCAAATTTGATCATCTGTTGTTGTGCTCTTTCCAGATGATATTTCAGTTGTCTCAACGCTTCATCTCTGGTCATTAGATCTTGTGCCACTGCTTCCACTATAGTTTCCCCGGGTACAAATCGTGCTAACGATGGTGGTGGTCTGCCGTAAACTGTTTCAAAAGGAGTGCACTTGGCAGCCCCTTGAAAACTAGTATTATACCAATATTCTGCCCATGGTACCATATCTGCCCAATTTTTTGGTTGTTCTAAACTAAAGCAATGCAAGTATGTTTCCAAGGTTCGGTTAAGTACCTCCGTTTGTCCGTCTAATTTAGGATGATAAGGTGTACTCATTTTCAGCGTAGTTCCTTGCAACCTGAAGAGCTCCCTCCAGAATTGACTCAAGAAGGTTGGATCTCTATCGCTTACTATAGAAGCTGGTATACCATGAAGCCTCACCACTTCCTTCACGAATATTTCAGCAATGAGCGAGCCGAGTAAGGATGCTTGATGAGAATAAAATGACCGTATTTGCTGAGTCGATCCACCACCACTAATAGCGCATCAAATCCCTTGGCCTTAGGCAAACTCACAATGAAGTCCATACTAATGTCTTCCAAAATTGCATTTGGAATTGGTAATGGTTGGAGCAGCCCCTCCGGAGATGATGCTTGATACTTGCTTCGTTGGCAAATATGGCATGCAGAACGCAGTCGTTGACTGTTGTTTTCATGCCAATCCAGAATAATGATTGAGCTAGTCGTCTATACGTGCGAAAGACACTGGAATGAGCACCTATTAGAGAGGTATGAAACTCATGCAGGGTATCCAACTAGACTTTGGTGGCAAAACCAATCTTCCCTTGTAATACAACCTTCCATTTTCCAAAGTATAGTTGCCATGTGACTCTGGCCTCTCCTTCAATTCTTCACATATTTTATTTAGCACAGGATCCTGCTTAACCTCTTCATCTATGAGGTTTATATCCTGCCAAAGGGGTCTAGTCACCACTTTTAACTCTAACTCTTCAGATTTTCTCGATAAGGCATCGGCAACTCTATTGGTGCTTCCTTTTTTGTAGATAATATCAAACTCATAACCCAATAATTTGGCTAACCAATTTTGTTGATTTTGTGTGGTGATTCTTTGTTCAAGGAGGTACCGTAGACTTTTCTGAACTGAGTAGACTATAAACTTCCTTCCAATTAGGTATGGCCTCCAACGGTGAATCGATAAGACCAATGCCATCAACTCCTTTTCATAGACAGATTTGTTGAGGGAAGAATCTGCCAGTGCTTTGCTGAAGAAAGCAATTGGCCTCTTGTTTTGAGTAAGCACAGCACCAATCCCTCGCCCGGACGCATCGCACTCAATGCTGAAAGTTTGATCAAAATCTGGCATAGCCAACACCGGAGCTGTCGTGACCGCCTCTTTAAGCTTCGTGAAGGCTGCTGTACTATCTGAATTCCACTGGAAATTCCCTTTTTTCAACAAATCAGTCAAGGGACATGCTATCTTCCCATAGTTGCATATGAATCTCCGATAATACCCAGTCAATCCCAAAAACCCTCGCAAAGCTTTGATTGTCTTGGGAATAGGCCAATCTAAAACTGCTTCCACCTTTTTGGGATCCATAGACACTCCTTTTTCCGAAATGAGGTGCCCCAAGTATCCTACTGTGGTCTGCCCAAATTCACAGTTCTTTAGATTGGCATAGAACTGTTGTTGCTGTAGAATGTGTAATATGCACATCAGGTGGCTCAAATGATCCTTCCATGACTTACTGTAAATGAGGATGTCGTCAAAGAAAACTAACACAAACTTTCAGAGATACGGTTGAAAAGTATCGTTCATGGCGCATTGAAAGGTGGCTGGGGCATTGGTTAAACCAAACGGCATCACTAAAAATTCATAGTGACCTTGGTGGGTTCGGAAAGCTGTTTTGTGGACATCTACTTCATGCATCCTTATCTGATGATATCCCTGATAGAACTGGTATATTAAAATTGAATGAAATTGAAGATACCTCAAGATTTGATTATCGAATACTGAGAAAAAATGTACAGAGATTTGCAGTTACAGAGAATAACTGAATTGCCCTGCAATTCAGTCCCACCCAACTACTCTTTAACTGCCTACCTATTGAAGAACCCATTTCTGTTATTTATATTAGCTATTCTAACTGAATTAGTTAGGCTTGACAGCTGACACAGACTAACATAACAGACTACTAACAGAACTAACTAAACTAACAGATCTAACAGAATACTCTGCTTGACTATCAATCCTCTGATGGAATCCTCGGCTCAACTATCAATCCTTTGATGGAATCCTCGGCTCGACTATCAATCCTCTTATGGAATCCTCTGCTCGACAATCAATCCTCTGCTTGACTAGCAATCCTATCAATCCCGACCTCAAATCTATTTTTGAAAAATACCTTGCCCCATTCAATTCATCCAACAGCTCTTCGATAACTGGAATGGGAAATTTATCCGGCACAGTAGCCTTGTTTAAAGCGCGATAATCTATACAAAATCTCCAATTGTCGTCTTTCTTTTTAACCAAGATAACCGGGCTTGAATAAGGACTGTTACTTGGTCTGATTATTCCAGACTTAAGCATATCACCAACCTGTTTTTCGATCTCGTTCTTCTGTAAATGAGGGTACCGGTAAGGCCTAACATTAACTGGATCAACACCCGTTTTGATGGGTATTTTATGATCTGCGTCACGGTTAGGGGGCAGCCCTGTAGTTTCAGCACAGACACCCTAAAAATCATCTAGAATCTGTTGTAATTCCTTCCTTTGTGATTCTAGAAGTTGCAGTTTAACCTCCTGACATGTCTCTTTTGTTTCCAAACCCCACAATAATGAACCTGCTTCAATTTCGGTCATTTTCATGAGGGCTTGAGGTGAAACCAGAGCCTTGGATAACGTAGGATCACCCTTAATTTCTACCACAGCTCCTTGTGCCATAAATTTCATAGTGCATTTACCTTGACCTAACCCAAGGTTGCCAACCAAGCCACACCCAATATTAAATCCACTCCTCCTAATTCGAACAAAAAGAAATCTTCAATAGCGGTGTAGCTTCCCATCTAAATCTGAATTCCTTTGCAACATCCCTGGTTATCCTTTCCTTGTCCATCCCCTAATCTGACGGTGTATGTGACTGTCGGTTCAACAGACAATCCCAAACCTTTCACCAATTTAGTTGATATGAAGTTGTGACTTTCCCCGCTGTCTATCAATATCAGCACCGTCGTACCTTGAACAACCCCTTGCAACTTCATAGTGTGAGGTTGTGTCATACCTCCTGCAGAGCATCTAGACAGGTCCATAACTTTGCATTCTGGTCCCTCCTTTAATTCCTCCTCTTCTTCAGAGTCGTCCTCCATCTCAACATGTACCAACTCCCCCTCTTCATTGATTTCCTCATCTTTTGTTAGCAGAATTACACGCAAACTATGCTCTGTGCAGCGATGACCAGGCCCAAACGATTGATTGCAGCAAAAACACTTTTGTTCCTCAAGTCTTTTCAAATATTCTGGATAAGGAAGGTGTTTAACGCCTCTATTCCGACTCTCCATGGAACCTCCAGCCTGATTTGAGCCACTGCGCGATGCCCCATAACCATTCCGACCAGATTCTGTGAATGCAACGTTTTTTCCAGCAATCAGGTTGGCCCGAACCACACTCGACCCGGTTCCTTGGTAACGCGAACCAATTTTCTTGCTGCGATTCACCTCGTACTCCATAGGGCGCAATTCCCTGTGTGATTCTTCCACGTCTCTTGCCACCTCCATTGCCCGAACCAGAGTTCTTGGGTCATGGGGTCGAACAAGGCCGCGAAGCCCTTTGCGCAACCCATTCATGAAATAACCCAACAGTTGTTCTTTGGCCGTGAGTGACTCGAACTCGCGAATGAATTCATCCACACTTCCATGTTGTTTCAAACCCGCAAGATGTTCAAAAACAGACCCACGCAGTTCCCCTCCAAAACAACGCAAAAGTGCCTCGGAGAATCCCTCCCAAGTCGCGTTCTTGTTCTTGTCTAACCAGAACTGGAACCAATGCAAGGCGTCGCCCACCATGCTAATATGCGCAAGATTTAATCTTTCTTCAGTTTTTATTTTCTGAATCGTAAAGAACTTTCCAGCTCTGTTCAACCAACCAAAGGGATCGATTCCTTCAAAAGTGGGTAACTCCACCTTCTTTAACCACAAACGTGAGGCTGGCTTTTCTTCCTCCTCTGATTTCCCCCTCATCGAATCTTGCTCGGAATTCTTCACACTCTTCTCCGATTCTGATATCTCGGACAATTCTTGGGTCTTTCTTTTTGTTGCTATGATCAATTCTTGCATTGCACTTCTCAATTCTGCCACGCCCTCCTTCAATTGTTCCATATCTGTTCGCATTCCAAGAAAGGCTGTTTCATGCTCCCTGGTCCATTTTTCCATTGTTGTCATATGTGATTCCATGGTGCTTCCCATGGTTGTTGATGATCCGGCAAGTCAGACCAATTGTTATGTTTCTTGATAGAACTTAATAGCGAAAGGGAATTATTCGTCCCTAATTTTTATTGATTGAAAGAAAATGATATACAAGAGCGGATACGCTCCTACAATGGTATAAACCACTCAATTTCTATTTTTGCAAAGATCCTTTCAAAAGGGTGGGAGCCTTTATTTATAGGCTGATTATACAAGGGATAGGATCCAAGAGCACTACCTAACAACTAACCACCTAACTATAAAACAATAACTACTAACAAACTAACCATAAAACAGAAACATCATTATTTCCTATTGTTTTTCCTAAGATAAACCAATAAAGGTTTATTCCTATTCACATCTTTATTATTCCTATCACTTTGTCATTCCATCAGCAGGATCCTAGAGGATAGACTTCTATTTTCTATATCCAATGGAACATGAAGAAATTTAGTTGATGTCAACCTTGAGTACAAGGTTGTTTTGAGGAGGGATGTATTATTAGGACTTAGATTAGTAGTTAGTTAATGAGTTAGTTAGTTGAGGTTGTTATAAGGCTACTTGTATAAATAGGGAGGTTAGGGAGTTAGAGAGAGATCATTGAATATTTGTAATTGTGAATAGAGTATTCTCTATTGTGAAGGGAAAACCCTTGGAGGAGTGATTTCTTTCCTAGCTCTAATAAAAGTGCTCTTTCTTAAGAATCCAATTATTGAGTTTCTAACAAGATCCAAATCATTATCCAAGTTTGAGTTAAATGAAATATGTTATTTTTTATTACAGATTCTTAAAACCAAAAAAAAAAAAACAATTTTTTTCTACAAAAATTAACTATTAAAAATCAACAAAACAAAGAGCATTGATTATAAATGCAACATCATGAATTGACATCCCACAGTATGTTGTAATGTGCTGATCATCCAGTATAACTACAACAGTTTGGATACTCGTGACAGCTAATTCAAGACCAAGTTTGGCTTCACCAAAATAGCATGTTTGAAAGACAAGAATACTCACTGTCAGTATTGCCTTTCCAGTGTTGTCAAGTTTAAGTGATGGTCCTTTTATATCAGCTTCAAGAAAAAAGTGTTTTCCTTTAATCCCTTCCATTGCTGCAATATCTCTTATTTCCTACATTATTATGAAGACAACTGACAACCTTTTTCTTTTGGCATAAACTGATGGATAAGTACAAAAAAAGCATGAACAGCATATCAATACAATTCCTTGATAAAATAGTTGTTGAACTGAGTATAGAGGTTTCACTCACCAGAACTTTTTTCCACAGATTTTCTGATATCTTCACGAACAAGCAAAAATATTGTAAGAAAAATGGCAAATTGAAACCAATGTAATGTACAATTAAGAAGAAAATTATTTACTTACCTTCTTATTTATTTACTTACCTTCTTATTGGGGGCTGCGATAAGCTGGGCATTTGCTTCTGCATATGAGGCCATATCTGTAATAGCTGCGTTTACCTTCTCTAGAGTAAGCCTGCCCCTCATATATCTGTAATATCAGACCTAGTGTTAGTGAAGTACATAATACATGGGCAGAGATGAATTTCAAATCCAAAGAAGCCTAATAACTTAAAATGATGGCAAATACACATACACAAACCAAAAAAAGTGAAAAAAGTGGAAGTTGCTAACTCTCTTGTCAAACAGTGCTTTTGTCAATTTTAATGATCAAGCCATCATTTCTTGAAACATTTCAAATGATACAGCCAATTGCGAAAAACATAGATTTCTCCAACATATATTGCTCCAATTTGAGCCAAAGGTGCTAGAAAAATTAAAGGAACCAGAGCTACAAAGACATTACAATGAAAACACATTATTCGAAACAATTTGTTGATGTTTTACTGACGGTGTGTGTGGGATTTATAATGATCTAGCTGAACTCAGTGTGAAATTTAACACAGAATATCAATTAAAACTTCAAAGCAGTAATAGTTACTTACGATGACAATGAATCTAGTTCACTTCCGGTAACAAACCACGTTGGTGGTGGGGAACCGCGGCCTTTTTTCTCCTAAAAATGAAATCAGGAGAAGGTTTTGGGATCACATTTTGAGAATACATCAACAAAGGGTTAGAAAATTGTTTAGCTTCATTGAGAACAGGGTAAAAGATATTCAAGAGGTGTCACAGATTGAAGAGAAAGGAAAGATAGAAACATGTAACGCAAGGCAATAGAATAGTTCTAAACTATCACCATTTGTGGTGATTTAAATATTTTTGTTTGAGAAGGATTGGGAGGATTACAGCAAGAGAAAATACAGATGAACCTAACCAGTATTCTAAAACGAAATAGTATCAATATAATTGAAGAAAAATTATAGTGATCATGCATACTGTTAATAAGTAACCAGGCTTTGATTCTTGCAACTAGAGAGACAGAGATCATGTTAGGTGTGAAACAAAACAACAATTGCATAAATCATATTTCGCTTACCTTAGGTAATGCAGCAGGCTCCAGATCATGTTTCAATGCCTCAAATGCTGTAGAGTCTTGTCCAGAAAATTCAGGAAACAAACTGAGGAAGAACAGCAATTAAGTAAAATGATATTTACTCAAATCTCCTTAAAGCAATGCAGAAAACAGGATTAAATGAAATGTAGTTACGATCTACTAGATTCTGAATTTGACAGTGTCGTTCTATCAGCCATTTGGGAGGGAATGTTAAAAGACATATTTTGCAGTTTCTTTTGCTGCTGCAGGGATGCATTTATCAGTTTCTGCAACAAGGCCAGGAAACTAAATTCAATGGTCATCAATTGAAAATTAACAATTTAATCAACCAATCAACCAAAATTTTCCCCCTCCTCTTCCAAACAGTAAAAAGAAAATTAATCTACTAAGACTTTGTTTGGGAATTAGGAGAGGAAAGGAACTTGGCCTTTGGATGAAAGGAAGAAAGATGGTCAAGTAGAAGGGATCATAGTCTCCCAATTTGCGAGTGTATTTTTCTTCATAAAGCTAAAACCCACAAATATGAAGGAACTCAAAAAATCTATTAGAGAAGGATGTTACATGGCTTAAGCAAATTCTCCAAATCCTTTAACACTTTACATTATACTCTCAAAATCAGAAAATATTAGTCATTAACATTCTGACTCCTTCATTTCCAAAAATATTCTCCCAATCAAGGTCAGAAATTCAACTTCATCTCTCTTTCCTCCCCTATCCGTCAAAGTTCTCCCATTCCTTCTCCTCCTAACTCCCAAAAGAAAGTCTGAAGAGGCAAACAATAAAAGCTTTAAAAGAAATCATTTACTTTTTCTTCACAAACTACAAGATGAATTTTACTTATCATCACTGGCATCTACCATTGAGGGGTATATATAACCATAGTGTGGATTTTTGCATCATGTTTTTCCATCCCAATCCCCTCATGTCCAATAAAGGTTCTTGTCTATTTGAGTAAACAAACGTTATAGAAACAATACTTATTTCTCTTAAAATAAACAGAAACAAACTGCTTCAAATAAAAAAATCTCAAAATCCAAAGAAGCAGCATATGGTAAATAAAACCCAAACCAGTAAGTATCAAATTGCCAATATATTTAAGTTACACATCAACAAAGAAGGTACAAACTGAAAGTGAGTGAATTACTATTTTAGCCTTGAAATTGTTGAAGTCGAACCATGAAATTTACAAAATTTTAAAATAATTCTTAAAATTAAAAATCATAGCCTAATTAGTTTGACTCAAGTGGTTAATAAATTTTAGTTAAAAGTCATATCCATCAAGAGCACCTGAATTTGATTCATAATTGGAACAATCCTTGACCAAGTATTACTTAGCTTTGGTCGAAGAAAAATAAATTTAAAATCCTCAATCACATTAATACGTTTAAGGTCTACGATTTAGTTCTAAATTATCATGAATGACCTAATTGATAGAGTATTACCTAATTGATAGACCTAATTTCGGTAACCAAATTCCACAAACAGGTTATTCAATAAAATCAAAGCATTTTTTGAAGCAAAAACAGAGATCATGCCTTAGTTTTAGGAATTGCTTCTGTCTCTTCACGAAATCGATCCTTAATGGCTTGCACCTGAAGCTCCATAGCAGTCACAGCAGCATCAATAGCCGAAAGATCTGCAATGCTACTCGCTGGGTACACTGTACAACACAACACAGAAACAAATTCATCTATGTGAACACATATAGAAGAAATTGAGGGTTGAAAAACTCACTGTTTCTTGCAATGACGAGTTCTTGAAGCTGTAATATGCGAGCGTTGAATGAAGACATTAAAGAATCTAAGGATGAACCAGCGTTCTTTGAAGAATCCATCTCTCTGTTTCTGAAATGGATGCTTGTGTTTCGTTTTCGCGAACCCTTTATTTCTGAGATTTTTAAAACACGAGTTTCTAAATGATATGCTAGTTTCGGCGGCAATGTTTGAAACTTCAATGTTGTGCCTGAAGCATAAACCAGTATCAGATTTTAAAAGTCTTTTTTTAATAGAAACAAGTATGAGACTAGTCGGTCCCGCATAGTTGATATTGTATACGTGTATTGTTTAGATATTAAATAAAATATTTTATTCTATTTTATTTATTAACAATAAATATTTATTTTATATTTATCGATGTCAAATATTTATCTCACATTTTTAATATTTATTTTGTGTTTTTTTATGTATCACTGTCAAATATTTGTCTCGTATTTTTTTGTGTATCATTGTAAAATATTTGTTCTGTATTTGTTTCTATTTATTATAGACAAATATTAATCATGTTTTTTATGTTTTTAATATTTATCAATGATAAACATTTGTTTTATAAATTGTATGTGTTTTTATAGAAAAATTATGATAAACGTTTTATTTTATATTTTTGTAATATTTATTGATGATAAATATTTATATCATATTTTTAAAATTATATGTTTTTCTATTCTTACACTAATGTAATATATTTGTGGTACGTTAGAACTATTTTCCAAATATACATAACACAATAAAATTATTTAACTAATTGCATGAATTTCAAACATAAAATCTTTCACTTTTTTTGGTATTTTCCGATCAACAGATTTGCTATTTCTATAGGTAAGCACTTGGTTAATGAAAAAGTATACCTAATTAAATTATATTAGTCCATCAAATGCCTTCACATTATAGACCTTGAAATCTATTTGCTGAGATCTAAGAATTTCATTAACATTTCCTGCATCCACTCAAAATAAGAGTAAATAATCAATCAAAAGGAGAAAAAAAATAGATTCAAAGAAACAAAATAGCATAAAAAGATGTTTTAATATACAAAATAGAAGAAGTTAAAAAAGAAGAAAGTGAGAGAAGTGGCACCCAATTACCCCTACTTATCTCAATCTTATCTCTGTCAGTTCTTTTTAAAAAAATTATTTCATGCGGTTATTTTGCATAAGCAATTACCTTTTTTTATGCAATTGCAAATTACCAAAATTATAATTACTTTTGTATGTCTCATTAATGATCTAATGATAAAATTAATTAGGTCAATAACGTAATTTTAATAGTGTTTACTTTTCTTAAATTGATAGTTGAAGTTTTGAAGTATTTAATCGAAATTGTAATCTACTTTTGAAAGAAATCAAAATTTTAAGGTAATTAAAAAAGTCTTAAGTTCTGTTTGGATAATTTAAAATGGAGCAGAGCGAAATTGAACAAGAGCTCAATTGCATTGTTTGATTATTTTAGGACATAATGGAATACATTTTTTATTCTACTGTTTAGAAAATGAATTGAACGTAAGTTATAATTTTGTATTCCTTTTGTATCTTTATTTAAAAAACTATATTATTTAGAATAAAAATATTTAAATTGAGATTTTTTTTTCTCTCCAATTTCATACCAAGAAACGAAACAAGACAAATTAACAAGAAGCAATAAGAGACTAGGTAAAAAAGAAGACAAAGAGGTGAAAAAGAAACAAAGTATTAAGATGTTTAATTCCATTGCATACATCCCAAATTAGGAGATGAAAAATTGAAGGAGATGGTGGTCGTGTTCCATTCCACTCCATTCACTTTTAATAAAAAAACAATTGAATATAACTCCATACCACTTCGCTCCATTCCATTTCAATAGAGGGTTTTGGAAAAAAGGAAGGAAAAAATTGAAGGAAGTAAGAACTTTTGATGATGAACTCGGAGTCGGCTTAACAGAATTAGGAGTCGCGGTAGTGGAAATGATAAAAGGTACCACAATCAGGTGGATATCCAATGGATAAGTCAACATGCCAAAACATTCTGCAACAAAACATTCTTGTAACATACGAGAACATTCTGATCATTCTGCAACTGCACGTTCTTGTAACAGACCAGAAGATTTTATTCATTTTGCAGTAGAACGTTCTCGTAACAGACTAGAATATTTTGCAGCAGAAAGTTCTTGTAATAGACTAGATCATTCTGCGGCAGAACATTATCGTAATAGACTAGAACATTATGCAGTAGAACGTTCTTGTCACATTCTGATTGCAAAAAAGTTGAGAAGGAATGTTCGTATTATGTCATGTTTGATTATATGAAGTTCAAATGTTATCATAAGAAAAAATCTTGTGGAATAAGATACACTAACCATCAAGGACTCAAACAAATATGAGTACCAAAATCATTACTAACTTGTGATGCAGGAACATCATCCAACAATTAAAAAAAATCATTGATACATGGACAAGGCATGCTCAATACACATGAATGGAAAAATATGGTGTCAGCTCTCATTACAAAAATCTGGAGGGTCTATAACCTTTGGAAACATTAACAAATCAAAGGTACATGTTGTAATAATTTTGCATAGATTAAGGATGTTTGATATGGGAAAATCTGGAGGGTCTATAACCTTTGGAAACATTAACAAATCAAAGATACATGTTGTAATAATTTTGCATAGATTAAGGATGTTTGATATGGGAAAGATAAATTTATAAAATTGCTTTTAAAGTTATTTTTTAAACCCCACATGTTTTAGGTAAAACAAACATCCTCGTGTTTAATTTTAAAGAAAAATCCTTATGTTTTATACTTAAATAAATTTTCAACCAAATCATGTTTTAAGTCTTTTAAAAAAGATAAAAGGATTTTATTTTTAAAATCATAAGGATGGTGTTTTTAAAACTTTTCAAAATTTCTTGTAAAAGAGTTTTAAAAAGAATTATCATTTCTATAAGAAGTGATCAACGAAAATTTGAAAGGTCATTCTTCAGATCATTCTTTAACGAAAATGATATTTCACATGATTTTCTTGTCAAATAAATTGCTAGAACAATTTTAAATAAATCAAGTGTTGAAAAAGAATTTGGGGGAGAAGCCATAAAGATTGTTTGCCGTGTTTTTAATCTTGGGTCTATTAGAAAATATCTTGAACATGTCTTAATATGAATTTTTTACAAAATAGAAAGCAAAATATACTATACTTTCACATTTTTTAATGTCATTACTATGTTTTGCATGATATAAGGAAGTATGAACAAATTTAATTTAAAATGCCATCAAAGCATATGTTCTAAATACTCTACAATCCATAAATATTATAGAATATAAAATCTCAAGGCTCAAACTATATATCAAATTATGCATATTATGTTTGATGAATATGTTGATTTTCACGATGAAAGATATGACGGTGAAGAAAAATAACTACAATGTTAAATTTGGATAAATCACAAAGTTGATAATGTTCAAACTATTGGAACCAAGTTGGTTCTAAGACTTAGGATTTTGATGTTTACAAAAGCACTCAATGTAAACTTATTTTATACCTTGAATCATTAAATTAAATGTCATCAGAAACTGAAGAAATCAGAAGCAGAAGATCAAAGGAAAATGAATTCTGGAATTTCCAGAAGATGTTTCAGGATGACTAAACTGAACCAGAAGATAACTTTGCAGGCCTATATCAGAAGGAATAAAATTCAGAATGAAACATGGATCATATCATTGGAAAGCCTGCTAGAAGGAGAGTTGATCAAGACAAACAGGAATCAAATATCAATTTTATTCCAGAAGTTATTCTGACCAGAAGATGGCCTGGCAGTAAAAATTACACAGCCCAGACTTGTTCCAGACTTGACCAGAAGGTATGTTTATGAGTCCAGAACATGAAGATCAATCCAGATTTGGCCCAGACCATAAGATAGCATGATTTAGGGCATGGAACTAAGTCCAGAACAAAAGAAATGAGTTCCAGAATCAACCCAGACCTGGTCCAAAATTAAAGGTAAAATGTCCAGACTGAAATATTTTTTGATCAAGTTTATTTCAGTTTGTTCCAGACCAAATTCCAGAATCTGTCCAGATTAGAGTAAAAATATCCAGATCAATGGTTCAGAAATAATATTTTGAGTCCAGTGATGGTCAAGATCAGAAAATCAGACCATGGCCCAGAAGTGGCCGAAATCAGATGGACAGGCTGTGCAGTCCAGAAATGGCCGAATCCAGAAGTTCATAGCATATCAGGCGCACATCCAGGAAGGCTGAAATCAGAAGATCAGAGGGCTATGAAGTGTGGTCCAGGAATGGCCGAATTCAGAGGACAATAGCATAGCAATCAAGCTGGTCCAGCTGTGGACTATCGCATGAAGATCCAATGGTGCAGATTCGATCATGGGAATTAATGGTGAAGATCTCATGATATTTTTATCAAAATATTATAAAAGATTTGTTATAAATTAAATTGGAGTAGCATGGAAGTCAGGAGCTGTGGCGGGAAGCAATGCACAGATTTGATTGGCCAGTTAAGATATGAAACAAATCTAAGGCTTAAAAAGATATGATTTTTATTTAAATAAAGCCCAATTGGTCAAGATATTTTTACAGAGAATCCAGCTATATTTAGCTCGAATTTAAGGATTGGAAGAGGCCCAAATCAGCATCTATAAAAGGAGGCACAAGGCAGATTACTTAGTATCGAAAATCACAAAAGGGTCATACACTTCAAAAGCAAACACTCTCAAATTTTCATATAAGTCAATTGTTGAGTCTCAGTTTTTAAAGCAAGTACTCTTGTTGTTTTCGTTCCACTGTGTCAAATCTAAGTTGTTGAAGTAGAGTCTACAAGCTGTGGGAGTCAGTAGAGGTAGCAGGTTACTTGGCAATTAGATTCATAGTGTTGTGATTTCTTCTACAATCTGGGGTGTCAGATTGGCTGAAGAACAGGAGGTGTTTTTCCTCAAGAAGTCTAGGATTGTTAGACTATTGAGAAGACTGACTTGGAGGGTCAGTAGCAAGGTTGTAATTCAAGTTTGAATTAGTGAAATCCTTCAAGGCGAAGGGACTGGACGTAGCCTCGTTAACAGTGAACTAGTATAAAATCTGTGAGTTTTTATTTTTATTTTTATCCGCTGCTAACTCTGTTTTAATTATACATCAAGTTTTGTTTTGAAAGTATTAAAACAGGAAAAGTTTCAAGTTAAGTCAAACACAATTCAACCCCCCCTTCTCGTGTTTGCACCTTCAATTGGTATTAGAGCTCGGTCTCAAGGCTGAGCAATTAACTGTGTTTGAGGAAAGGTCCAAGGGGTTCAATATGGCAGAAGAATTGGGAAACAACATCAGCAGACCACCATTGTTTGATGGAGAAAGGTTTGAGTATTGGAAGGACAGAATGAGAAGCTTTGTCATATCTCAAGATCCTGAACTATGGAAGATGATAGTCAGAGGATATACTGCTCCTACTGATCTAGAAGATCCAACTAAGAAACTGGATATGTTTGATATGAAACCAGATCAGATTACACATACTACATCACAAGTCCAGAACCATGATGGTCAGTGCAATCACATTCAAGGAATTTGATAAATGCACAAATAAAGAAACAACAAAGAGTATATTTGATAGTCTGGTTCTGACCTATGAAGGAACCAAGCAGGTTCAACAAACAAAGGCTAACATATTGGTCAGAAAGTATGAGCTGTTCAAGATGGAAGAGGATGAAGACATTGACACAATGTTCTGCAGGTTCCAGACTTTGGTATCAGGACTGAAAGTATTAAACAAAAGCTATACCACTGAAGATCATGTCATGAAAATTCTGAGAAGTCTACCAAAAAGGTGGAGACCAAAGGTTACTGCAATTCAGGAAGCTAAGGATCTGAGTACATTGAGGCTGGAAGATCTAATCAGCACACTTAGGTCTCATGAAATAGAACTTGAAGAAGATGAACCTAAGAAGAAGAAAAATCTGGCTCTGAAATCGAAACAGAAAAAAGCTGCTAAGGCAGAATCAGAATCAGAGGATAGTGATAGTGATTGTGATGATATGGCATACTTAACCAAAAAGATGGTTAAGATCTGGGAAAACAGGAAGAAAAGAAACTTCAGAAAGAAACATAACAGCAAGGATAAGGAAGATTCTGACAAGAAGAATATTGTTTGTTATGGATGCAATGAACCTGGACATATCAAGTCAGAATGTCCAAATCTGGAAAAAGGCAAACCGGACAAGAAGAATTCCAGATACAGAAAGAAGGGTCTGATGGCTGCCTGGGATGTTTTAGAATCAGAGGAAGAATCGTCTGATGAAGAAGAGGCAGAAACAGCAAAGATGGCTCACATCAAGTCTGCTTCTGGACCTCATAAAGGCAAACAAACCAAGAAGAGTTCCAGATACAGAAAGAAAGGTCTGATGGCTGCCTGGGATGTATCAGAATCAGAGGAAGAATGTTCTGATGAAGAAGAGGCAGAAACAGCAAAGATGGCTCACATTAAGTCTGCTTCTGGACCTCATAAAGGCACAAATTCCAGAAGGAAAGCAGGCAGAAGGAAGAATGATCGAAGAAGTCATTCAAGCAAGTCTGGAAGCACATCAGAGGAAATAATTCTGTCTCTGATGGCTCATACCTACTCAAGTTCTGAATACAGCTCAAGCTCTGAAACAGAATCAGAAGATGAAGACAATAAGGTATTTTCTGATCTGTCTAAATCTGAATTAATTGAGACTTTAAAAGACTTGTTAAATGCAAACAATAAAAGGTCTTTAAAACTGAAAACTCTTAGGGAAGATAAGGAAAATCTAACCAAAGAAGTCCAAGTTTTAAAGAATCGAAATTCTGAGTATGCAACTGAAAACAAAGATTTTAAAACTGAAGTTGCAAGACTCAAGTCTGAAAACCAAACTCTGAAAAGTAATAATTGTTCCACTTCTGAAACTGTTTGTAAATCTGATATGCATGAGCAAGTTTTTCAAAACTTTATTTCCAATGGAATGGAAAGAAGTAAATATGCATCTATGATTTATGGAAACAGTAATTCTGGAAAAAGAGGTCTTGGTTTTACAGAAACAATTACTGAAAATAAAGCTGTTCATTCTGATGTTTTGTGTATTGTTTGTGCCAAGAAAGGTCACTCTGAATTATCTTGTCCAATGGTAAAATCTGAACTAAATCAGAGAGCTGTTACAACTAACAAACCTGGACCCAATCAGTTCTGGGTACCAAAAGAACAAATTGTTTATGTTGCAGATATTTTGAACAACCAGAAGGAGACACCAACAATGGTGCCTGGACAATGGATGCTGGCAACGCACAAGCAGAAGAAAGTCTATGTTCCAATATCTACCAAACCGAAGCCAAGTGACTCTGGTAGAAGAAGAACTTGTCAACACAATCGGAACCAGAACCAGAATCATAGGAGGAACAGGAAATATGAAAGATATCACACGAATCAGAACAGGAACTGGAACCAGTATCAGAGGAACAAGAACTGGAACCAGAACCAGTAACAGAGGTACAGGAACTGGAACCAGAACCAACACTGGAACCAGAACCAGAACTGGAGGCACAGAAACTGGAACCAGAATCAGAATCAGAATCAGTACCAGAACCAGAACCTGAACAGGTATCAGTATCAAAGGGTGAGGTATGATCATCAGAACTACTTTAATTATCATAATCAGTATGATTACCAGAATCACCATAAGTTCCAGAATCACCAGAGGAACATGGTGTATGTGCCAAAGCAGAAATTAAAGAATCAGAATCAAGAGAGTTCTTGAAACACTCCAGTGAAGACTACAAACCTGGAAGGGAATTCAAATTCCCTCATCCAAACCATGTAATCTCATAACATATAGATTAGGAATCTAAAAATCAGAAGCAAGAGGATTTTCAGAGTAAAACCGAGGCTACATCTTGCTGTAAATACTATTATTATTTTATATTTATGTTTACTGTGATAACAAGAAGCTTGATCTTAACCAATCAAAGCTAGATAAGCATTCTGCAGGTCTTCAAACTGTCAGAGGAACCAGGTGATTCACGCAAGTTGAACACTCAGAAGAAACAGCATTCCAGTGGTCTCAAAAACAAACAAAAACCACCAGAAGCAGAATTAATGGTTTGGCTGAACTAAGTTCATTTTTAAATTAATTGATTTATATTATGGTATATGACAAACTGCTTGACAAAACAAAGCGAGATAAAGATAGTACAGGTTCATCAGAACCAAAAGGAGCAGAAGCAGAAGCAGAACGAATGGTTTGGCTGTATTGAGTTAAATTCTACCTTATTTAATTTGCATTATGTAATATGACAAACTGCTTGATCTTAATAAATCAAAGCAAGATAAAAACAGTGCAGGGAACAGAAGCACAAGAAACAGAAGTACCTGGAAAGAACCAGAAGCTGATTTATCAGAATCAGAAGCTGTTACAGAACCAGAAGCTGATGCGAACCAAGCAATGTTGATGAAGGTTTGGCAGAGAAAGGTTGAATGATATAATGTTGTATCAAATGGATGTTAAATGTGCATTCTTAAATGGCTACACAAGTGAAGAAGTCTATGTCAAACAGCCCCCTGGTTTTGAAAATTCTGATTTTCCAGACCATGTTTTCAAACTTAAAAAGTCTATATATGGTTTAAAACAAGCACCAAGGGCATGGTATGACAGACTTAGTAACTTTCTGCTTAAGAATGAATTTAATAGAAGCCAGATTGATAATACACTATTTAGGAAATCCATTAAACATGATATTCTGATTATTCAAGTCTATGTTGATGATATCATATTTGGATCCACTAATGGCACTTTGTGCAAAGAGTTTTCTGACCTAATGTAGAAGGAGTTTCAAATGAGCATGATGGGAGAACTTAAGTTCTTCCTAGGAATTCAGATTCACCAAGGCAAATCAGGTACACTCATTCACCAATCTAAATACACCAAAGAACTTCTTAAAAAGTTCAAAATGAGTGAATGTAAGCCAATGGCCACCCCCATGCACCCAACCTGCTCACTTGAGAAAGATGAAACCAGCCAAAAGGCAGACCAAAAAACATACAGAGGTATGATTGGATCCCTTCTCTATTTAACTGCTTCTAGACCTGACATTATGTTTAGTGTTTGTGTCTGTGCCCGCTTTCAAGCTGACCCTAGGGAATCCCATTTAACTGCTGTCAAAAGAATTCTAAGATACCTTAAAGGAACCACCAACCTTACCTTGTTATACAAGAAAACCCCCACCTACAAATTAAAAGGTTTCTGTGATTCCGACTATGCTGGAGACAAGCTGGAAAGGAAAAGTATAAGTGGCAACTGCATCTTGTTCTGTGATAACACCTCAGCCATAAACATAACCAAGAACCCTATCTTACACTCTAGAGCCAAACACATTGAAATAAAACACCATTTCATTAAGGACCATGTTCAGAAAGGAACCTTAAGCATTAAATTTGTGGACACTGATCATCAATGGGCTGATATCTTCACCAAGGCATTACCAGAAGATAGGTTCGAGTTCATTAAGAAGCATCTCAGCATGACCTCCATATCTAACTAGCTCAAGTAGTCAACTTAGGAGTTTTTTATATTTCTTGCAATTTTAATTTCTGTCTTTTATTTTATGTTTTTTTTACCTTCTGAAATTTGTACAGAGAAAAACAAAAATACAAAAACAGCAGGACCACTTTTTGGCTGATGACAAAAAGGGGGAGAAAGAGAGAGAGAGAAAGAAAGAAGAAATAAGTAGAAAAGGAGAGACAAAATGAAAGGAGAAAGAAAAAGAAAGAGTGAAATCAAAAGAAGTTGAAAAGGAGAGGAATCAGGGAGAGAGAAAAAGAAACAGTGAAATAAGAAGGAGTTGAAAAGGAGAGGAAATGTGAAGAAAAAGAAAGAGAGCAAAAAGAAGGAGTTGAAAAGGAGAGGAGAAGAGAAAAGAAAGAGTGAAAAGGAGAGTATCAGACTTAGGGGGAGAGATTGGTCTGAGGGGGAGTAATTCAAGTCATTCGAGTTATAAATTAGCAAAATAAGTTAAGGTTTTGTCATCATCAAAAAGGGGGAGATTGTTGGAACCAAGTTGGTTCTAAGACTTAGGATTTTGATGTTTACAAAAGCACTCAATGTAAACTTATTTTATACCTTGAATCATTAAATTAAATGTCATCAGAAACTGAAGAAATCAGAAGTAGAAGATCAAAGGAAAATGAATTCTGGAATTTCCAGAAGATGTTTCAGGATGACTAAACTGAACCAGAAGATAACTTTGCAGGCCTATATCAGAAGGAATAAAATTCAGAATGAAACATGGATCATATCATTGGAAAGCCTGCCAGAAGGAGAATTGATCAAGACAAACAGGAATCAAATATCAATTTTATTCCAGAAGTTATTCTGACCAGAAGATGGCCTGGCAGTAAAAATTACACAGCCCAGACTTGTTCCAGACTTGACCAGAAGGTATGTTTATGAGTCCAGAACATGAAGATCAATCCAGATTTGGCCCAGACCATAAGATAGCAAGATTTAGGGCATGGAACTAAGTCCAGAACAAAAGAAATGAGTTCCAGAATCAACCCAGACTTGGTCCAAAATTGAAGGTAAAATGTCCAGACTGAAATATTTTTTGATCAAGTTTATTTCAGTTTGTTCCAAACCAAATTCCAGAATCTGTCCAGATCAGAGTAAAAATATCCAGATCAATGGTTCAGAAATAATTTTTTGAGTCCAGTGATGGTCAAGATCAGAAAATCAGACCATGGCCCAGAAGTGGCCGAAATCAGAGGGACAGGCTGTGCAGTCCAGAAATGGTCGAATCCAGAAGTTCATAGCATATCAGGCGCACATCTAGGAAGGCTGAAATCAGAAGATCAGAGGGCTATTAAGTGTGGTCCAGGAATGGCCGAATTCAGAGGACAATAGCATAGCAATCAAGCTGGTCCAGCTGTGGACTATCGCATGAAGATCCAATGGTGCAGATTTGATCATGGGAATTAATGGTGAAGATCTCATGATATTTTTATCAAAATATTATAAAAGATTTGTTATAAATTAAATTGGAGTAGCATGGAAGTCAGGAGCTGTGGCGGGAAGCAATGCACAGATTTGATTGGCCAGTTAAGATATGAAACAAATCTAAGGCTTAAAAAGATATGATTTTTATTTAAATAAAGCCCAATTGGTCAAGATATTTTTACAGAGAATCCAGCTATATTTAGCTCGAATTTAAGGATTGGAAGAGGCCCAAATCAACATCTATAAAAGGAGGCACAAGGCAGATTACTTAGTATCGAAAATCACAAAAGGGTCATACACTTCAAAAGCAAACACTCTCAAATTTTCATATAAGTCAATTGTTGAGTCTCAGTTTTTAAAGCAAGTACTCTTGTTGTTTTCGTTCCACTGTGTCAAATCTAAGTTGTTGAAGTAGAGTCTACAAGCTGTGGGAGTCAGTAGAGGTAGCAGGTTACTTGGCAATTAGATTCATAGTGTTGTGATTTCTTCTACAATCTGGGGTGTCAGATTGGCTGAAGAACAGGAGGTGTTTTTCCTCAAGAAGTCTAGGATTGTTAGACTATTGAGAAGACTGACTTGGAGGGTCAGTAGCAAGGTTGTAATTCAAGTTTGAATTAGTGAAATCCTTCAAGGCGAAGGGACTGGACGTAGCCTCGTTAACGGTGAACCAGTATAAAATCTATGAGTTTTTATTTTTATTTTTATTTTTATCCGCTGCTAACTCTGTTTTAATTATACATCAAGTTTTGTTTTGAAAGTATTAAAACAGGAAAAGTTTCAAGTTAAGTCAAACACAATTCAACCCCCCCTTCTCGTGTTTGCACCTTCACAAACATCATCATAAAAAACTCCAAAGTCTGATCATGTAGTGGCAAAACAAAAAAAGATATGAGAGAATGATCAAATTAAGCAAAAAGGTTTATGCCTTCATTTTGGAAGTAGTACAAGAGCATTCTACACAAGAACATAACGTTCTCCACAAGATTAGAACATTCTTGACAGTGAATATACTTCATCCAATCAAAACTAATGTCGCCTATCACGATGATATGGTTGAAAACATCAACAAATTCTAAATGAGTTTGAACCATTTGTTGGAACCAAGTTGGTTCTAAGCACTTAGGATTTTGATGTTTACAAAAGCACTCCATGTAATCTTATTTTGTACCTTGAATTACTATATTAAATGCCACCAGAAGATGAAGTTATCAGAGGCAGAAGCTGAAGTCACCTGTAACACCCCGAGTTTAAAACACAGCGCGAGTGTATTTTTTTTAACCAAATAAATAAATAAAAGAGTTTTCAGAATTAATTTCAAAGGAATTAAAAATAAGATTACCTCATTTCTTAAAATAATTTGTTGTAATCCAAAACGACCAAACGTAGTTAAACAACTACATCATGATTAATCAAGTAAAATATTTTTGGGAATTTAATCTTCAAAATATATCAAAATAAAGATACATCCAACGGCTGTATCCTGGACCCACCAAAATATTATCAGAGTGCGGAAAATATTAGCGGAAAAGTTATACAATAATTCCCACATTAAACAAATTACAATTCCCAGCTCAAAATCCTAGACATCAAGTCTAACTGATCATGCACTAAGCTACAGTAGCAAGTGATTTCCACCGCCTCCTCCACAAGTCTCATCTTCACCCCAGCAATCTGTCTCTCTACTTTGTTCACGAATACTCCGTACGTGACGATCAGGGAAAACTAATGACGTCTCCGTTGTTAGTGTAACCGTCGGTGGTACGGGTTTGGGTATCCTCTGAGGGCAAAGCCCAATTTCCACAATAATAGTAAAGGGTCACCGACCGAAGTTAACAAATATCACATAGCATTTATATCAATAATAACAAGCATAATCATGGCATGTTATGTAACAATGATGATAAATAAGGATGCTCATTTTGAAATTTCATGACATGTATACTTTTTCAAACAACAACCAAATTAATATGGAAAATATGTTGTAAGTACAACCATCAACTCAGCAATCACAATCATTCATTAAAAAATTCAGATTCCATAATATACTTACACACATAAATTTCCAATCATCAACACATATCCAATCCTGACCCACCGGTCAACCACCCCGATGAAATATGTATATGCTCATGTACTCAACTTCTTGGAATTCCCAAGGTGCAGTCGCTCACAGACCAGCACACGTGCAGTCTCTCACAGACCAGCACGATTTATATATGTCAGACTTTAACGGCCCTCAAGACCAGGGTGCAATCTCTCATAGATCAGCACCAGTGCAGTCGCTCAACAGACTAGCACGTTTTACATATTTGAATGGACCACCACGAACACGCGGCCATTCCGTAGCCCGGATAGAATGGACCACCACGAACACGCGGCCACTCTACAACCCATCACGGTTACTACTTTCACGTGTATTAGCCTCTCACAAGCCAAATACACAGAAGTTAAATCCTCGTACGGATAGAATGGACCACCACGAACACGCGGCCATTCCGTAGCCCACTACCGTGGTTACTACTTAACTTCGCAGACCATCACGGTTACCGCATTACTCTGTGGCCCATCGCGGTCACCACTTGACTATGAAATGCATGGACATGCAATGTTTTCTCTTCACTGAAAACAGTTTGCAATATCAGAAAAACTCAGCCTTTCCAGCATTCCCCCAAAGCATCTCAACACAAATAATTTCATTATCACACAATTCCATTCTTAATTATCATAAGTCTTTCCCCCAACTCTTAAAATTCATACAACAGTGTTTAAAACTAAGATTTCTAGAAAATACGAATCTGTATTCGAATACAGCTTCTCTGTATTCAAATACAGAAGCCAAAACAGTGCAGAATTCACACTCTGTATTCGAATACAGCCCCCTGGCATTCGAATACAGAGGCAGTCTCAGTGCACAAATCAACATTTTTCACTACATCAGTAAAGTCTCAAAAGCTTCATCATTACCACTTCAAATCATCACAAAACACCATTTTAATTTGTCACAAAACCTTCCCAAATACTCCCTAACACTTAAAGTTTATAAACAATGTTTAAAACTTTGATGTTCTGGAAAAACACAAATCTGTATTCGAATACAGACTCCTTGTATTCGAATACAGAAGCTGAAAACTGGAATGTCAACACTTTGTATTCGAATACAGCAGGCCTTTAGTCGAATACAGAAGACAGAACATGTGTAAATTCAGCATTTCCCCAACATCATTTAAGGTTTTCAAGAACTTCATCATCTCTTCTTCAAAATTATTTCAAAAACCCCATTTTAAATCATTTCAAACCTTTCCAATGTTTTCCAACCCTTTAAAGTTCTCATGACAGTGTTTAAAAGTTGATTTTCTGAAAAACATGAATCTATATTCGAATACAGCTTCCTTGTATTCGAATACAGAAGCTAAAATTTAAGTTTCTGGAAAAACACGAATCTGTATTCGAATACAGCTCCCTTGTATTCGAATACAGAAGCAAAAATTGTGAAAGTTAGCATCCAATATTCGAATACAAGGATGTCGTAGTCGAATACAGATGCGAATACAGTGTTAAAATTTCACTTCTGTATTCGAATACGACAGGGTCGTAGTCGAATACAGATGCTAAGTCATAATCAAAAATCCTTCCTCTGTATTCGAATACAGAGGCCCGTATTCGAATACAAGTTTGGAAACTTGAGTAAAACAGAAACTTGGAAGCCTCCTATTCGAATACACTAATGTTGTATTCGAATACACCTTCGAATTTAGTGAAAATTTCTTGAGACTTCAACACATTTTCAAACAGTTTCCTTTGAAAAATCAGCAAAACACCAAAACAGATTCAGCACTCTTTGGAACCACAAAACTCATGTATTTTTCATCATTTAAAATCCATTTTTTTAAAACATCAGCAACACCAGATCATTCATCGCAGTTTTGCTCAACTGTTCAAATAGAATGTCAACCACAGCAAAAGACATTGTTTAACCATTTATATTCTGATCATTTCTCAAAACACATGCAAAGCATTTCCAGCTTTCTCAAACCATCAGAACGACATTAACACATTCAGCCAAACAGCAAGCATCACATAGCAGCAAAACACCAACATAATGCTTTTTCGCATTTTAAAACAACTTTCAAAACAGTTTTATGAACAAGTATTTTAATCATAAACAAAACTACTTTAGTGCATTTAGCCCAAACAACAATCATCACAGAACTTTTAAAACATCACAGAATGCAGTTTTTCATTTCTTTCAATCAACAGACAAAACAACTTTCCTTCAAAAACAATAATGAAAACTCTAGTAATGTCATGACAGTTATGCACTTACAGCCCTAATGCAACTAGAAAGTGGAAGGTGCCCTTACCCCTGTTGCGTTTCAGCTCCCGTTCACGCTTCTGCGTCAAAAATCGGCGAAGTTTCCGTTTGCGTTTGCCGCAACGAAAGTGGGTTCTCTAGCTCCGTAATGATGAGGAGAAAAACTTTTGTACTGGACGTTTTCTGGTTCGGTACTTCGATTTCCAATTAATCTCACTTTTGAGGAACTCTTTTTTTTTTTTTTTTTAAAACGTGAAACAGAATTCAAAATGGGAAGGGAAGGAATATTGTTACATGTAGTATGGAGGAGGTATGGTTTCTAACTTTTCCCTTCCTTCTCACTCCTATATATAGGTATATGTGGGTGCCACCTCATCAAAAATAATATTAAAATATTGCTGGATCCTTCAGCACTTAACCGTTTTCGTCGCAATTAGCCGATAACCCCTTAATTAACTGCCCGATAATTTAATTACTTGTAATTAAATTAATTGACTTTTCATCCAATAATCTTAATTCAACTTCCAAAATAAATATTTATATATATATATATATATATATATATATATTCATTCAAAACATACATATATTAAATATTTTCCAAATATCCCCAAAATACACTTAATGTTAAATCCATAATTTAATTCTTAAATTTCAGGGTCTTACATTACTACCCCCTTAAATTAGTTTCGTCCTCGAAACTGCATGTCGATAAACAACTGAGGATATTGTTCCTTCATCTTACTCTCCATCTCCCAAGTTGCGTCTCCCGTAGTCGGATTCCAAATCACTTTGACTAGTGGGACTTCCTTGTTCCTCAACTGTTTATTCTTCCTGTCTCCAATTCTTACAGGGAATACTTCAAATGACAGGTTATCCTTCAGTTGAATTGTGTCTGGTTCGATTACATGTGACAGATCCGAAATGTATTTTCTTAACTGCGACACGTGAAATTCGTCGTGAATATTGGACAGTATGGGAGGTAAAGCAATCCGATAAGCCAATGGTCCAATTCATGCAGTAATCTGGTATGGTCCAATAAATTTCAGAGTCAACTTTCTTGACTTAATAGCTCTGCCAACACCAGTTGTAGGCGTGACCCTTAGAAATACATGATCACACTGCTCGAATTCCAAAGGTCTACGACGCTTGTCCGCATAACTCTTCTGACGATCCAGTGAACTCTTCATTTTCTCTTGTATCCTCTTGATTTTCTCTGTGGTCTGTTCCACCATCTCAGGTCCAACAATCATACTCTCTCCGTCCTTATACCAGCACAAAGGCGTCTGACACTTGCGTCCATATAAAGCCTCATAGGGTGCTCTCAATCCAACACACATGCTCTCAATAGATCTTCCAAAGACTGGTTTGTTCTCTCAGTCTGTCCATCTGTCTGTGGATGATAAGCGGAACTCAATTTCAATTTCGTTCCCAAAGCTTCATGCAGCGCTCCCCAAAAATGAGATGTGAACTTTGGGTCACGGTCCGATATAATACTCGATGGAACTCCGTTTAATCTCACATTCTCAGCGATGTAGATTTCCGTCAGCTTATCTTCTTTGTAAGTTGTCCTTACTAGTAAGAAATGTGCGGACTTTGTCAATCGATCCACTATTACCCAAATTGAATCATTCTTTTTCCTTGTCTTGGGTAGTCCTGTTATAAAATCCATGGAAATGCTGTCCCACTTCTATTCCGATATATCCAGAGGTTGCAACATTCTAGCAGGTCGTTGATGTTCCACTTTCCTGGCCCAGATCAGAAGGAAGCAGAGTCTAGAAGGAGACCTGGACCATACTAGTAGGAAGCCTGCTAGAGGGAGAGTTGATCCAGACTAGAAGGATTCATAAGTCAGACTTGGTCCAAAAGTTATTATGACCAGAAGATACCTTGGCAGTGAAATGATAAATAGTCCAGACTTGATCAAGACTTAACTAGAGCTTCAGTTAACTAGTCCAGAACAAGTGACTTAGTCTAGATTTGGCCCAGCCCAGAAGATAACTTGGTTCAGAGTATGAAACTAAGTCTAGACCAAAAGAAATGATGTTTAGATTGATCCAGACCTGATCCAGATCAAGAGGTAAATGTCCAGAACTAAATATTCTTTGTCCAGAGTTAATTTCAGTTCAATCCAGGACCAGTCCATAATTGGTCCAGATCAGAGGGATGATATTCAGATCAAGGGTCCAAATTTAAGCATCATGGTCCAGTGTTGGCCGAAATCAGAAGATCATACCATATGGTCCAGTGTTAGCCGAGATCAGAAGATCAGAACGTGTGGTCCAGTGTTGGCCGAGATCAGAGGATCACAGCAAATCAGTTTTCTAGTCCAGCGTGGTTGAAATCAGTTAATCAAATGGTCCAGATTTAATCATGAAGCTATTGGCGGGAAGAAAGATTTGTTCCAGAATTAATTAAAGATAGGATTGGCCCAAGTTATTTTCGAAAGTAAATCTGAAGCTAAAAAGATATGTTTTTTATTTAAATGAAACCCGATTGGTCAAGATATTTTTGCAAGAGAATCTGACAAGATACAGCTCGAATTTAAGCTTGGAATAGACCCTAATTTGCATCTATAAAAGGAGGCTCAAGGCAGAAGACTTAGCATCGAAAAATCACAAAAGAGTCATACACTTCCAAAAGCAAACACTCAAGTTTTCAGTGAGGTTAATTGTGAGTTTCAGCTTTCCAGAAGCAAGTACTCTAAGTTTTCGTTCCCTTGTGTTAGATCTAAGTTGTTGAAGTAGAGTCTACAATCTGAGGGATTCAGAAGGGGTAGCAGATTACTTAGCAGTTAGATTCAAGGCGTTGTAATTCCTTCTACAATCTGGGGATGTCAGATTGGTAGGAGAAGACTTGACTTGAGAAGTCAAGGTGTTGTATTCCTCAAAAGTCTAGGACTGTTAGACTGTTTGAGAAGACTGACTTGGAGGGTCGGTGGTGTCGTTGTAATTCAAGTTTTGAATTAGTGAAATCCTTCAAAGTGAAGGGACTAGACGTAGCCTCGTTAATGGTGAACCAGTATAAAATTCTGTGTTTTTATTTTTACTTTATATCCGCTGTTAACTCTGTTTGATTCATACATCAAGTTTTGTTATAAAACTGCAAAAACAGAAAAAGTATTGAAGTTAGTCAAACACAATTCAACCCCCCGTCTCGTGTTTGCACCTTCACCATTTTCTTTTGGCACTCCTACACCTATCTCACTGCTGACCTTTCCTCTAAAACATCTCCCCAAGATCAAATTATTGAAAGACACAATGGTTGAATAAGAACTTGATTGATATTCCAAAAATATGACAATAATGTTGCTACTATTTCTCAAACATAGCCAAAATCAATCAATGAAGCCAAAATAGAACAATCTTGAATTAATATCATAATGGAGGAACTCTCTCAACAACAAAAGCTAAATTATCTCATTTCGATCATCAATCATGATAAATGAATAAGCATGAAGAGAATCTCCAAAATATACAAAGATTTATCGTCGTTAAACCACAAGTGAGAAAGTTCACTAAATGAGGTACCTTCAATCTCAATTCTTATGATATTTGCATCATGATAAGTATGCATATATTTTTGCAATGATAATATGTGATTGATTGGATGCTGTTAAAATTAAGAATGCATACTATTTTTTATGCAAGTACGACTTTAAAGTATAATTGATTAATCACTCTTTGTCATTACTTGTGTTGCGTTCGGTTTGTCTGCGAAAAAGGAGTCGCTATCAATTTTATTTTTTTAAAAGGGAAAGTTAGATAAAACCTAAAATAAAGTTCTTCAACCAAAAAAACGAATTCGGGAGTCGATTACGAATAGGGAAGTAATATTACCCTCTATCGTCCGTTAAAATGGTTACCCTATAATTAATTGTATACAAATTATTTATTTATTTAATTATTTATTTTATCCCCTAAAAGATTAAAAAAAAGAAAATAAATTATTTACATTAATAAAAGCAGGAAAAATAGATTTTTTTATTAATTTGGTTTGACAAGGGGAAGATCTTGCTCCTACGTATCTCTTGGTGCAATAGAGAAATCAAAACACACGTAGTTCTTGGGTAGAAAATATTTATGCGTTATCCGATGTTATTATTGCTCGATTTTTATTATTTTATTATTACAATTATTATTATATGCGTATCCAAAAAAGTAATAATAATAGTAATGAAAAAAAAAAGAGATGAGATTTTTGTTCACGGATTGTATCTTTTTTATTTTGTATTTGGTTCTAAAGTTAAGAAAAATTAATTCTTGTTAGAAAACAACAGTAACGCGACGGTATGTGAATGAAACAGATGGACGCGACGAAAAAACAAAATATGCAGCACATTAAAAGAATTTGCTCATGTTAAAGAATTTGCAAGGGGTGAGTGATGCGGCGCGGCGAGCGAGGATGAATTTCGTCTGGCGGTAGCGACTATTAATTCTAATCCTAAGAAAAGAAACTATTTATTGATCTAGTTTGTTGTTATGGTTTTATGAGTTATTTGACAAATCATTATGTGAGTTTTGTGTTATGTTACAATGGGGTGAAATTTGTTTTACTTGGTGATTGGTTTATATGCATCAATTATTTATAGTGTTTTTAGTATGTATTGCAAAACAATTTTAAGAACAGAAAATTTAAGGAAAATAAAAGCTTAACATATGAGTTTATTTTTGCAAAATGACAAAAACAAAACTAAGTTACATTTTAAAAAAATGCAATACAAAGAAACTAAAAAGAAGAAAATAAGACAAGGATAAGAAAATCGATACCTTATTGCTGAATAGGTTTTGCTGAACTGGTTTTACAAAGTTCAGATTATCTGCTCCTCCTTATTTTTTGGCTATTATTCTTTCTCTTTTTTTTACTCAATCGTGTCTCCCTTTCTCTACTCTTGATGTCGATTATTTATAGACTTTTTGTGTGTAAGTTACAAAAAACAAAGAAATAATTGTGGATTGATTACCATTTTTATTACTATTCATCAATATCATTTTGGTTTTTCTTCATTCAATTGATCACCATTATACTGATTTTTATAACCATCAATTCATTTCTTTTCGGTTTATTTTCTTTCAATTGATCACTATTATACTGATTTTTATTACCATCAATTCATTTCTTTTCGGTTTGTTTTTAGAAAAGAGTAAAACATCTCAACAGGAATCAGAGGAAAAATAAGAACCAGAAACACCCACAATTGTCTAAAGTTTATAGCCTAATTATTTATTTTTATTTATTATATCTTTCTCATTTGTTATATATTTATTATTATTATTTTATAAAATGTCTAAAAAAAATGGACAAAATTAGGTGTCAACAACTTGTACAGGCATATGCCTAATTCCCATCCTATATTCAACATGTTTTAACTCTTTGTTCATACACTTTTCTTGATGATGTAAACAAGTGTGCAAATCTAACTTGATGTTCAAAATTACTATCCTTATTATAAAGACATTTAAAATAAATTAGTGTCATTAATGATTAGACAAATTGTTGTTTTATCAAGTATAATTCATTAAATAATTTTTTCACACTCTGCACAATAACATCTTTCAAATTATCATGTTAAATGAATTAACATCATTTTTTGAAAATTCACATCTTTATGTCCTTAAAAGCATTCTCTATCATGTTCTCCAATTGTTTTGCATATATTGAGTAGCCTATACATTGCTTGATGCTTGAGTATAATATTTTGAATATGACTTTTAAAAAAATTTGAGATTATAAATATATGTCATTTTTATGATTTATTTTTGAAGTATTTCAATAAGAGAATGATCTGTGTATTTTCTCTAAAAACTCAAAACTACTCTAGATAGAAAAAAGCATGCACAATGTGTTCTTAAAAACATATTTGATTTGTTTTTATCATGAAAATGTTGTCTCAAATATTGATGAATGATCATCTTGATACATTTACATGCCATGAAGTCAAAAATTGATGTGAGCATTTTGAGGCATATTAATATATATATCTTTGCAAATGAGTCTTATTTGTTGCATACTTCTTTTGTGAAAACTAATCTCAGTTTAAATATATTTTAAGCATGATATATAGAAATAGCAACAATCAAAAAGCTTCATACACACATACTAATGAAAGTAAGCTTTAACATGTGTCTTATTGTTAATGTGTGTTTGCAAAATCATAGTGAAAACACATTTTTTTAATGTGAGCAAATCCTTTGGCATATTTTTTTATCAATTTAAAAAAATTAGTTTTTGAAAAATACAGACATTATTAGCATAAGAATGTCTTGTAAAGAGAAATTATATTTGACATGATGTCAATTTTCTCTTATTTTTTTGTTTCTCTGTATGCACTCATTTTCTCTATTCTAAATATGAAAAATGGATCTATTTCTAACAGTAAGCATGATCATGTTCAAATTAAAAGGTTGTCTCTGGTGAAAGAGTACAAAGAGCAAAAAGGCATCTTGTGTTATGGAACATTAAAATATTAAAGGATATTCATTCCATAATATTCAGCAGGAGTTATTAGAAAATATTTTTTTTCTTGCAACAAAATTCATTGACTGATTTTTGAGTGTGTTAAAATGCTTGCATATGTTTGTATGTAATTATGTCATATTGCTTTTGGTATCATTGTTCATATTTTTATTGCAATTTTGACTAAAATGATTATTGATAAATGCAAACTTGATAGCTTTGATATATGAATGCATTTATCAACCACATTATTTATGTGTAATATATTCATAATATTGCTCCCTACAATTGTACTTCAATATTTTCTTTTATTCCCCAACTTTTTTGATAGATTCCAAAAGGGGAAAATAAATATATGATGGAAGTAATGAATGAAGAATGATAATAATTAACCTCTTGCATATGCTTAAGGGAAATTTAATTAGAATGTTAAAAATTAAACTCTTGCATGTGTTTAGGGGGGGTTTAACTACATATCTATGAACATTCTTGCATTTTTTATTATATTCATCCATAGAACTTAAGATTTATTCAAAAGGTTTCTCATCATAAAAAAGGGGGAGATTGTTGAGGTAAAAACCTTTTTTTAAATATGTTTTAATGACAACAACCTTATGAAATAAATGATTAAGTTTTATGATCGATGATCTATTAAATGATTGCACTTGAGTTTTATTTAAGGAACATGAATTACATAAATGGACAAGAAAGAAGTCATTCACATCAACAAGTGCATAAATATCTACTCAATAGTGAAAGAATCTTAAAAGGAATATATGATATATCAATCATTCAAAAGAATGAGTATTGCATCTTCAAGATAATATCTTCATGAAGAAAGTATCCAAGACATTCATACTTATACTAAAGTATCTCAGGGATATTTAATGGACAAGACACAACATGGGTAACACCAAGAGAAATTGTAGGAAATATTGTTTTAACAAAAAGATTTATCCTCTCATATAGAAGACAACATTCTCAATTGTTGTGAAATGATGTTCTTATAATGAACAAGTTCATTGCATTCATAAATAGTCATATCAGTTCAGCAAAATAACAAAAATCAACTTTGAAGAAAAATTATTTCAAGATTGAGTAATTTGTTAAAAAAAAAGATAGAAGAACATTCACCAGAATGATCTGGTTATTCAATTAAAGAACAATTGACAAAAGATATCTTTTTTGAAGAGCAACATGCATTTAATCAGTTGGCATTTTTCACATGGTCTTCCCAACATTTAATGAGCAATTAAAAGTCAACATTTAAAGCCCTACCTGCAAAAACAAACATGCAGAATGTTCTGCAAATTGATCTCCAGAATAAAGGCAGAACATTCTAGTTGTCTTAAATAAAATACAAGAAACAAATGAATCAGTTTTAGGATCTCTAAAATCATGTTCTAGATTGGTATAACTCGCACATGGGCCACCCAATAGTAATCAAAAGCAATAACTCAAATGGAAGTCCCAAAGGAGGAAAACAACCTCCAAATTGAACACCAGATTGATGAGTTGTGAGCAAAGACAATAAGGACGTGGGTACATTGTTGTTGCACTTTTTGCTAAGAGCTCAACATGCTTATGAGACAAATGACTAACATTTCACAACCATTCAATCACTCATCCACATTTTCCATTCAACACAGAACCAAAAACGTTCTAGTTTTATACAAGAACATTTTGGGTTTGTCAAGAATGTTTTGAACAACAATATAAACATGTGTTTAATTGTTTTAAAATAGATCTAACACTTGGTTGATGTGTCTAACGGATAAATTAAGTTTAAATTGAATATTAAAAGCCCCTTTCATCATCTATAAATTGAAGATCAATTAAAAAATTAAGGAAATAGTTCAGTTTGCAATTCTACCAACACCTTGTTCAAGTAAGAACAAGTAAAAAACACTTCAGGAAAACTCCAACTCTCTTCACTATATATGTGGATCATCATTTACTGAGTTTGTCTTTATTTATTTCAAATAAGTGTTGAGAAGTTTCAAGGTCACAAACATTTTTATCATACGCATCATTTGTAACTCAACTCTATCTTTTATGTTAGATTGAATGTGTTTGTAAAATTCCTTTCTAAATTGAAAGGTGACTATAAAAATCTTTTCAAGGTTGAAATGTGACTATAAAAATCCTTTCAAGGTTGAAAGGTGACTATAAAAATCATTCATAGGTTGAAAGGTGAAGATTGTAATTGATCAAGGTGTGATCAAGAGAAAATGTGTGAAGGAGAACATTTTGGTTCTGAAGCAAACAGTGAAAATCTCTTGGTTCTGAGGACTGGACTAGCCTGAGTTGGGTAAACCAATATACTTTTTGTTTGTGATCTTTCTATTCCTTATCTTTAATTATTTGTACACACTAATCACATTTCACTATAAACTAATCTGCTTTATTCACTTCTAACATACCCAAAACATTTTGGACATTTTGTTTCAACCAAGATTCATTTTGAGTTAATTTGAATTAAGCACAAGAATCAAAATTTTAAATGGGTCACAATTCAAACCCCCTTTTCTTTTGATTGACATTGCTACTTCATCATTCTCTCTACATAATCCTTGAATTTCAATGGTGGCATGCCTTTAGTCAAAAGATCAGGGAATTTCAAATAAGTGATAATGTCTTTAATGACCACTGCTTTATTTTTAACTATTTCTGTAAAGGCATTGAAATAGAATCTATGGTTCGAAGTCGTGAAATAAAACTCTTAAGATATACACCATGTGGAGTAGCCTCAAAACATAAACAAACTCTGTTTCCCGAGTTGAAGTTGCAATTAAGGTTTGGTTAGCACTTATCCATGAAATAGCTCCACCGACCATCAAAAAAATGTATCTTGTTATTGATTTGCGAGAATCAACACAACCAACAAAGTCAAAATCAGAATAGTCGACCACGTCTAGATTTTCTGTCTGCCTATACATAAGTATGTAATCTTTGGTTCCTTGAAGGTACCTCGACCTTTTCTTTGCAGCTTTCTAGTGGTCAATACATGGATTACTATGATATCTTCCTAAGATTCCAACAACAAATACAATGCCGAACCTCGTTGTTACTTGAGCATACATAGGCTTCCGATAATAAAAGCATAAGGAATATTCTTCATTGGTTTCCGCTCAAAGTCATTCTCAGGGTCTCGGTTCAAATCAAGCTTATTACCCTTCACAATGGGAGAAACACTTGGTGAACAATATTTCATCTGAAATCTCTCCAGAACCTTATTGATATATGCTTCTTATGATAGACATAAAAATACTTTGAGTTCTATCTTTATGGATCTTAATTCCAATGACATAAAATATCTCGCCCATATCCTTCATATCAAAGTTTTTAGAGAGAAATTGTTTCACCTCATGCAACACACCTTTATAATTTGAATAAAGCAAAATATCATCCATATATAGAACAAGAAAACAAGTTTTACTCCCACTACCCTTCTCGTATATGCATTGGTCCATGGGATTTTCATCAAATCCAAATGAAGATATTGTTCCATGGAATTTATGATGCCATTGAAGGGAGGCTTGTTTTAAACTATATATGAATTTTTAAGTTTTCAAACCAAATGCTCACCATCGCTAGAGGATAAACCTTCAGGTTGTTTCATATAAACCTTTTCCTCCAAATTACCATTAAGAAAGTTTGTTTTCACATTCATTTGATGCAACTCAAGATCAAAATATGCAACTAATGCCAAGATGGCACATAAAGAATCTTTCTTAGATACAAGAGAGAAAGTTTATATGTAATTGATTTCCTCTTTCTAAGTAAATCCCTTAACAATGAGTCTGACCGTGTATATCTCAATATTACCTAGTGAATATTTCTTAGTATTAAAGAGCCATTTGCAACCAATGGCTTTGTCCCATTAGATAACTCAACAAGATCTCAAACACAATTGTTTTTCAAGAAATTCATCTAATCAATCATGGTATCATACCACAAATTTGAATCTTTGCAACTTATGGCTTGGACATAGGTGTCAGGATCATTCTCAGCTCCAACATTATTGTGAGATTCTTGTAGATACCTATGAAATCATCAGGGACACTTGAATTTCTTCATCTAATAGATCTTCTCAATGTTGGATTTACATTTTCTTGTGGATCATGTTGTTCAACTAATGATCATCATTTTCATGCATTTCACGATCAATTTGATCTACTAGATTATCAACATTTTGTGTAAACTCAATGATTGGTTGATCAACATCCATTTGATCTTGAGGGATGTTATGAACGATGACTAATTTATCATCTGGATTGGAAGGTTAAGACTCTATATGATCATGTATAGAAACTAAGTTCCTGATTTGTTTCTCCCACTAATCAAGTGATTTTCAAGAAACTTAGTATTTGTTGATTCCATAATCCTAGTTTTGTGATATGGACCATAAAATCTATAACCTTTAGACCTTTTGGCATATCCAATAAAATACCCACTAATAGTTTTTTGGGTCGAGTTTCTTCTGTTGTGGATTATAAACCCTCACTTTAGATAGGCATCCCCAAATGCGCATATGTCACAAATTTGGTTTGCAACCTTTAAATAATTCAAAAGGCGTATTTGGGGTAGTCTTTGTGGGAACACAATTTAAAATATACATAATCGTCTTTAGTGCTTCATTCTACAAGGATTTTGGAAGATTAAAGTTGCTAATTATACTCCACACTATGTCCAACAATGTTCGTTTAGTTTTTTCTACAACACCATTTTGGTTCGAAGAACCAAGCATTGTATTGGGCAACAATCTCATGTTCACGAAGAAACTTAGCAAATGGACTATGTGTTTGTCCACTCTTAGTGTCTCAACTATAGTATTCACAACCTCGATCCAATCTCATTATTTTTATTTGCTTTCCACATTGTTTCTCAACTCCAGCCTTAAAGACTTTGAAGACATCCAATAGTTCATTTTTATTAAGAAGCAAATAAACATTCATATATCGTGAGTAATCATCTATAAAAGTGATAAAGTATTTCTGACCATGTGTACCCATGTCTGGACAACATATGTCTATATGAATTATTTTTAATATGTTTAAACTCCTATTGACACATTTCTTTGACATGTTGGTATGCTTTCCCTTAATTCAGTCAACACATGTTTCAAAGTCAGCAAAATCAAGAGTATTGAGTACCCCATATTTTACTAACCTTTTAATTCTCTCTATGGAGATATGTCTTAATCTTTGATGCCATAACATAGAGGAGTTCTCGTTAATATTACACCTCTTAATACTAGTTTGAATGTGCATAGAACTATAAATAGAGTTGTTTTGTAAATTAATACAATAAAAATCACCAGACATTATATCGTTCTCAACACATTCAAAATTATAAAATAATTCAAAAGACATATTATTAAAATTAAAGGAATATCCAAATGTTACATGTCTAGAAACTGAAATCAAGTTTCGCAAAAAATATGGTACATAAAAGGTTCTTTCTAATTTCAAAACAAAACCATTATTCAAAGCTAAATTGCAAGTTCCAATAGCCTCCATATGTAAGCCCATCTTGCTGCTTGATAGGACAATTTGCTCAGTTACCACTAGCTTCCTTAGGTGTTGCATACCTTATATGGAATTAGTTATATGGATTATTGATCCATAATCAATCCACCATGTGTTTATAATAACATCAATCATATTAGACTCATAAAAAAAAATGAAAATAAATTACCTTTCTTCTCAAACCATTTTTAGAACTTGATACATTGATTCTTCATGTGTCCTATCTTTTTTACAGAAAAAACACTTTGCCTCTTTCTTCAAGGTGGTATTTTTTGTTTCCTAGTATGATTTGCTTGAGACTTATTGATTTTGATAGCATTGTTCTTCCCACGAGTGGTTGTCCACAATGCACTTTCACCATGTTCCATCACAAGTCTTTCTTCTTCCTAAACACCCATGGTCATTAATTCATTGATTAACCATTTGTCCTTATGTGTATTTTAGGAAATCTTGAAAGCTCTGTACTCAAGTGAAAGGGAGTTCAGAATGTATTGCACTAAGAAAGACTCAACATATCGACCTCGAGTTTCTTATGTTAAGCTAAAATGTCACACATTTTTAGTATGTGCTCACACACACCTTTCACACTGGTGAGTTGGTGGGAAGAACTAGTTCATAACTTTGAACATCATTTCATTAAGATTACATGGATTCTTTTGGTACGCTTTCACATTTTATCTTGAATTGACATGGGGTTATATAGAAAAGTTTTGGCATGTTTCTTATTGATGTTGATTTTTGTTTATACTCAACAATTTGAAGGATGTTTATTAGGAACAAGTAGTATTTTCATATTATTCCAACACCTGTAATTTCAATTAATTAAATTTAGAGATAAGTAAAATATGGCCAAATATTATTTCATCAAAAGTTCAAATTCAAGTACTTTTAGGTGGATTCGTCTTTAACTGATGAACTCTATTAACCACCTAAGGTTAACCACTTGGTTGTTCAGATTTATAAATGATTATACACCACATCCAAAACAATATTTACACTATCAAATAATTAAACACACAACTTCTAATACAATATTTATATTTTTAATTTCTTAAAATGTATCTTTAAGATACATGTTAAGATTTACTACCTATGTCTCTAATTATAAGCACTCTTTCAATTTACTAGGTGCATTTATTATTTTTTCTAAAAATAGTCCTTATTAATATTATTAATTTACCTTAGAATATAAAAAGCCAAATTTAACATATTCAAATACAAATGTTATTTTAGAAACATTATTAACACATTAACTATTCTATTAAGTTTTCTTCCTAAAAGTGAAAAAAAACGATAAGTGTTTATAATAAGAAATGGATGTAGTGTTTGTTAAAGGATTCACACATATCATAGTTAATGCTTAGTCAATTAAAAAATCAATCGCACTTTAGGAGTGATGATTCAACACTGTACAAAATTTCTCTTGGGGATTCATAATTCTCTTCATGGAAGTCAGTTATTTATGAGCTTGAATACAAATATCAAAGAAAGACCAACACACTTGCAAAAAGGTTGTCTGCTGGTAATTTCATATATAATATTGGAAATGCTGCTTCTTGGTTTTTGTCACATTTGTTAAGATTTGATAGTTGTTAGAATGTGTTATAGTATCCTTATACTAATTCCAAGAAATTACTGGTTTAGTTTTCCTTTTTTTCAATCCCAATATTTTAACTTTATTGAGCTTTTATGTTTCATTTGAGACATGCTTGAAAATGTTGCATCTTATGTCTCTTGTTAGGCGCGGAAAACCGTGGCATGTTCTTGCCATTTCAAGAGAAACTCAATGAGTTTATAATATCTCTTGATAACTTCATTTATACTTTATCGGTTCTAAAATAATTGAGTTATTTAATTTTTTTTATATATATTAAAAAAAGTGTATTAAAAAGGAGAAAAGACTATTTTTATCAAATTAATGTTGTTAACTATTGGTGCATTATCAATATGATAAATATATAATGGAAGACAATACATTAGAAATGATGTAAATAGTATTAATTAAAGAGTACAATAAAGAGAAAAAATTGCATTGAAAATTAAAATGGTCAATTATTTTAGAACAATTTTTTTTTGCAAATGAGTCAATTATTGTGGGATAGAGGGAGTAGTAATTACTCCATCCTGAGGATGAAATTAAATATAAGTAATACTCCCTCACTTATAAAATAATTATTATATTTGTAAAAATAATTTGTTTTGAAAAGACTCTTGCTATTAGTTTGGAAAACAATTTTAATTTCTTATTTTTAATTGTATCATCTATAAACCCTAAACCCTAAACCATACATCACTCTTAATTTAGTATCTCTCACTTTGCATTTGTAATAATTAGAATACACCAACAGTTAATAAAGATAATTTGGTAAAATCACTATTATCTTTCATTTATCATATTTTCTCTGTGTAAAATGATTAAATGTGATAATTAATTTAAAATAAAAGAAGTAAAAAATAATAACTGTTTTGGAAGTTAGTTATAACTCCCTCTAGAGTTAATCTATGATTGTTAATAAATAGTTAGATAGTTAATTTGTTAATTTTCACGAGCTTTATATATAGAGGATATATATCATGTACTCATTTTTCATCTTTTATAAATTCATCCATATAAACTCTAAAGAGTTTTTCTCTATATAGATATCTCAAACTTATTTTTCATATTAGATAAATCTTTATCTCTTTGATCTAGTAATTTGTAACAATAACCCAAAGGATATTTAAAAACTTGATCTACATTAAAGAAGATACTTCAATTTTTCAAATATATTTTTTTAATAATTCATTTTGAAAGGATTATTAAGTGAGTCAACAATATATTAAGACTAAAGTGATACCAATTTTAAAGCCCCCAAAGCCTCTATTAATAAATACAAGTTAATTGGTTGAAACTTCATTGTGGTTTGATTAAATGTAATACTAATGATGTTTCTAGACGTAATCATGATCTTTCTACTATTGGTGCTATTTTTAGGGACTCAAAGAGTTCTACTGCTGGTTGGTTCTCGAATTATTTAGGTGTTTCTACATCGTTTCGTGTTAAATTTACTGCTGTTATGTATGTTATTTATATATCTCGTTCTAACCTTTTTCCGTCTTCATCAATATTTTCCTTAGGTTTGATACTTTTTCGTTATTTTATTATACTGCACTCTTTTTTTCTCTTTAGTTTGGTTTTATTCCTTTGAGTTTTGGTTGTAAAGTTTTTAATGATACATTATTGTCCATTTTTGTTTTTTTTAGGTATTGGCCTAGTCTCTCAAGTTTTTTACATTTTCATTTTTTTTATTTAATAAATTATTAGTATTGCAAATGATATTTTTAGAATGTCAATATAATTGAAATATCAATTATATCATGTAATACTTTTGCACTCTAATTCTTCTTTTAAAAAAATTGTAAACTTTGTTTGTAATAGTCTCAACAAAAAACTTCATTATTAACTACTGCACAAACATAGATTTATTTACGGTGGTGTATGTAACACTTGGGTAGTATTCTAATACCTCCATCACTAAATATTGAATGATTTTGAGTTTTTTTCTTCTCTTTTTTATAAGATTTATTTCAAATTTCTAAATGCATTACTTTTTTTTATTTTTGAAATCCATAATAAAAAATCTAATGTAAATATTAACTAATTTCTATTGTGAAGGGTAAACATGTAAAATCATACTAATTTGTCAACAATTCTTTTAAAAAGAACTAGGTAGGACAATGAAAATTTTATTAATCAAAGTGATATTGATAATCATTTTACAATTTTCAAGAACTCGTTATTGAGCTTATCTAGCTAAACTCTTATCACTGAGTTAACATATTAAATATACTTATTATCAAGTTTAATACTAGAACATATTTTCTTAAATCTCATAAAATTTAATATCACTACAAATTTTCTTAATTATCGTAATTTACATAAAATGATTCTATATTTAGGAATGAAGATAGTACATTATTTCATAATTCTTTGTCAATATATTTTATATAATTCTTTTTAAAAAAATCTACAGTTAGAATTTAGTGTAACATTTGAGTAGATTAAACTAACAGTTTGTAAACCTAGCTTCTTGAGAAGTTTAATCCATCAATCCAAGAATTTCTAAAAGAGTATGTTCGTCATCATAAAAAGAGATTTATATGTAGATGGGAATGATAATCATCCTCAAGTCCAGAAATGTTCAACATCAAATTCTTCAGTTCATTCAGAAATGTTCAACATCAAATTCTTCAGTTCATTATTGAAGCCCATAAATCCAACTTCATGACACGTTGAAAAGGGAATATTGCATTTGTTGCGACGGAAAAGTTCGAGCGATCCGTAATTAATGAAGTAGCTACAAATTATTTTTAAATTAGGTGAAATATTGGAAAATTTGTTTTTTAGATAAAATTAGTTTTTTTGAATTAAATTTATATTTGAGAGTCGATTATGCGTATGGATGATATTAGCATTCTACAACATCATTTATAAAAAAGGTAACCTCTAGTTAATTGTGAAAAAAAAAACTATATTAATTTCTAAAATTTATTTATTTACCCTTTTATTAAAACAATTAAAAATAAAAATTCATAGTATGAAAAACTTAGAAAAAAACTCAATTTTTAATGCATTTGATAGGAGTAATCCCTTGCTCTTACATATCTCTGCGATGTATAAATCAAATGTTACGTAGTTTTTTGTTAGAAAATTTTTGTTTGTTGGTGAGTTTTAATTTATTTAAAAAGGGTTTTTGAAAAAAAAAAGGCGTAACAGCTGAAACAAAAGAGAATTTAATGCGGTCATTGTTTGATTTTATGTTTTGTTTTTTTAAATGTTGCAATGATCAAACTAAAAGAAGATTTATGGTTATCATTGTCTTTTGAATTTGCATAGTGTTCAAACCAAAAGTGGATTTGGCGCCGCACAATTTGTAATTATTAAAAAAAATTATTCAAAACTTTGTTATGAATAAATCAAAAGAGGATTTGGCTTAGACATAAATTAATTTTTTTGGTTTGGGATATTTGTGTAGTGACCAAACTAAAAGAGAATTTGGCGTATTAGTTATATTTTATTAGAAAATATAAATAACAACAGTTTTCATATTTTCAATGTAAAATGTAAATAAGAAAAACTGTACTAATTTTGTCCTCAACTTGCATTAAAAGTGAGTTACTCGTAAATTTATACTTAAATTAATTTTTTAGATTTTGAGACTTGAAACAGTTTGCATAGTGATCAAATCGAAATGAGATTCAGCATCCAACAAAGAAAAATTCTTATTTATTTATATTTTATTAGAAAATAAGAACAACAACGATTTTCATATTTTGAATGTAGAATGTAAATAAAGAAAAAGACACTAATTTTGTCCTCCACATGCATGAAAAGTGAGTTACTCGTGAGTTTATATTCAAAACAGGTTGGAGTAGATCGAGGTTGGGACGAGGAATTAATGCTTGATGCGAAAATTGAAAAGGAAAAATGACCAACTAGCACTTGGTGCATGATCAAAAAACAGAAAGAAAGATCACCGCGAGGTTTGGTATTGACATCATGATCTAAAAGTCATGAAAAAGATATAAACTTTTGACGCATTGGTCAAACAAAACTAAAGAAGCATTACCACCATGTCAGATACCGAAGCAATAATCATATTGTAATAAAAAGATATCAACACTTGTTCAGATGAACTAACATTATTATTTAACATCTTATATTTTAAAAAATAAAATAGATTAAAAAGTGGACGGACAAAATTAGGGTACAACAACGGGTCCTATTTAGTTATATTTTATTAGAAAATATGAATAACAACAGTTTTCATATTTTCAATGTAAAATGTAAATAAGGAAAACTGTACTAATTTTGTCCTCAACTTGCATTAAAAGTGAGTTACTCGTAAATTTATACTTAAAACATGTTGGGACAGGTGGAGGATGGGACGTGGAATTAATGCTTGACTCGAAAATTGAAAAGGAAAATGACCAACCAGCGCTTGGCGCATGATAAAAAAATAGAAAGAAAAAAAACATCACCGCGAGGTTTGTTACTGACATGATGATCTAAAAGTGATGAAAAAGAGATCAACACTTGACGCATTGATCATAAAAAATTAAAGAAGGATTACCACAAGTAGGGTACTGACACAATAATCATAAAGTAATAAAAATAAATCAACACTTAGTCATTGATCGAACGAAAAATAAGGAAGGATTATTTCCTTGTCCTGTACTAATGTGGTAATTGAAAAACAATAAAGAGAGATAGATCAACACTTGACGCATTGACCTAACAAAAAAAGGAAGCATTACCACCAGGTTAGCTACTAACACGGTAATCAGAAAGCAGTAAAGAGAGATAGAACCACACTTGGCGCATTGATCGAACAAAAATAAGGAAGGATTACTGCTAGGCCGGGTATTGACACAGTAATTGGAAAGCAATAAAGAGAGATAGATCAACACTTGGTTGGTTGATCAAACAAAAATAAGGAAGGATTACCTCCACGTCGAGTACTAATGTAGTAATCGAAAAGCAATAAAGAGAGATCAACTCTTGGCATATTGGTCAAACAAAAATAAGAAAAGATTATTGTTAGGTCGGATACTAAACGGTAATCAGAAAACAATAAAGATGGATAAGCTCGACAAAGGCACCATAAATTTGAAGGAAGTCCATCTCTATCGTTTTCAGCAAAAATATTCATTTGAATAACATTGAGAAAAAACATTGCAATTTGACTCGAATAAATCCAAGGTTCCGCAATGAAAAGAAATTTTGGCATGTTAGTAATACAAATCTTTTTGAAAAAAGATTTTTGAAAAAAGATTTATTCTTAGAATTTCCAAGCCCATGCAGTTCCGAAAGAGGAACCTCGTTATTGATTACTAGAGTTGACAACACCCCTTAATCGGGTTTGGTAAACATTAGGCCACTAAAGCTGCAACTATTTTTTTTCACATTTTTTGTTTGTATAATTTAACCAGAATTTGGACGAACCATCAACTAGGGCACTACTAGCACACTCATGTATATCAATATAATCCTCTTCATTATCTGTATCCCAAAATTTTCCTTGTAAAGGGTTATCATTAGTGTGATCACTTTTAGCATCATAAGTACTATCACCCATATCTTGCAAAAAAATCATTAACATGGTTATGATCTTGGGCCACCATGTCGAAAATCTTTTCTTTACGAGGGAAATCCTTATCTAATTTATGTTGTAACAAAGAATCAACCACAATATCATCTTCATGGAAAAAGGTGTCCAGATACTCATTATCATCGTCACAGTTGGCATCAATTTTTTCTTGGTCAGATGGTGACAACTCTTCAATAAGAATGTTTCCCTTTAACTCACCAGAAGATGATGTCCACAAAAAGAGTAGTAGTGACACAATATTTTTTATTTTCCATATTAGGCTGATTAATCATTGCATTATCCTTTTCCTGACCAGTAATAGTAACCTCTTTCGTTGCTTTCGTTACATAAATAGCCTTCTCCTTATGAAGTTCACCGATCTAATTCTACTTTATAGGCTTATTAGTACAACCACCGTTAAAATTTATATTCCTTTTCCTACATTCAGTGATGATATGGCCAATTGTACGAAAAAATGAGAAAAAAGAAAGTTGTTCATATTCAACACCCACATAAAATAAAAACTGTTCCTACTTTGCAAGAATATGGTCTCCCAACAAAGCAGAACAATGTCAAAAGGTACACGAGCATAATGCCTGAAAGTGCAATTTTTAGTATTCTCATCCAAGTATATTGGCATGCAAAACTATCTGCGATGGCAAAAAGAATCCTAAGACTCCAATATTCTTGAGGAAGACTATATTGTCATATCCAAACTTGAACATTAGTTTGCTTCTGATTTCTTAGGTTAAAACATGGGCTCTATGCAAAATGTAACACCCCAAGTCTAATTGATCATGCGCTAAAGCTACAGTAGCACGGATTTCCTCTGCATCCCAAGCAAGTCCTCTCTGAATCTTCCGCTCGCCTCGACGTGACCTCCTCCTCATCATCATCCAGAGAGGGGTCGGTCTCCTCAGAAGTCAGATCAATAACAAGTCTCAGTCGCTTCGGCGGCGCCAGAATCTCATAACAATCCTCGGAGATCCTGGACGGACCCGGAGTCTCAACGGCTACTCGCCTCGGCTCATCATTCTTCCCTTCTGCCTCAGACTCATGTACATCTCCTCCAACAACCAAGTTAGGAGTCACCACCCCTATAGTGGCCTCCGTCTCAACCCCTCTGGCGGACTCCTCAGCATCGTCGAAAATTCCGTGCGCCTCCAATACTAGATGGGAAGGCACGGGAAAATCTATACTCGCATGCGTGCGCTCCACAAAATCCTCTACGCCGTCAGTACTTCTCGTCCGCTCCAACCACCCCGTGTAAGTCGCCTTGCTTGAGATGGGGTCGAATTCCCAAGCAGTGCGCGAATAACGATCAAGGAAGTTCAACGATGTTTCCGTCATTCGGGTACCCACGGGTGGCATGGGTTTGGGGGGCATCTGAGGGCAAAGCCCAAAGTCCACAATATAATAGCAAGGGTCACCGACCGAAATTAACAAATAACCACATAGCATATATTTCACAACAACAAATATATCCATGCTATAACATATGATGATGAGGAAAATAATAATGCTCATTTGAAAATTAATGACATACATGCCTTTTCAAAACAGCAGTCAATTATTATGAAGTATGTGGTAAGTACAAACAACACTTCAACAAACACAATCATTAAATCAAAATTTTAGATTCTGGACAGTACTCACTCACATTCAATTCTCCACTCATTCGTCATATAATCAAACGTGACCCACCGGTCAATACTTCAATGCAATATGTATATGCTCATGTATACAATTTTCTTGGAATCACCAAGGGTGCAGTCGCTCAACAGACCAGCACATTATGTTTGACTTTAACGACCCTCAAGACCAAGGTGCAATCGCTCAACAGATCAGCACCTAGTGCAGACGCTCAACAGTCCAGCACTCGTGCAGTCGCTCAACAGACCAGCACGTTTGACACATACCAAGGTACAATCGCTCAACAGATCAGTACCTAGTGCAAACGCTCAACAGTCCAGCACTCGTGCAATCGCTCAACAGATCAGCATGTGGCTGCGCATTTCAGGGTACAGACGCTCAACAGTCCAGTACCAGTGCAGACGCTCAACAGTCCAGCACTTATATACCAAAGTACAATCGCTCAACAGATCAGTACCTAGTGCAAACGCTCAACAGCCAGCACTCGTGCAATCGCTCAACAGATCAGCACGTGGTTGCGCATTACTCTGTGGCCCATCGCGGGTACCACTTGACTATGCAATGCATGAATATGCAATGTTTCACTTCTCTAGAAACAGAATGCAAAATCAGAAAATTCATGCTTCTCATCATGTTTAAAATATTTCAGCACAGTCAGAATTAACATCATCACAATCATGGTTAAACAATCCATTAATCATTAACACTTTGAAAGGTTTTTCCCAAACTCTTAAAATTCAGTTACAGTGTTCAAAACTGGGATTTTCTGGAATTTTACGAATCTGTATTCGAATACAGCTTCTCTATATTCGAATACAGAAGCCAAAAATAGTGCAGAATCACACTCTGTATTCGAATACAGCCCTCTGGTATTTGAATACAGAGGCAGTCTCAGTGCACAGAACAACATCTTTCTTTACATCAGTAAAGTTTCAAAGAACTTCATCACCACAACTTCAAATTATCACCAAAAGTTCCATTTTAATTCCCCACAACAATCCCAACATTCCCCAAACACTCAGGGTTTACAAAACACTCTTAAAAACTTGAAATTTCTGGAAGTTCGAATCTGTACTCGAATACAGACTCCTTGTATTCGAATACCGAAGCATGAAACTCCAATTTTAACTTTCTGTATTCGAATACAACATGCCTGTAGTCAAATACAGAAGACAAAACCTTGAAAAATTCAATCTTTTCTTCCAGATCCTTAAAGGTTTTCAATACTTCATCCTCTCCTCTTCAAAATATTTTCAAGAACTCCATTTAAAATCACTTTAACCCTTCTCAAGGTTTCTCATTACTTTAAAATGTATATCACAGTGTTTAAAACTTGATTTTCTAGAAAACACGAATCTATATTCGAATACAGCTTCCTTGTATTCGAATACAGAAGCTAAAAATAGTGCTTCTGGAAAAACACGAATCTGTATTCGAATACAGAAGCTGAAATCAGTGAAAAACATCATTCTGTATTCGAATACAGCATGCCTGTAGTCTAATACAGATGCGAATACAGAGTTAAAATTTCACTTCTGTATTCGAATACGACAGGGTCGTAGTCGAATACAGATGCTAAGTCAGAAGCAAAAATCCTTCTTCTGTATTCGACTACAGGGGCTCGTAGTCGAATACAAGTTTGAAAACTTGAGAAAAACAGAAACTTGACAGGTTGTATTCGAATACACACATGTTGTAGTCGAATACACCTTCGAAAACCAGTGAAATTTTCCTGAGATTTCAACCCTTTTCAAACTGTTTTCTTTTAAAATCAAACAACCAACATCAAAACAGATTCAACACTTTTTTCCAGACAATACTTTCCTCATTAAAAATCCCTTTTCTTTTTAAAACATCAACATCACCAGAATCATTTACAACAGAAACAGAATCAAAATCATTAACACCAAATCATCCAGAAACAGAAATAGAATGATCAATCATCAAAATCATCCAGACTTTCAAACCATCAGAACAACACACAACATTTCAGTTTTCTCAATATCAGAATAATATGCAAGCATTTCAGCTTTCACAACACATCAGAATAACATACAAGCATTTCAGCTTTCACACAACTCAGAATAACATGCAGCATCACAGAGCAGCAAAACAGAATGCATTTTTGCATTTTAAAACCATTTTTCCAAAACAGTTTTATGACATGCATTTTTAAATCATGTTTGAAATAATATTCAAGACATTTTCCACTTTTCCACATAAACATCACAACCTCAGTGCATTCAGCTCAAAACAGAAATCATCACAGAGCTTTTAAAATGTCAAAAATGCATTTTTTTCCATTTCTTTCAAGCACAGGCAAACCAATTTCAAAACAGTCATGAAAACACTAGTAATGCCATGAAAATTATGCACTTACAGCCCAAATGCAACTAGAAAGTGCAAGGTGCCCTTACCCTTGTTGCGTGTTCTGTTTCTGCTCAAGTGTGTGCGTCAAAACGTTGAAACTGCAACTGGCGTTTGCTGCTGCGAAACTGAGTTCTTTAACTCCGTAATGGTATGGGGAATAACTTTTGTACTGGGGTTTTGGTGTTTCAGTGTTTGAATGTTCCAGTAATGATGCTTTGAAGAGTTCCCTCTCTTCTTCTTTTATAATCGTGACTGGAAATGAAAATGCAGAAAACAGAGACAGAATGGGAGGGAAAAATGGATTACTATTACATGCAGTATGGGTAGTGAGGAAGGAGGGATGGTGTTCTGATTTCACCATCATGCTCACTCCTATTTATAGGCTTTTGTGGTGCCACCTCACCCCAAAATAATATTAAAATAAGGTTGGTTCCTTCAGCACTTAATTATCTTGTAATTAGCCACTAATCCTCAATTAATTGCCCAATTAATTTAATTACTCATAATTAAATTAATTTAATCTTCACCCAATAATTTTTATTCATCCTCCAAAATAAATATTTATATATATATATATATATATATTCACTCAAACATACATATATTAAATATTTTACAAATATCCCCAAAAATACAATTAAAATTAATTCCATAATTTTAATTTAAAATTAAGGGTCTTACATTACTCCCCCCCTTAAATTAGTTTCGTCCTCGAAACTACATATGAGTAAAGAACTGAGGATATTGTTCCCTCATATTACTCTCCAGTTCCCAAGTCGCGTCTCCCGTAGTCGGATTCCAAATCACTTTGACTAGTGGGACTTCCTTGTTCCTCAACTGTTTAATCTTCCTGTCTCCAATCCTTACAGGCAATACTTCAAAAGACAGGTTATCCCTCAGCTGAATTGTATCTGGCTCGATCACATGTGACGGGTCTGCAATGTATTTCCTTAGCTGCGACACATGAAATACGTCATGAATATTGGACAGTATTGGGGGTAAAGCAATCCGATAGGCCAATGGTCCAATACGTGCAGTAATTTGGTATGGCCCAATAAATTTCGGAGTCAACTTTCTTGACTTAATAGCTCTGCCAACACCAGTTGTAGGCGTAACCCTTAGAAATACATGATCGCCCTGCTTAAATTCCAAAGGTCTGTGACGCTTGTCCGCATAACTCTACTGTCGATCTTGCGAAATCTTCATTTTCTCTTGTATCCTCTTGATTTTCTCTGTGGTTTGTTCCACCATCTCAGGTCCAACAATCATGCTCTCTCCGTCCTTATACCAACATAAGGGCGTCTGACACTTGCGTCCATATAAAGCCTTATAGGGTGCCATTCCAATACTTGCGTGACAACTGTTAAGTGAATTCAATCAATGGCAGCACCTCATCCCAGTTTCCTCTGTCATCCAACACACATGCTCTCAATAGATCTTCCAATGACTGATTTGTTCTCTCAGTTTGTCCGTCTGTTTGTGGATGGTAGGCTGAACTCAATTTCAGTTTTGTTCCCAAAGCTTCCTGCAATGCTCCCCAAAAATGAGATGTGAACTTTGGGTCACGGTCCGATACTATACTTGATGGAACGCCGTGTAACCTCACAATCTCAGCGATGTAGATCTCTGTCAGCTTATCTACTTTATAAGTGGTCCTTACCTGTAAGAAATGTGCGGACTTCGTCAATCGATCTACTATTACCCAAATAGAATCATTCTTTTTCCTTGTCTTGGGCAGTCCTGTTATGAAGTCCATGGAAATGCTGTCCCACTTCCATTCTGGTATGTCCAAAGGTTGCAGCATTCCAGCAGGTCGTTGATGTTCCACTTTCGCTTTCTGGCAAGTCAAACAGGCTGATACGTACTCCGCTACGTCCTTCTTCATTCCTGGCCACCAGAAATTTTGCCTTAAATCCTGGTACATCTTGGTCGCTCCAGGATGAATACTTAACTTACTCTTATGAGCCTATTCCAAAATTGCTCTTCTCATCTCTGCAACTTCCGGTACACAAACCCTTCCGTTACATCTCAGAATATCATCTGTTCCGATGCTGAATTCAGTGGTCTGTCCTTGCGCTATCTGATTCCTCTTTTCTTGGATCAATGCGTCATCTTGCAAGTTTGCAATCTCCTCCAGTTATCCACTCGAAATTGTTATCATTCCATACTTTATCATTCCTGGTGCAAACTTTACGTCCAAATGTAGATCTCTAAATGCTTCCCACAACTCCTGTTGTCTGGCCATTATCATTGAAGATACTGACACGCTCTTCCGACTCAATGCGTCAGCCACCATATTGGCTTTTCCAGGGTGGTACTGCAATGAAAAGTCAAAATCCTTGAGAGTCTCCATCCATCTTCTCTGACGCATGTTCAATTTCTTCTGATCGAACAGATACTTCAAGCTTTTACGGTCGCTGAACACCGTGAATGTGCATCCATATAAGTAGTGTCTCCAAACCTTTAACGCAAACACTACTGCAGCCAGTTCCAAATCATGAGTGGGGTAGTTCCGTTCATGAGTTTTCAACTGTCTTGAGGCGTAATCTACATCTTTCTTGTGTTGCATCAAAACACATCCCAAACCTTGGTGAGATGCATCGCAGTAAACTTCATATGGTTCCTCTGGCTGTGGCAATACCAACACTGGTGAGGTTGTCAACTTTTCCTTTAGCAACTGAAAACTCTCCTCACACTTCTCCGTCCATGCAAATGGCTGATTCTTTCTGGTGAGTTGTGTCAAAGGAGCTACAATCTTAGCAAATCCTTCAATAAATCTCCTGTAGTATCCTGCTAGTCCGACAAAACTCCTTATGTCCGTGACAGTCTGGGGCTGTTTCCAGGCAAGAATTGTCTCAATCTTTGCCGGATCGACAGCGATTCCTTCTTTCGTTATCACATGTCCCAAAAAGTTCACTTCCTTTAGCCAAAACTCGCACTTCGATAAATTGGCATACAGTTGCTTCTCGCGTAAGACTTCAAGAACTTGGCGTAAGTGCTCTTCATGTTCTTCTTCATCCTTTGAATAAATCAAAATATCATCGATGAATACCACCACGAACTTATCTAGAAACGGGCTGAATATCCTATTCATATAGTCCATAAATATTGCTGGTGCATTCGTAACTCCAAAAGGCATAACGAGATATTCATAGTGTCCGTAACGAGTCCTAAAAGCAGTCTTTTGAATATCTCCTTATCTTACTCAAATCTGATGGTATCCCGACTTCAAATCTATCTTTGAAAACACTACTGCTCCCCTCAATTGGTCCATCAAATCATCGATGCGTGGTAGTGGATAACGATTCTTGATAGTCACCTTGTTAAGTTGCCGATAATCCACACATAAACGTGAACTTCCATCCTTCTTCTTAACCAACAACACCGGAGCTCCCCAGGGCGACACACTTGGTCTGATAAATCCTTTCTCCAATAATCCTTCAATTTGACCTTTAAGCTCGCTTAATTCCAATGACGACATCCGGTACGACGCAATTGAAATAGGTCCAGTTCCTGGGTGTAAGTCAATGAAGAATTCCACCTCTCTTACTGGGGGTAATCCTGGAATTTCCATTGGAAATACGTCCGGATACTCTTTGACTAACATCACATCCTCTATGTTCACATCCATCTTGGTCTCCACATTAGCCAATGATAAAAATTCCTGAGTTCCTTCTCTCAGTGATACTCCGAGTTGGTTAGCAGCCAAATACTGAACGACTCCAGGTTCGGGGAAAAGAACCAATTTCCGAGCGCAATCCAAAACTACGTAATTATAGGTCATCCAATCCATGCCGAGAATAATCTCGAGTGATTGTAGGGGTAAACAGATTAAATTGACCAAGAAATCTCTATTCTGTATCGTTACGGTACAGTGTAAACATGCAGAGTTTACAGTCAAAGTCTTAGCAGGTGTAGAAACAACCAAATCAAAAGGCAAAGCAGACACAGACAACTTCAAACGATGCACACAATCCATAGCAATGAAAGAATGGGTTGCCCCTGAATCAAAAAGTGCAGTTAGTGTGTTACCTGCAATCTCACAATCTTGCTGGATTAAATTTTGGGCTTGTCTTCCAGCTTCAGCACCCATGTGATAAACGCGGCCTCTAGCAGTAGGACGAGTAGCCCTAGTCGCGTTCATAGTTGGCTCCACCTTCGGAACCCGACAATCCCTCGCCACGTATCCTGGCTTGTGGCAGTTGAAGCACAACAAATCCCTCGTAGTACAAGCAGTTGCAATATGTCCTTCCTTCCCACAGCGATAACACCGGACTCCTTGTCCTAATTGCCGTCCAAAATTCTGGGTTCCCGGCCGATTCTAGCCTCTCTTGCTGTTTGGTGGCCGGTTATACGGCTTGGCAACTTGCTTCCCTTTATTGTTCTGATTATGTACCCGACTAGGCCCTCTAGAGTTAAAGTTCCCTCCTCTATTGGCCCTTCTGTTCTTCATCTCTTCCACCTCTCTACACTTTTCTACTAGCACTTGGAAACGTTGTATTCCCAAGGGTAGGACTGAATCTTGGATCTCGTACTTCAATCCATTCTGAAAGCGATGACACATAAACTGTTCATCGACTTCTTCCCGGAAGAATCTGAAATGTCTGGATAGCGACTCAAACTTAGCTGCGTACTCTCCTACTGTCATATTCCCTGGTACAATTTCAGAAAGTCATCCCCCAACTTGGTCCTAGTGCTCATTGGGAAGTACTTGTCTAGAAACTTCTTTTTGAATGACTCCCAGGTCACTTCCTCTTGAGCTGACCCCATCAGCAATCTCGTACTCCTCCACCAATACTCTGCATCCCCTATCAGCAGGTACGTGGCATAGTTGACTTTCACCTCTGCCCGACAGTTAATCATCTCAAAGATCTTATCCATCTCTTGGATCCATTGGTCCGCTCTCTCTGGACCCTCATCACCTTTGAACTTGGGAGGATTATGGCGACGAAAATCCTCTAGTCCTCTAGATTCAGCAGCGCGAATCTCTCTTTCTCTCTTTTCCAGATCGCGTTGAGTTTTGGCAGCCGTCTGTGCAGCAACAGACGTAGCCATGTTGTTCATTGCTTCAGCCATCCGATCTTCCCGACTGACATTTGTTCTTGCGGTGTCATCTCTTCGAGGAGGCATTGTTTCCTACAAAACCATTATCACTTCAGTCACACCACAACTTACTCAAGACTTGACACTTTAACTACTTGCTTTTATGCATGATCAGCTAATAACTCAAAACCAATACTTAAATCAGAGCTTTATCCCAAAACTTTAACCAAATGCTCTGATACCACAATTGTAACACCCCGAGTTTAAAACACAGCGCGGGTGCATTTTTCATTTTTTTTTTCAATAAATAATTAAAAAGATTTTTCCAAATTATCACTAAGTACTCAACTTTGGAAATTAATAATGAACCTTAATACATCATGTCTAACTGATCATGCGTTAAAGAAACAGTAGCACGGATTTCCTCCGCATCCCAAGCAAGTCCTCTCCGAATCTGCCGCTCGTCTCAACGTGACCTCCTCCTCCTCATCATCCAGGGAGAGGGGTCGGTCTCCTCAGAAGTCAGATCAATAACAAGTCTCGGTCGCTTCGGCGGCGCCGGAATCTCATAACAATCCTCGGAGATCCTGGACGGACCCGGAGTCTCAACGGCTACTCGCCTCGGCTCATCATTCTTCCCTTCTGCCTCAGACTCATGTACATCTCCTCCAACAACTGGGTTGGGAGTCACCACCCCTACGGTGGCCTCCATCTCAACCCCTCTGGCGGACTCCTCAGCATCGTCGAAAATTCTGTGCGCCTCCAATACTAGACGGGATGGCACGGGAAAATCTATACTCGCATGCGTGTGCTCCACAAAATCCTCTACGCCGTCAGTCCTGCTCGTCCGCTCCAACCACCCCGTGTAAGTCGCCCTGCTTGAGATGGGGTCGAATTCCCAAGCAGTGCGCGAATAACGATCAAGGAAGTTCAACGACGTTTCCGTCGTTCGGGTACCCATGGGTGGCATGGGTTTGGGGGGCATCTGAGGGCAAAGCCCAAAGTCCACAATATAATAGCAAGGGTCACCGACCGAAATTAACAAATAACCACATAGCATATATTTCACAACAACAAATATATTCATGCTATAACATATGATGATGAGGAAAATAATAATGCTCATTTGAAAATTAATGACATACATGCCTTTTCAAAACAGCAGTCAATTATTATGAAGTATGTGGTAAGTACAAACAACACTTCAACAAACACAATCATTAAATCAGAATTTCAGATTCTGGACAGTACTCACTCACATTCAATTTTCCACTCATTCATCATATAATCAAACGTGACCCACCGGTCAATACTTCAATGCAATATGTATATGCTCATGTATACAATTTTCTTGGAATCACCAAGGTGCAGTCGCTCAACAGACCAACACATTATGTTTGACTTTAACGGCCCTCAAGACCAAGGTGCAATCGCTCAACAGATCAGCACCTAGTGCAGACGCTCAACAGTCCAGCACTCGTGCAGTCGCTCAACAGACCAGCACGTTTGACACATACCAAGGTACAATCGCTCAACAGATCAGTACCTAGTGCAAACGCTCAACAGTCCAGCACTCGTGCAATCGCTCAACAGATCAGCACGTGGCTGCGCATTTCAGGGTACAGACGCTCAACAATCCAGTACCAGTGCAGACGCTCAACAGTCCAGCACTTATATACCAAAGTACAATCGCTCAACATATCAGTACCTAGTGCAGACGCTCAACAGTCCAGCACTCGTGCAATCGCTCAACAGATCAGCACGTGGTTGCGCATTACTCTGTGGCCCATCGCGGGTACCACTTGACTATGCAATGCATGAATATGCAGTGTTTCACTTCTCTAGAAACAGAATGCAAAATCAGAAAATTCATGCTTCTCATCATGCAAAACTGGGTTCTTTAACTCCGTAATGGTATGGGGAATAACTTTTGTACTGGTGTTTTGGTGTTTCAGTGTTTGAATGTTCCAGTAATGATGCTTTGAAGAGTTCCCCTCTCTTCTTCTTTATAATCGTGACTGAAATAGAAATGCAGAAAACAGAGACAGAATGGGAGGGAAAAATGGATTACTATTACATGCAGTATGGGTAGTGAGGAAGGAGGGATGGTGTTCTGATTTCACCATCTTGCTCACTCCTATTTATGGGCTTTTGTGGTGCCACCTCACCCCAAAATAATATTAAAATAAGGTTGGTTCCTTCAGCACTTAATTATCTTGTAATTAGCCACTAATCCTCAATTAATTGCCCAATTAATTTAATTACTCATAATTAAATTAATTTAATCTTTACCCAATAATTTTTATTCATCCTCCAAAATAAATATTTATATATATATATTCACTCAAACATACATATATTAAATATTTTACAAATATCCCCAAAAATACAATTAAAATTAATTCCATAATTTTAATTTAAAATTAAGGGTCTTACACAAAAAGCCTTAGAAATCTTGTTTCATGTCCCACAAACCTATTGATCGAATATTAAAATCATCAATATATGAGAAAGACAATTCATAATAACCCAACCTCAGTGGAATTACACTCCATGTGGTTAGAGGCATCCAAATACTCAAAAGCTTATGCCTTAAATCAACAACCTTGATCAGAGAATGTAACACCCCAAGTTTAAAGCACAACGCGAGTGTATTTTTTAAAAAAAAAAAATAAGTAAAAGAATTTTCAGAATTAATTAAAATAAAATTAATTCGTTTTCTAGGAATAATTTGCCGTAAACCAAACGACCAAAAATAATTAAATAATTACATCACGATTACTCAAGTAAATATTTTTGGGAATTAAATTTTCAAAATATATCAAAATAAAGATACATCCCAAAAGCTGTATCCTGAACCCACCAAAATGTTATCAGAGTGCGGAAAAATATTAGCGGAAAAGTTATACAATAATTCCCAAAATAACCAATTACATTTTCCAATTCGAAATCCTATACATCAACTCTAACTGATCATGCACTAAGCTATAGTAGCACGGTCTCCGCCGCATCCTCTACAAGTCTCGTCTTTAGCCAGCTGTTCGTCCCTCTGCGTTGTCCACAAGGACTCCGGATACGAATATCAGGCAAAACTAACGACGTCTCCGTCGTTAGTGTAACCGTCGGTGGGACGGGTTTGGGGTTCAGCTGAGGGCAAAGCCCAATTTCCACAATAATAGTAAAGGGTCACCGACCGAAATTAACACATAACACATAGCATATACCTCACAGTAACAAATATAACCATGGCATATCATTAAATCAATGATGATAAATAAAGATGCTCATTTTGAAATTTCATGACATGTATTTTTCAAAACGGCATCCAATTAATATGAGAAATATGTTGTAAGTACAACGAACACTTCAGCAATCACAATCACTTATCAGAAATTCAGATTTCATAAAGTACTCACACACATCACTTTTCCAATCATCATCACATAACCAATTTCGTGACCCACCGGTCAATCCCCTGATGCAATATGTATATCTCATGTATACAGTTTCTTGGAATTACCAAGGTGCAGTCGCTCAACAGACCAGCACAATTTTAAATATGTTTGACTTTAACGGCCCTCAAGACCAGGGTGCAATTGCTCAACAAATCAGCACCAGTGCAGTCGCTCAACAGACCAGCACAATTTACGTATTTGAATGGACCACCACGAACACGCGGCCATTCCGTAGCCCGAATAGAATGGACCACCACGAACACGCGGCCACTCTGAACCCGGATAGAATGGACCACCACTAACACGCGGCCACTATACAACCCATCACGGTTACTACTCTCACGTGTATTAGCCTCTCACAGGCCAAATACACAGAAGTTAAATCCTCGCACGGATAGAATGGACCACCACGAACATGCGGCCACTCCGTAGCCCACTACTGTGGTTACTACTTAACTTTGTGGACCATCACGGTTACCGCATTACTCTATGGCCCATCGCGGTCACTGCTACTATGAAATGCATGGACATGCAATGTTTTCTCTTCACTAAAAACAGTATGCAATATCAGAAAAATTCAACCTTTCCATCAATTTTCAAAACATCTCAACATAATCAATATCATCATTCATCACAATCATGATTAACAGTCAAGCAATCATTAACACTTTACATCATTTCACAATTCCATTCTTAATATTCATAAGTCTTTCCCCCAACTCTTAAAAATTTATACAACAGTGTTTAAAACTGAGTTTTCTGGAAAATACGAATCTGTATTCGAATACAGCCTCTCTGTATTCGAATACATAAGCCAAAAATAGTGCAGAATTACACTCTGTATTCGAATACAGCCTTCTTGTATTCGAATACAGAGGCTGTCACAGTATAAAAATCAATATCTTTCACTATATCAGTAGAGTCTCAAAACTTCATCACCCTCACTTCAAACTGTCACAAAAATTCCATTTTAATTCATCACAAACCTTCCCAAATGATCCCCAACACTTAAGGTTTATAAAACAATGTTTAAAACTTTGGATTTTTGAAAAACACGAATCTGTATTCGAATACGACCCCCTTGTATTCGAATACAGAAGCTGAAACTGTAATTTCAACATTCTGTATTCGAATACAGTATGCCTGTAGTCGAATACAGAAGCCAAAAACAGTATATAATCAGCATTTTCCCACCATCATTGAAGTTTTTATTAAACTCATCATTTCTTCTTCAAAACTATTCAAAAACTTCATTTTAAATTGTTTCAAACATTCCCCAACACTTTAAAGTTCACATGGCAGTGCTTAAAACTTGATTTTCTAGAAAACACGAATCTGTATTCGAATACAGCTTCCTTGTATTCGAATACATAAGCTAAAAACTGAGTTTTTGGAAAAACTGAGTTTCTGGAAAAACCCGAATACAGAAGCAAAATTTGTGAAAGTCAGCATCCTGTATTCGAATACGAGACTGTCGTAGTCGAATACAGATGCGAATACAGTGTTAAAATCTCACTTCTGTATTCGAATACGACAGAGTCGTAGTCGAATACAGATACTAAGTCAGAAGCAAAAATCCTTCCTCTGTATTCGAATACAGAGGCCCGTATTCGAATACAAGTTTGAAAACTTGAGTAAAACAGAAACTTGACAGGCTGTATTCGAATACACTCGTGTTGTATTCGAATACACTCGTGTTGTATTCGAATACACCTTCGAATTTAGTGAACTTTTCCTGAAAAACTACAACACATTTTCAATCTTTTTCCTTTGAAAAACCAGCACAACCCCAAACAGATTCTACATGTCTTTAGAACCATAAAACTCAGGCATTTTTCATCAATACAGATTTCCAAAAGAAACACTTTCATCATTTAAAATCCATTTTCTTCTGAAAAAATCAACAACACCAGATCATTCATCACAGTTTTGCTCAAACCATTCAAATAGAATGTCAACCACAGCAAAAGACATTTTTAACCATTTACATTATGATCATTTCTCAAAACACATGCAAAGCAGTTCCAGCTTTCTAACACAAACAGAACAACATGCAAACATTTCAGGTTCTCAAACATCAGAACAACATTAACACATTCAGCCAAACAGCAAGCATCACATAGCATCAAAATGCCAACAAAATGCATTTTCGCATTTTAAAAACAACTTTCAAAACAGTTTTATGAACATGCATTTCAATCATATTCAAAATAACATACAATGCATTTTTCAACTTCCCACATAAACAAAACAGCATTGAAATAACCATCCAAAACAGCACATCACAGATTTTTAAAACCTCAACAAAATGCATTTTCTTTCATATTTCAAAATGTCATGTAAAACAGTTTCTTTTTCAAAATAGAAACTCAAATATGATCACACCTCAAACATACAGTTACAGTCCTAAAATGCAACTAGAAAGTGGAAGGTGCCCTTACCCTCGTTGCGTTTTTGCTACTTCTCTCGTTGTTTTCATTCCCGTTTACGCGTCAAAAATCGGCGAAACTCTCGCCTGCGTTTGCTGATACGAAACTGGGTTGTTTAGCTTCAGAATGATGAGGGAAACAACTTTTGTACTGAGGGTTTTCTGGTTTGGTGCTTAGATTTTCAATTAATGTCACTTTGAGGAACTCCCTCTTTTCTCTTTTTCTTAACGTGCTGGAAATGGAAAAAAAAACATAATGGGAGGGAAGGGATACTGTTACATGCAGTATGAGCAGTGAGGGAGGAGGAATGGTATTCTGATTTCACCATCCTTCTCACTCCTATATATAGGCTTGTGTGGGTGCCACCTCACCCGACACTTGTCTGATCCTCAGCACTTAACCAGTCTCGTCGCAATTAGCCACTAATCCCTTAATTAACTGTCCGTTAATTTAATTACTCGTAATTAAATTAATTTTTTTCTTAATCCAATAATCTTAATTTATCTTCCAAAATAAATATATATATATATATATATATTTACTAAAAACATACATATATTAAATATTTTACAATATCCCCAAAATACACTTAATATTAATTCCATAATTTTAATTAAAAATTAAGGGTCTTAGAGATAACCTCTTTTTGACAAAGTTAAACAACCATAAAAGTGATTTTTACATTGCTCGAGCCCCAATTTGTAATCTTCCTCTGAATATTTTATGGAAAGATCATCACCCTTAAGACATGGCCTTAAGACATGGCCTTGGAAGTTGGCTATACAGAATGTCAGAGTTATTCAAAGCATATGCCAATGTTTTATTTTTATTTTTTTATGTTGAGTCTAAGGTAAATGCGAAGTTGAATATGGATGTTTTGTTTGAGAAATGGGAGAGGGAGATTCAACAACAAAAGACCACATACAAATGGCCTCCATTGCCACCAAAGACAATTTAGAGACAATTTTCGCTGCCTTGACTGTACTATCCATCGCAGCACCTTTCAAGAATCCAAACTCAAAACCCAGTAGACAACTAGAGATAAAGTGGCAAAACAAAGGGCTCAAGGCACCCGGCATAAAAAACGCGATCAAGGCGTCGCAATAGAGTCAGAGCTCCTGCATAACTTTATCCTCTCAACGAGTCTCACGTGAAACAAATAAAACAAAGGAAAGAAAAGGGAAAGAGAAGAAAGACTCGAAATTCTTCATTTAACAATCAATAACCATCACAAAATGAAAAACATTCTTCTTATGAGGACAATAATACTTAAAAGCAAAGAAAAAGAGCATGATTTGCCCCAAAAGTACATAAAGTGGCATAAAACACAAAAGCTGGCATCTTACATCACATCTCTCTTATTTTCCAACACATAGCAAGTTGTCTCTTAGAACCATGGGAACATTCAAACCCCTATTCAATGTTCATATGTATGAGGATGATCATAAACATCCTTATAGATGTGGATGGTATAGTCAACAAAGATTATAACAATCAAGAAACTTACTATGATACCTTAGGAAATGTGTTCAATAGTCATAAATGTTATTTCCAGCAAAATGAAGATATTCCAACTCTAGAAATACAAGTATTTCAACAACAACAAAATCTACAAATAAAGGAGCTTCATACTCCAAAGATTAAGTGACTGCATTGATACATAACTCACTTTCATAAAAGCTAATTTATCAAATTTCTCTTTATCAAGTCATCAAAACATGCTAGACGTGTCTTTGTATTTCAACCTTTGTCATTAGAGTTGTAAGAAAATCTCAATCACTTTATCGAATAATTTGTAAACATCCTCAAATTTGTCTAGTAATTTGTGTAAGTTTATTGAGGTTAAGAAAATAAAATGTATCAATTCAATTATGAGTAAAAAAGAAAGTTGAGAATGTTTTTAGCATACTAGTGAAAATATCACAGAATACGAGGACTTGATTAATCCATATTGAGTGAACTAGAATATTTTTAGGGTGTCGTATTTCTATTCTTACTCTTTATTACTTTCTTACATCACTAAGACATAAATTGGTATTTTATCATATATTGTTGATCACCCACTTCCAATAGTAAGTTCATTAACCAAACTTTAAACTTTTCAAGTTTAACTTGAGAGTGTATTTTTAAGTACATGTAAAAAATTTAAAAAAGGGTTAGAATTCAAAACTCTTTTTCTTATGACAATTATATTTACTTCACTATATTGCATTGATAATTTTTCCTCTGTTGATTCAAACGACATTCCCACCAAAAGATTTTTTTTTTTGCATTTACATTACTACTTCCATTTCCTCTATATCTATCCAGATAGTCTAAATTGTGTATTACCTTATGATCCACTTCAAACCAAAAAATGTTGTTCCTTAACTTTTATCAACACTTTATGTGCTTCCTTCATCTACTTTGGGAATCTTTTATAGTCATATAATTATTTTTATAAACTCATCAATACTATATCGAATTTCAACATCATCGAAATTTTCTTCCAAAGACATCTGAATGTTTCATAAATTATACATAAATGAAAAAAAAAACTCACAAATACGAAGAAATTTAGGTACTTTAAAAAATCGTGCAACATTGAGTAAGTCAAAATTTTCAATATGCACATGCACTACTGGGTACACCAAATTTTGCAACATGCATTACTGAATACGTGTATCGAGGGTGGGATTTATGTATATATAAAAAATCAAATATGAATAGGGCAATTATGGTTCTACTTTACCTCTTAAAGTAAGTGGTATATAACATATAAGACTTTAGAGAATTACCTCCCAAGTGAGACTTTCGTTGAAGTCTCCAATGTGGGATACGGCTTCTATATGTTCTTTTTATAAAAAAAAAAAGAAAAGAAAATACCAAAATCTTACATGTTATGTAAGACTTGGTATAAAAAAATTAAAATATATAACATCTATAACATCCCAAGTTTTTATTAATTAGTTTTAAGTCTTAAGAGTCAGTTGTGCTAATTGTTAGATGTTTGAATGTGTAGACATCAATATAGGATAGTTAGAAATAGTAAATAGTTGCTTAAAAATAGTTCATCAATTAATAAATAGTATTAATAGATTAAAGAAGAAATTAATCAATTAGGATTATGTTTTTACTCAGTTAACCGGTGAGGGTTTAGTTGACAATTAATTAGTTTTGGACCAAAACTCAACATAAACATTTTTTTCTTATCTTTTGGCAACCAACTTATCACTTGACCTAGCTATATATAGATGCTTTAACATCACATATCTTAGATGTTCATATCAGTGAGTTCAAGTGTCACATAAATCTGTAGACATTCATAACTTTGTCAAATATAAACTGATTTTGATTTTGTTTGTTGTTATGCGACTGATAATTTGAAGTTTTTCTAACCATATTCTTTTCTCAACGACCATTATCATTCTCAATCAAGAAACTAGCATCAATCTCTATATCTCTATTTATTTTCATAGAAACTTTACTTTTTTTAATTATTTGTATTCTATTTCAATGTTCATGTGTTGAGCAGCAAGGAGTCGTCATTTTTTCCCAAATCGAGTAAGTAATATGTGATACTTCGATTAAGGTGTCAAGGAGTTTTTGATTTCAGGTATATATTAAGTAGATTGAATAGGTTTATTAAACGGGGATATCTCATGACCTCTATGCCTCCACTGACTATTAACTCATTACAATTGTTGTGGGTACAAGACTATGGGTTTTGGACCGTCTTATATAATGCGTCGTCTTTTATTTAAATTAAGAAAGGTCGATGATATTATATTGATTTTTGATACTTGCTATGATTATTATATGAAGAAATTCACTACTGAATTTGGTGCTATGTATGGGTTTATATGTTTGATAATGATAATTAATGTTAGAATGTCGTTCTTTTAATGAAACAATATATATTTGAATATGTTTTCTAATGTAATAATTAATTAGTGTTAGGGGTTTAATCGATTAGTCTGTAGAAAGAGGTAATTTACTAAGTTTAATTGGATAGTGAAAAGAATAATTAATTAGTTTAAGTTTAGATAAAATAACTAATTAATTAGATCCTGGTAATCGATTAGGATGACACTTAGAAATTAAAAGTGTCTAAATTAAGTAATAATCGAATAGTGATGTTCATTTAATTGATTATGGTAATAGTTAAGACTTAAGATATACTTGTTTTTAATTTTCACCAATTATTTATATTATTTATGTTCTTTCGCAAATCTAAGGCAAGGGTGTCACACCTACTATATTACACAGTACAACAATTGTAGATTTAGATAGATAAATTTCTACTCTCTAAATCTAATAATCCCTACAACTCCAAGGATGAGGGTATATATCCAACAACCGGAAACCTTGATAACATGGGGACTACAATACAATTTTAAAACCACACTCATGCCTAACATGGGTTTTCGGTCCAGTGAGAAAAATTTGGAAACACGGGATGTTAAGAGGACATTTACTATATGAAAACATTTTCTGTTTTCATTTCCTAAAATGTGTTCATTTTACCTTGATGAGAGACTCATGAACTAAACCATTGTCATGAAGATAAGATGAAATCTTACTTAACAAAGATGTATTTCCAAAAATAATGAATTGAAGAGAAAAACACAAGAAAAATGGGGTTTGAATTGTATTTTTAATGTTTTAAAAACCATTTTAAAGAAAATGATAAAATAAATCACAATAAAGCAAAAGCAAGTAAAGAGATAAAGATAGGAAACACAAGCTAATTTATTCTAGTTCACCACCAATGTCGGTAGCTACGTTCAATCCCTTCACCCTGAAGGATTTAATCCACTAAACACAAAAAGTATCACACGTCCACTAAACATCTACTAATCAAACTGACTATGTTCAAGTTTTCTCAACCTTCTAACTTAGTATAATTAAGATGTTGAGGGAAACAACCACTACTGGGCTAAGTTACAATGAGTGTTTAATATGATTTTCTAAAAAACTCTCATAAGAGAATGCTTACAAGGTATTCTCTCAGAATATATTTTATGTTTCTCAACACTCAAAACTAATACAAGAATTTTCATGAGTTGCTATGTATGACGGAAGTAGGTTTCTTGCATGAGTTTATTGCAGTGAAGATCACAAAACCTTTTAGAGAGAGACGTCAAGACCATTAGGGTTTCTGATCGTTGTCGTGATTGCATTAAATCAACATGTAAAATAATGACTCGTATCGAATGTTCAAAGACGTTAAATCCGCATTTAAGAAATTGTTAAAATTCGTCTTCATAATTGATTCAACGTATCTTGATAGAAACGACAAGAAAGGTAGAGGATGACATTTTTAGAGGATGTCATGCATTTCTTCAAATAGATGATAAGTCCAACTTTGATGAGCAGGGGATGTTGAGTTGTTAACTTCTTCAGTGTTTTTGGCTCAATTATTTGACTTAAAAAAGTTGATTTTAAATAAGAGCGTTGACTTAGTTAGAGTGTTGACTTGATGCGCTGACTAGACAATCAACTGGTTTGCCAGAATTATCAGATGCATAATTTTCAGAGTTAGTTTGTTATATCATATTCAGCAAATGCGCATTTAACAGAGTCAGACACAACTTTCATAGATTCTTTAACGTATTGTCTTGATTTCCTTATTTATCTTCTCTATACATTAGATGATGTAGCATAAAGTCTTTAATGCTCATGACAAAGGATCAACACACTAAAATAAATTTATTAGCACAATAAATTGTTTCAACAAAATAGTTTTTTTACATCAAAATAATTAAGGGTCATTGTTCTTCAAACCAACTTGGTTCTAAAAAAATTAACACAAATTTTAGAAAATGAAAACATGAAATTGAAGTAGAATTCAATGTCATAAGGAAGAAGGTTTGAATTGTGACCCTTTTTCCTATATGTTAGAATTAACTATTAAGTATGTTGACTTGATGTATTGAGAAAATAAGTACTTCATAATGTTATGAAGAATTAGTATATAAGTGAAATAAAATTGGGCTACACAAAATTTACACTAGTTCCCCCAAACTTCGGCTATGTCTAGTCCTCACCCTTGATGAGATTTTTCACCAAAATGCTTGAGACAACTTAATTTCTGCACTTACACAATCCACTCAATCTGACATCTCTCTACTATATTTTTTAGCCTTAGTATGCCTACAAATCTTCTTTCTAGACACTCTTGACTAACCAACAATCACAGTTGAAATCTGAGTCTATTTTACACCCCAAAAGTACTTCAGAAAGTTTACAAATAGAATTTAGATATTGCATCAAGTTCTCATAACTTGACTTGGATGAAACAGATCTTCACACTCGTGTATACTTTAGATTTGATGATCTTTGAGTGTAATTGATGAACTTTTAATCAAGCTTCTACACTTTTGTGATAAATGAGTTGTATCTTGACGTAAGTTCTTGAATCTTCACGTTTTGAGCTCTCCTATATATATAACTTGTGAGTGATATTCATAACATTCAAAAGGTATTCAAGTGTTTGTTTGGCACAAGTTCCAATGTGTGGCAGCTTGTAATGGTGAAGATCTTAAGAACTCATGAACATTCTCAACTTTAAGTTGACTTCAAAATGTTTGTTGAGTTGTTTTTGTTTAGTGTAGGGGAGAGAGAAAACTTATCTCAATGCACATTTTTTAGACTAATTGTTCCTCACATCATTGAACAATGCAAGTACATTAATGTAACAACCTTTCATTTACTTTTGTACTTTTCATAGAAACATTCTAATGTTGCAACTTTCTGATGTTCATAAAGTTGCAGTTTGAATTTATTCAAGTTGGACTATTGTGATCTTCTAGGACTTCAATTGTCATTTATTCATTTGATAGCTTATTTATCATATCTGATGAGTTCTATAGCTTATCAAAGTCAATATTCTTCTTTGACTTCAATGATCTTGTGAGAATCTCGAAGATTCTTCTTCTTATGTTTTATGGCTCATTTAAGTAAGATTCTTTTACCGATTCAATGCAGGAACATAACCTTGTTCATTTGATGTATTTCAAGATTCAAGATAAAACATTCTGAACTACTAGTGCTAAATATTTTGAAGTCTATTATGAAAGTGTTTCTAGAATTCCACTTTATTCTTTTGTGGTTAATCTTGTATAACGTTTATGTCTTAATGAAGTCATTTAAAAACAAAAATTAGATATATATCAAAATCTCTTAATCATTGATTTGTTATCATTGAAACTTCATAAGAGATTTTGCTTCAATAAAAAAGTTTTTACAAAATAAACAGTCTCCGATAATAATTCAAAAATTTTAATTATTCTTTTCTTAATTGATAAGTATGCAACTTACAAAATATGTTTGAAACATCTTAGTCTTCACCTCATAGTAATTATTGTGAACATATAAAAGAAATGTTATTAAAATTTGTGCCCAAAAATCCAACAAACTAACTCAATAAGACTACCTTGGTTCTTTTTAATTGTAATTTTTAAATTATTTACACACGTTAAAGAAACTAATAAATTTTATTCTTCTTAAGAAAATGATATCACTTTTATCTTTAATATTTTTAATTATTTATGATTTTTTTTTCTCTGGGCAATAAAGAGTGAAAGATAAAATTTTGACAAATTGATAATTAATTAATATTACTTTAAATTTAAAAACCAATAATTAAAAATAAAAAAAATATTAAAAAAATTGATGCTTAAAAAATAACCAAAGTAGTAATTGTTATTTGTTTCTCTATCCGTCTCAAAATAACTGATCTATATAAAAAAATCATCTTAAAATAATTGATCATATCAATTTTTAATGTAATTTATTTCAATTATATTCTCAAATTAATATTTCTTGTATAATTTTCAATTTAATATTTTTTACTATACACTATGACATTGATAATACATCAATATTTAATAAAAATAATTTAATAAGAATAATATTATTTTTAATTTATATTTTTTAATATATGTAAAATAATTAAATGAATATATTAATTAGTTTCTTAATTAATATTACTTCAGATATAGACAATACAAAATTCTGGTTCTCGCGCATTTATTACTAGTCATGGCTTGGTGATGTCGAAGCATGATATCTAGGTGAATCAGTTTAGGATAACGTATCCCCAGACTCAAGAACTTGTTTGAAAAATATCCAAAGCATTAATGACCATCTTATAAAGACCAATGTCAAATGTTATACCCTGGTAAAAATTATACTACTCCTTGTTCCCAAAAATAAATTATATTATTATTTTATTATAAAAATTTATGGTTTTTTTTTTTACTTTTATTGATAAAAATTGATAGAATAATTGACATGTTTATTTTATGTATTAATATTAAAATATCTTTTATATTTAAACGTTTAGAGTGGATTAATGAGAATTCTTTTAATCGATTATCACATCATTTATTTTTGTTACCGTTGGCATGAAATTCATTTCATTTTTGTATAAAAATTATGTCAAAGTTATCTTCTCATCACTCTCATTCATTTTACACTTTCAATATTTTATTTGCGAGATTTTATGTTCTACGTAGTTTGAATTGTATTATTGTGTGTTTCAATTTGTTTATATATTACCTACACTATTGAGTATGTTATCTTTATCTTTTATATTTATTATTTTCGGATGTGATCCCAAGATTTTCAAACGATCTCTTAGTTTTGAAATTCTTTCACAAAAGTGGTGATATCCCATTATTTTGTGTGGAGGGTACTCTTCAATTATAAATATTATTTGTTTCTCCTATTTTAAAAGCTAAATTTTAATAGTATTAAATGTTTGTAAAATTGGTCATATACTATATGTTGTTAGGAGCGGAACCAATATAAATTTATTATGTGTCTTTTCCTTATCTTTCAACTCTTTTATTTATCTTTGCAATTTATATCTTTTGTATTTATTTATAGTAATTTAATTTTAGTTATTTATTTATTCTGTCTTTTATTTAGCGTAATTTAAATAAAGCAATTTAATTCTAGTCATTTAATTATTTCAGTTATATATTTTTTGGCCATCTTTACTTATTGTCTTTAATTTAAATTTATTTTTAAGCACTTTATTTTATTTTAATTGATTAAATATTTTTAAGTATTTATTTTATTGAATTTTTCAAATTTCACAATTCACTCCTCCTGTGTTTGGACTTTGGAGTCACTTGTTCAACAAATGCTAAATGTTACTTATAATATTTCAAGATAAATTAGTAGTATTATTAAATAGTATATTTAAAAAAATAATAAATGCATCTAGTAAATTGAAATGATGCTTATATTTTGAGAACAAATGTAGTAGTGTACAATTTTTGCAAATAAAATCACTTGAATTTTTGTAATGTTTAATTTATATGAATTGTCGGTGTAAGTTTTTTACATTGTTAATACATCACAATTATTCATAGGTATAATTTTAAAAATAATTAAGATAAAAGTCAAATATTTCTAATAATCTAACACTTACAATTGATTGACAATGTAAAAATTATTTATTGGTTGTGTATATGAATTAAATCCAGTTTTCTAATCTCACCAACAAATCAAACATGCAATTAATAAACTTAGAAAAATGTTATTGGAGCACAAATTGTGGACATAGTATTTGACACGTATGTATTTTACTATTGTTCACCGTATTTACATGGTGAATAGTATTTTTTTTATTTTAAATGAAATATTTTTTTCAATATTTTTAATTTTCTTTTTCAATTTATTATTGACACATCTTTTTGTGAAAAATATACAAGTTTATATTATTAATCACTTTGAATACGTCATTAACCACTAAACTATAAATCATTAATCACTTATTTAACATATGTCTCATTAACGACTAAAATGTAAGACATTAACCACTTTAGAGTAATGTGAATTAGTGGTTAAAGTGATTAGCGTGATGTATTTTAATAGTTAATTAGTTAATGACATATACATTTAAAAAGTGGTTAGTAAAATGTATTTTAGTGGTTAATGAAATATTCAAAGTAATTAGTGATGTATTTTAATAGTTAATTAGTTAATGACATATACATTTAAAAAGTGGTTAGTAAAATGTATTTTAGTGGTTAATGAAATATTCAAAGTAATTAATGATAAAAAACATTGACATCGATAAATATTTAGTAAAAAAAATTAATATAAATAAATATATGTAAAGGGAATAGAAAGTATAACTTAATTATTGTAGTATACAACGTCTCTTCTAAATAGAAAAGAAAAAGGACGTCTTTACGTACCTAAATTACCGTAGAAAACATATGTTTGATTATACATATAATTAAGAACAGTCACACAACATTTTTCTGTAGTCATATATATATATATATATATATGCTAGCAAAATTAATATTAAACACTTCACCCTAGATGATGTGATGCAATTTCTTAATTTCAATAACATTTATTTTTAATTATGAGAAGGAGGATGTGTCTTGGGTGGTGAATAATCCAAATTAAACCCAGGATGTTTCTCACTATGTTTCTTGTGAGGCACACGCCATGAAACTGAAACATGAGATTTAGTTTTTGAACCAAATATTGAAGCTTTTTCCACATCTTTCAACACTCTCTGGTTAGTACTTCTTCGGTGTTTCAAGTCTTTTGACTTCTCTGACTCAACAATCAACTGATCAATGTTCATCTTGTCATGATCACCTTCATTAAGCTTCTTCCCTGACGAATCATATCCATTTTTCTCAATAATCTGCATAAAAAAGAAACCTTAATCATTGAAAAAACAATAACTACTAAATATAAGTTAGCTAGTTAATTTTAAATAAAAAAATCAATGAAGTTAAATTGATATCAGTATTGTTCAAACCCAATTTTAAATCACATTCGCAATCCATCATAATGTAAAAAATTATGGTCTATATGCAATGTTGCAAACTCATAAAAAACTTTGATGTTGCATATAAATATAGTCACTATCACTACTAAAAAAATTGAAATAATTACGAATATTTAAAACTGAAAAAAATACGTTGGTCACCCAATTTATTGTCTTTAATAGTCATGGATGAAATTAGAAATGATTTTTTTTTTTATGTTTTAAATTTTTGTTGAAATAAAATTAATTTTAACTTTTTTTAATAGTATGATTGCAAACCAAATTACAAAACCTTGTTGATATGTAACTAAGAAATGGTTATATTTATGTATAGTTAGGAAGACAAACCTTAAGAGAGAAGCGAGGTTTCTTCTCCAGCTTCTTATCTAAAGGGCTGATCAGATGCCGCCGAGCATTGCATGCATGGAAGAAAATGCAAACAAATAAAAGAAGAATGTATGCATTTGATGTCATGTTGAAACAGATCCTTCTGAAATTTTGAGCTAATTAAACTTTTTTGTTGTGATATAAGGAAAATGCACTGATATGGTAGCAGCAGAAGTATTTGTAGTAAAAGGAGAAATAAATGTGCATTAAATGCAATAAGTTACGGAAGAATAAGAGGTTCTATTGCAGAACATGGAGTTGTAGGTGGTGTAAAAAGAAGTAATTATGGGAGAAAATATAGATATGGTGTGGCCTCTTCTCTTTTGTCCCTTCCTTGTGGCATGTCAGTTTATTGGGTCCCAAGAGAAGAAAAAGAGAAACAACACAACTTCTCTGTAGAGATATATAGAGAGAGAGACACAAGGATTTGGATCACCTATTGTAAAAATATCCAACAAATTTTAAAACATATCAACCGTTAGATTAATATTATACATGAGGGATTTAATATGCAATCCAACATATATTAGAGGATTATATTGATGATCGACTAAATTCCTTTGCATCTTATTTATATGTTTTTAAGTTAAAAAATTCCTTCGATTAAAGGATCGAAGAGATAAGATTCTATATTTATATTTAAATATATTAAAGATTAGTTTACATTTGGAAATTGGTTTAAACTATTTTTAAAATTGGTTCGTTATTTTAAAAATATAGTTTTAATTTTTTTTATACTACTATCTAATTCTATATAATATACAGAGTGGTAAATAAAAGTTTAGAATAAAATTTCAACACATATAATATATTTTATATATTATCACAAATACAAACACACAAAAAAAACTCATAAAAAATAATGTAGAATTGAAATGAATTACTTTTATCGTTTTCCTTTAAAAAAATTGAGAAATTTTGTATTCCTAATTTGCATTTAAATGTGAATTATCAATTTTCATCTAATAACCAAAATTCAATCACATAGGTTATTTTGAAAGTACACAGAGAGTCCAAAATAGAGATTTTACTACTGAAAAATAGCATTAGATTCATTAGAAGGTTTATATAAAAGTGAAACATTAACTAAAATCAAGAATGGCATTGCCTCCCCACATTTGTTCGATCGAGGAACTTTTCATTCTCTGTCTTTACATTCAAGGCACTCAATCAATATTTGAATGGTTAGTGTCCCCTTGTTTCTTGCATTTTTGCTTTCCATTTTGGCTATCTTCGGGAAACTATAGAACAAATATTATTATACTAATTAATTATTGAAAGTTGGAACACTTTTTAGATCTTCAATCACTCTAACATGAACATGATTTCACATTAATTAACTTCTTAAAACAACTGTAGTCCACCATAAGAGGACGTGATCGAAGTCTTGTACAATAAAATTGTGGGCAAGAATCAGAGAGTGGGCAATACTCCAATATTTGTAATTTGGTTTATTTTGATAAGGATAACTAAAAGGGTAAGTTAGTCTATATCTGTTAATATTTCATCGTCTCTTAATGACTAACCCTTTTAAAATCGTAAAGTAAATACTTTTTCAATTCAATATTTATTATTAGTACTTTATTTAATTGTATCTATTATTATTATTATTATTATTATTATATTTGATCTTATTTATAAGAAAAAATAACAAAATACATCAAATTCAATGTATTTATTAATTGTTTTAACTTTTTATTTATTTTTATATATATATATATATATATATACTTTTATTGAAAATTGTAAGACATTAAATATCTGCTAATAATACTAAAAATAAAAAAATTTAAATATGAATATAAAAGTAATTCAAACAATAAATACAATTTAAAAATTGTAATTTTTTTTATATATAAAACCAAAAAATTCTCCAATAATTTTCTTATATATAAGACCAGATAAAATAATTAATATTAATGATAATAAATATACCAATACTTGATAAATTCAATACTTTACAAAAATATTATTCTCACTCTTTCATTTATTTAATTTTCTTAATATATATAAAATAATGATATAAATCATTCATTTTGGCCATTGAATCTTGCACCAAAAATGCAACCCATGATGTTTTACTTTTTCCTTTTATTTTGCTGTTCCCACTAAGATTTGGTTAATTGAACAGCATTTAATTGAAGGAATTTTCTGTTCAGTAAGAACAGGGTTCTTTTTTTAAACCAATGCAGTTTTTTGGGTACTCGTTGTCTCTAATTATAAGCATCTATTGATAACAAATTTGTCTCTAAACATTAATTCATTTTCAATTTATTAAATACATTTATTATTGTTTTTTAAACATAAACTTAATTGATACTACTAATTTATGTTGTGATATAAAAAGTCATTATTGAATACATCAATATATAAAAGACATTTTACTCTACAAAATAGACACATTAACTACACTACAATTTTTCTTAATTTAGATGAAATTTGCAATAAGGACTTATAATTAGGGACGGAGGGAGTATGTTAAAAACAACTCTACATTAAGTTTATTTGGTGTGCGGATAGGAAGAGAATGAAAGTAAAATGGAGTAAGGACTTATTTTAGTCTTTGAGAAAAACCGTGATATCTAATTTAGTTTTTGAGAAAAATAAAAGTAACTTTTAACCTCAGAGAAAATAAATCTGGAACAACTTAGTCCATAACTTCTTTAGACTTTGTTTGGTTGATGAAATAAAGACGGAAAAAGAAAAGAAAGTGAAAAGAAGATAAAATAAATAAAAAGTAGTTTAATTATTTAGTAGTTTTATCCTAAACGAAAAATTAAACATATTAAAAGAATAAAAACAAGTACTTGATTTCAATAAACAAAAAATTAGTAAATATAAAGACTATAAAAATATAATATTTGTAGTTTATTAAATTGAAACATTTTCTTTGATTGTTATGGAATTTATTTTTTATATTTTATAAGGTTTTATTGATTGTAATGAAATACTTATTTTTATTTTTTTTTATTTTTTTATCATATCTAATTTTTGCTTAAGGATATTTATGTCATTTCATAATACACATATTTCTTTCCTATTAACATTTCTTAATCTTTTTTTTTTTATACCAAACTACTAAATAATCTCATTATTTTATATTCATTTTCTCTGCTTTTCACTTTCTTTTCTTTTTCTTCCTCTTTCCTTCATCAACAAAACAAAACGTAAAGAAAGTAGAAATTAAGTTGTCTCGGTTTATTTTGTCAAGTAATAAAAGTTAACTTTATTTTTCTTAAAGACTAAATTAAGTTTCACGATTTTCTCAGGGACTAAAATGAGCCTTCACTCAAGTAAAATGTAATAAATATGTTCAGACTGACATTTGACTTTGTTCTTTTAATAAAAAAATATCATGCACGTACAACATCTATTTTTTAAATAGTCATTGTTAATAATTAGTTGTTAGTTTTGTTAAAGAAAAGAGTTGAGCCCATGATTTCTTTGTCACTCTAACTATCTCAAATCATCAAACCATCTTATGACTCCCTTGATGCAGAACATAATTATAGCTAATGCAATCCCAATAAAATTAACACCCCAAAAAATCAATTTGCATTGCATCAATAATATATATTAATAAAAGAAAAGAAAAAACATATGGGATAGACATAAACCAAACCCAAAGAACAACATAAGTTAACGAAATCTATTATTAGTATGACTAAATTTATTGCAGAAAATATCATCCCTAATAAATGTGAGTGCAAATTTCTCTATTACAGACTTAGTATTTTAATGAATGTCAAAATTATGTTCTATATCAATGTTTTTGTGTGCCGTTGTAAATCTCCTGATTCTCAATATCCATTAATGGTTTTGAATCAAAAAACCATGTTGAAAACTTCATTTTTTTCATGCATTACATTGGGTACATGCTAAAAATATTTTTGAAAATCATGCAATGCATTAAAAACGATTTTCATGTGAATTTTTGAAAACATGGATTGATTCCCATGTTTCATGAATCGGCGTATATATGCCCTAAACATGGTTATGGTTTTTGGTACAAGAGACTTGATTTACCTGATATTGGAGTCGACTTACCAAACTCCATAGCTATGGGTTGAATCGACTTATATATAGGACAATTCAGTTCATGAAGTTTGGATTTCAAATCTTAAATTTCTGAGTCACTTGTGAATTGATTCATGCCCTATATGGGTTGACTTACACGACCTTCAAAATTCAGTTTTGACAATTGAAAATCAGTTATTTTAGTTGTATTGTTTGGTCTTTTCACATGTGAACCATGACTTTTATTAACCATCATGTTCCTTCATTTCAGGGTGATCACTTTCATCCATTCTTCATCATTCATCTCTTCAAAAAATAATCTTTGATAAAAAAATCTAACTCCATTTCTTGGTGAGACGAAACTTTATAAAGACAGGTGAGAATATCCTTTGTTGGAATGATTGTTCCAGTTGTGATCAATTGAAGGTTCAATTGGTTGCACAATGATATAATTGAAAAGAAGGGTCTTTTAACGGGACTAGCGTTGGTGACTCCTCTAGGGTGTAAATGCTTTCAAATTTGAAGAGGTGTCTTCAATATGGAAAAGCTAGTTCATATTTTGTGAAGGGTGCATGAAAATATTGTTCATGACCATTTAGCGAAGAAGGTACTGTTTGCACAAGCATTTATGGAAGAAAGGTTTGTTTGTACAAGCGTTTAGACATGTCTTTGTAAATGTTTATAATTCAAATAAAGGAAGAAACTCTTGTTAATGCTCTAACACAAAAGTATGAATTGTTTTGCATGAAGCAAGGGGAAAACATTTTTGATTTGTAGAAATGGTTTAAACATAATGTGAATCATTTGGATGCTATTGTAAAAAAGTTTTCAAATGATGATTTAACAAATAAAATATAAATATGTTTGAGTAGGGAATTGCTACCTAAAGTAACATTTATTGTTGAGTTAAGGAACTTAGAAACCATGACTTTAGTAACCTTGTTTGGCAAGTTACAATAACATGAACAAGAGCTTAATCGATTAATTATGCATGAAGAATAAGAGAAAAAGAGAGACAATAAGAGTACAACCATAGTTGGCTCATCCACAAAGTCTAAGAAGGATGAAGGATCCAACGATATTGATTGATATCAACATGACTCAAGTGATGAATAAATGAGTCTCTTTGTGAAAAAAAGGTACTGCAAATTCCTTTGGAGAAATTGAATGAAAAAAAGAAGACAAGTTTAACAATAAGTAAGAAGGATGGTAACAACTCATCCATCACATGAATGTCGCGAATCTGGACACATAAAGTCGACGTGTCCAAAATACATCAAGAAGATAGAGAAATTTGTAAGAAAGGAAAAAGATCTTACATAGATTGGGAGGATAATGATAAAACCTCAAGCTAAAACTTTGATAACAATTATTCACAACCCTATGTCTCATAGATAAACACCATAAAGAAGAGGTTAGTGACGATAAACGTAACTTTTTTTCCTACATATAAGCAATTTCAAGATGCATTTGAAGAACTCCATGAGGAAGATAAAAAAATTTATAAGTCATTACTTTATAAGACAAAATGAATGGCTTATAAAAAAAGAGGACCATTCATAATTTAGAAAATTAATTGAAAAGCTAGAAAAGGATTTCTCCAAAGCTTTGAAGCATTCTCATGAAGTTATTGATTTTGTGAAATGTACTCATGATTCTCATTGTAAAAATTGTGTTTCCTTAGAAAAATGAAAATTATCATTTTGAAAGAACAAGTTTCAAAACTTGAAATTGAAGTGAAAGTTTCAAAAACTTCATATCATAGTAAGCATTTTGGAAAAATTAAAACTCTTTCGAAAGACATTATCACAAGTCTAATAAAAAAATTTATCTCAAATTACTTGTTTCTATTGTGGCAAAAAGGGACACACGTCCTCCAATTGTTTTATTAGAAAAGAAAGTTTGTTGTACCAAGTGGAAGGGTGGTGTGGATACCTATGGGGCAAGTTCCCATTATTAATCATCTAGGTCCCAACCAAAGTTAGCAGATTCTTCAATTGTGTGAGAGAAGATGTTTGAAGATTTTGAGAAGAAATATGCCAAGGTAAAGGAAAAATTGGATGTTAAGGTAAATATTTTGAAAGCTAATTTTAAAGCATCCAAGGACGAGATATTTGTTTACTATACTTAGGAGGTTGAAGATTCTTTAGCCCAAGTGAAGGTTATCATCCTCGATCTAGATGTTTCTGAGGCGAATCTATTGAAGATATTGAAGGACGATGGGCTGATGTTTGGGGATGAGGAGAATGATAAGAAATTCAGTGAGAATCCCACCCAAGGATCTACTACTACCTTTGATGGGGACAAGAACAATAGTCTCTTAATGAATATGTTTTTTTTTTTTGCTTTTAAACAATATGATCTATAATATATATATATATATCTATTTTCTTAACAAGTATTGTTTTCTTTGTTTGAACATGTGTTGCTTCCTATGACAAGTTGTTTGACCCCCTTTTTTGTTGCGTGTGTGATCCTGTAGGTTCCTATAATGTTGACAATAATATTAAATCACCCATTAATATTATAAACATTGAGTGATATCTAGCAACACATTGCTGCTACCCAAGTAAAGAGAATAACTTGTGATTTGATATAACCTTTCTGTGATATTGACTTTGTGTATAATTATATGTTTTCCCTTATATCTATATTGAACACAAGACATAGTATGTATCACCCTTGTATATTTCAATATTACATTCTTTGATACTTGAGTATATTTAGTAACAAAATATAAGATCAAAATCTCTTATTGACTTATTCCAGCATGACCATGTATTTTGAAGTCATACTCTATCAATTGCCCCACAAATATTACTCTTGTTATGTAGGAGAGAAAAATCCATCTAGTTCACTCATGTCCCTTTGCATGACTCGGTGTGTGTCCAATTAACCTAGATTATCATTGCCTTGTTACAATCAATGATTGACAATAATGAAACACTCAACTCCTCGTGTAGGGACCATAGTGGTATCAAGTCATTGGGTGGCATATACTACTATCAATATGATAATAACTTATGACAATTACATAACACACTACGTAGTATTCTAATGGCGGGTAAATACAATAAACCTATACCCTAATGTGCACTTATACTATGACTTGATTTCTCATATCTATAACATGTGAGATAGGATTATTAGTCTACACATAATAATCTCGATTGGATTATTATTGCCCTTTATAATAATACTTGACTACCAATATTTAAGAGTAAAGTTCTATAATATCTCATAATCGAGTCATCTACCCGATGTTCTATTAAATCTAATTTTACTCAAGGACTTTATTACGTTGAAACAAACATAATAGTTGAAATATCTCATATTATAAATAAATAACATGATATAAGTTCAAAGTTAAAATGTATAACATTGGCCTTTAGAGCTTACTCCTACAATTTTTGCTATAATGCGTGAAATCCTTTGCACTTTTCATCCTTCACTTTCTGAGTTTCATTTATTTTTCTAAAATCTTCATGTTGCGCTCCATGTATTTTGTTCATAGATTTTTTCATTGGTCAATGTTAATGTTCTTGTAGTTATAGACTTAAAAAGGCAAGAATAAACCATAGGTCAATGGTAGAATTGTGAACTATTGATATTCTTCAAGAACATTACCTTTGGTCAAAAGAAGTTGAAATATCCACACCAACAAGAAGGTATTTTCACTTTTATTGATCACAATGGTACAATATACGTCCTTTTGTCACGCTCCAGAAACAAGGTTTTGGATTAGCGGTGGCTACTTGGGGTGGTCTCATACATTATGCCATAATCATTTCCAAGGATTTCTCTCATTATACATGCTCTTTTTCTCAAACTTTCTGCCTCATATTCTAACGAGGATGAGATGTGATGATAGATGATGATTTCACATCTTTGTGTGCAATAAACTATCCTTTCAAGTATTTAAATGTTAACTTCAGAGTTATGGAAGATTGACATTTGTTTTGAGATGACTATTTCAAATCTTTCTATTTTATTTTTATAGATTATTAGATCTTTCGACTTATGGAAAATTGGTATTCATTATGAGTTGGCTATATCATACTTTTAGTTTTTTTTTTTATAGTTAGTTACATCTTCCAACTTATGGCAAATCGATATTGATTCTAAGATTATTTCACATCTGTGTTTTATTTTAATAGATAGATACATCTTTTGACTTATAAGAAATTGATTTTTATTATGAGATGGGTATTTCACATCTTTCTATTTATTTTTATAGATGGTTAAAACTTTCGATTTAGGGAAAATTGATATTTGTTTTGAGATGGCTATTTCACATATTTCTCTTATATTTTCATACATAGTTATATCTTCAACTTATAGAAAATTGGTATTTGTTTTAATATGGCTATTTCACATCTTTTTGTTTTATTTTTGTACTTACATCTTTTGAATTATGAACAAATGGTATTCATTTTGATATGGCTATTTAACATCATTCGATACATGGCGTACTAAGATCAACATGTAATAAAATAACAACTTTATTGATAAGAAATATGTGGATATAAAGATATGGGTGTCTCATTAAAACCTTCAAAGATCAAAATTTATGGGAAAAATATCTAACGAAGAAAAAGAGTACACCATCCACTAAAGTTGAATTAAAATAAAACTTGAGTTGTGTGACATTTCACTGCCTCATAATAATTTTTTTTATCAAGTTCTACAAATATGTATAATCCTTTACCAAACTATGCGCTGATATAGAATAGTCCTTACCAATTTGCAACTAACTTTCCATGTTGTTTATCTTTACGAGCTTTGTCCACCTTTTTAAGTACAAGGTCTCCTTCCATGAAACTCTTAGGTATTACCTTGGTGTTAAATTTGCTTGCAACATGTTGTTTGACAACATATTATCTTATTTGTGCGATTTCTTGTATTTCTTCTATATTGTCAAGGTCTTCGCGCTTCAAGTCATGGAATTTGTCTTTATCATTGATTTTTCATCTCAAGGATTTTGATCTGAGCTCCATAGGTACCATGGTGTCAGTGCCAAATGTTAATATGAATGGATTTTTGTTGTTGTTTAAGGTGTGGTGTGATATGCTCAAAATAATGCACTGAGGTTTTCTTCCCACATGTCTTTAGAATTGTCAAACGTTTTCCTAAGACCATTTAGAATGAATTGTTAACTACTTATAATTGGTCGTTTGTTTGGGGATGCTCCATCCTTTCCTTATACTTGGTCTTTTGTTTGAGCTCGACCCCTAATTCTTCGCATAAGTCTTGAAATCACTTGCTAGAAAATTGAGTGCCATTGTCTATTATGATGGTTTGGGGTAGAACATATCGACAAATGATATTTTTCAATACGAATTTGTTTACTTTTTCTACTATGATGACTGCACACTAAACTGTGATAAACAAAAAACTATTATAAACATAAGTTGACATGGTGCTGAGGGGAATGAGCGTAGTATATCCAGTGCTTGTGCGTGAAAGGGACCAGATTATACTACTTGGTGGAGTACTTGTGGAGGTTAATGAGTTGAATTTGAAAATTTATGACATTTACCGCATGCTTGCACAAGGTATGTACAATATGCTTGAAGTGTACACTAGTAATTGAAGGTGCAAACACGAGAAGGGGGGTTGAATTGTGTTTGACTTAACTTGAATACTTTTCTTGTTTTAATACTTTCAAAACAAAACTTGATGTATAATTAAAACAGAGTTAGCAGCGGATAAAAATAAAAATAAAACTCACAGATTTTATACTGGTTCACCGTTAACAAGGCTACGTCCAGTCCCTTCGCCTTGAAGGATTTCACTAATTCAAACCTTGAATTACAACCGTGCTACTGACCATCCAAGTCAGTCTTCTCAAATAGTCTAACAATCCTAGACTTCTTTGAGGAAAAACAACTCCTGTCTTCAGCCAATCTGACACCCCATATTGTAGAAGAATTCACAACACTATGAATCTAATTGCTAAGTACCTTGCTACCTCCTACTGACTCCCTCAGTTTGTAGACTCTACTTCAACAGCTTAGATTTGACACAGTGGAAAGAAAATAACACGAGTACTTGCTTCTTGAAAGCTGAAACTCACAATTGACTTATATGAAAATTTGGGAGCGTTTGCTTTGGAAGTGTATGACTCTTTTGTGATTTTCGATTTTTATTTTTTTTGAGTATTCTGCCTTGAGCCTCCTTTTATAGATGCAGATTTGGGCCTCTTCCAATGCTTAAATTCGAGCTGAATCTTGCTGGATTCTCTGTAAAAATGACTTGACCAATTGGGCTTCATATAAATAAAAAACATATCTTCAGATTTCCTTTCAAAATAACTGGCCAATTAAATCTGTTGGTTCCTTCCCGCCACAGCTCCTGAATTCCACAACACCTCACTTTATTTTTGTAATAAATCTTTTTAATCCTTTGATCAAAATAAATTAAATTCTCCATCGTATAAATTTCCTGATTAAATCTGGACAATTGGATCTTCATGCGCTAGTCCACATCTGGACCATACTGATTGTTATGCTGTGATCCTCTAATTTCGGCCTTCCCTGGACCACACTTCCTGACCCTCTGATCTTCTGATTTCGGCCATCTTGGATGCGCACCTGATATGCTATAATCCTATTAATTCGGCCTTTGCTGGACTATACATTCTGTCCCTCTGATTTCGGCCAACACTGGGCCATGGTCTGATTTTCTGATCTGGACCATCACTGGACCAAATAATTAATTATGAACCACTGATCTGGAAATCTTCCCTCTAATCTGGACTAATTCTGGACTTTGGTCTGGATTAAATTGAAATTAAATCTGGACAATAAATATTTCAGTTTGGGCATTTTACCTTTGATTTTAGATCAGGTCTGGATCATTCTGGAAATCATTTCTTCTTGTCTTGACTTAGTTTCATGCCCTGAATCATGCTATCTTATGGTCTGGGCCAAATCTGGATTGATCCTCTTGTTCTGGACTCATAAACATACCTTCTGGTCAAGTTTGGAACAAGTAATTTTTCACTGCCAGACCATCTTCTGGCCAGAATAACTTTTGGAATAAAATTGATATTTGATTCCTGTTTGTCTGGAACAACTCTCCTTCTGGCAGGCTTTCCAATGGTATGATCCATGTTTCATTCTGATTTTTATTCCTTCTTATCTGGGCCATCAAAGATATCTTCTGGTCATGTTTTGACATTCTTGGAGTATCTTCTGGTCATTCCAGAATTCATTTTTCTGGAATCCTTTGATCACTGCTTCTGATTCCTTCAGTTTCTGGGGCATTTAACTTAATAATTCAAAGTACAAAATAAGTTTACATAGAGTACATTTGTAAGCATCAAAATCCTAAGTACTTAGAACCAACTTGGTTCCAACAGTAATATCCTGACTAGAGCACTTTAACCCATGTATTTCAACATATTGCCGCATGGATTTCCTCTATAACGTATTTGGCATTCCTTGGATCCAAGCATCAAAAAAGTGGTTTGGAGAATTCTTTTACGTATAATTTTTCAGCGATGATGGTATGGTATGCTATTGTCCTCTTGATTCTTCTTATCTTTTGTTTCGCTTCGCGAAGTTTCCCTGTTAGAGGTACTCCAAGATCTTTGTCTTCCAATTTTTCTTGTGGCTATAGCATATGTTCCTAATCCAGGTGCACTTGGAAACTAGATGGTTTGGGACACCACTATCTTGTGTTGACTGGATGTCTGCATGCTTACTAGCCTTGCAAACTCTTTGGCTTTTGTATTTTCTGATCTAAGAATATGCTTGATTTGGATTTCATGAAACTTTGCATAAGGTTTTGTACATTTTATAGATATAAAACCAAAGTTTCTTTTTGGCTTGATATTCCTCATTATTCTAGTTTACGATAAGATGAGAATATCTTTTCACATGGAATTGAGTAGCTCCCATTTCCTAAGTGAGTTGTAATCCTATGATTAAGGCTCTATATTCTTCCTTGTTATTGCTACTCTTGAAAGAGAAGATCTTAACTCTTTGAATTGTTCAGTTATCTTGTCCTTCCAAAATGACTCTACGTCCTCTACATGCCTCATTAGACAATTTTTCATCATGGAGAACCCATATTTTTTGTTTTAGGGGATGAGTCATCATCTTGAACTCGAAATTAGCCAAAACCTAAGATTTGATTTTCGTTCTTGAATGAAAAATGATTTGGAACTTTGAAAGTTCTACTGTCATGCTACCATTCTTCACGGAAGTTATGGCTTGCAGTGTAACTTTCTAATTGGAAAGTTTGTTTTCACTACTATTGGGTGAGACTAAAAGTAATGTCTTAACCTTCTAGTAGAAATTACCAGTGCAATATATAATTTCTCCTTAAGTTTTGGTATCTTACATCATATGCTTGTAAAAATTTGCAGATGAAATAGATTGGGTAATGATGGTTTTCTCTTTCCTCCCCCATAGTTTAATTCATGACTTCTTTTGTTGCAGCCAAATTGATTGTCAATGTTGCATCTACTATTAGATACTATAGGAGATGATAATAATTTCTTGAACTCCTAGAATGCTTGCTCGCATTCCTTTCTTCACATAAATTGGTTTGGCTTCTTTAATATCTAATAGGGATGATATCCTTTCTGCAAGTTTTTGGACTTCTTTATTGGTAGTCGGGCGCTACATCTCTAAGATTGCTTTTTCACTTTTTCGAGGTTGATCTCTATTCCCCTTTGTGTGTTCATAAATTGATCATAGACGACTCATGCTTCTTGAAAGATGCGTTCTATTCTTTCTGTTTGAGCAATATAAGATTTTTAATTTTCTCTCAAGTACCGACGTCTTCTATCATCTCAATTTCATTTTTGAGACAACCCATGAACTCTTTCTCATTCACTTCTATTAGTCTTCTTGATTTATCCTCTCTTAGCCACTTTCACTTTTTCCGTGCTAGTGTAATCCCCAACATGTTGTTGGAAATGCGTCTAAAGTTCCTGCTAGCTTGTTTGCCAAAGAATCTAAAAGGAGGCCCAACTTTAGGCCTGATATCATAACATGTAATGCTACTACTAGGTTGAGATTCTTTATTTGAGTTGTTTCATAACTCAACATATCCATGAATGAATTAAGCGATTCATTTGACTTCTAATGTTATCCCACTAATTAAGCATGCAAAATTATTTTGTGTAGCTCGATTGGTGGAAGATAAGGAGAGGATCATTCTTGCTAATTGCTTCCACACTTCACTAATTTCTCTTCAAGATTGGATAATTAGATGAGAGCTCCTTTTTTTAGGGTGCATGGGAAGACCTTGCAATTGAGGACACCATAATTATCTGTAATGTAAGTCATGAGTTAAATCGAGTTAGGTGCTCGTGTAGATCATGTTTGTCATCACATTCTTCCAATGATGATAATCAAAATGATCACAAATGGGAGTAATGTTGCGTCTTCCTTTTAACTTTCTAGAGTGAGTCTTGTTATCACATCTTTCTGGTTAGCTAATGCTTTGACTGTCTCTTTCTTGATCATTGTTCATCTCTTTATTCTTGTTCCTGTCTTGTTTCTCCATGTTATAAAGCTTTTCCTTTATTGTTTTCTAAGCGTTGATAGCTTAAATGATGTCTTCACACTTGGGTTTTGAGGTTGTTGGAGGTTTGACTTCTAGGTCCGATTCTTGTCTTTTTTATCCTTTTTTTCTATATGTGAGGGTTATGTAAGTTGGTTCTTCCTGTAGTGAGTCACATCGAGCCATATTTATTGTGACCTCAACTCTCTCTTTCAAGTTTTATTCTGGTTTGAGAGTCATTGCAGCTCAATCATGATAAGGATTAGTGAGAGTTTTCCTTGAAATGAGTGGAAGTTGTTATCGATAAGGTAGGTACGACTAGTCTTTGGGTAATGACCAATGACGTCCCCAAAGTATAGTTCTTCTTATTAATGTGGACTTTGCCATTGAGTTGAAATCAAGGTTCAAAGTGGATTTAGGCCGGATCTATTGTCCTCGATATAGGTTTGTTTGGCCTTTCTCGTGGCAACTATTTTCCTCATTCGAGAAAATAATATTTTAAAACTTTAAAGAAAATGTAAAAGTTGTAGATATTAAATTATTTTTACAAAACATTGGAAAAGTCAAGTAGCATATATCTAATTTGTTTTTTTTTTTTACTATAGTAGCATATATGTAATTAAAACTTAACTTTCACATATAAGAAATTTTTTACTAAAACTAGCTGAATAGCATAATACTCAAAAAAATTAAAACTAAAAAGTTTAATCTTAAGAAAATTATGAAATTGACATCTTTGAGTTTTTCTTAATTAGTTATTGTTATTTGCTTTAAGTTATTAACTGTTTTTATTGTTAATGAAATTAGCAAATATTTGCAAAGAAAAACACATATATATTTGAGATTTAATGTGTTTGATAAAAACAGAAAATTCGAATGAAAATATCGATAAAATACTTTAAATCTCGTATAAGTTAATAACATATATCTATTGTATAAAACATTTAATAGAACATTTGAATTGGACAAAACACACGGGGGATTTTATATTTTTTGTTAAGATTTGGAAAATTTTATCATTTTTAATATAGACGTAGAGTTAAGTTGCAGAAAAACTTATTTAAATTATGATCATTTTTATGATTTTGATGATACAATATTATTTGAAAGATTAAAAATATCAAAGAAAATTAATTTAAACAGTTAAACCAAAATCAACATTTATAATATTGAATATTTTAAATATATTTGCTTATTTTTTCAATGCACGCACAATTTATAGGATAAGATTAACCATTGTACCTCTAAAAAACTACTATTGTAGTTATCTATACACATCTGCCTAGTGAACAAGTAGATTACCGGTGAATATGAAAATAAGTCGCCATTGTTTTGTCTATTTTGTAAGATTGTAGGAAATTCTATAAATAATTATTGAAAATATTCTACAGTAATTCAATAGTTCATTCTATTGATGATGTGGAAGTAGAAAATAAATTGGGAGAGATGCTGCTGTAAGTCTAAAAGTCTTTGAACGACTAACGATGATAATTTACGTTGCATGATTGTTTATAATTTGAAAATTTTAAAGAGTTTTTTAAAGATAGAAATGCTACTATAAATGTAGAATCTTTTACAAAATTAATTTCTAAGACAAAGAAAATTAATTTCTAAGGCAAAGAAAATAAATATATAAAAAAATCTATATTATATAAAACCCTAAACCCTAAATCATAACAAAAAAATCTATATAATTTAAAAAACTTTTTTTTAATATTTTCTTTTATTTTTGTTTACTTTACCTTAGTAAAATCTATATACTCTCAGTTTTGTTTTTAATTTTTATTTTAATAAATTTTTAATTTTTTTATTATTTAAGATTTAGAATTTAAAATTTAGAATTTATGGTATGTTCAACTAAAAAATAGTAATGCTCAAGTTGTAATATTTTGATTTCTTTTAATTATTTTTTACATACACACCAATCAAAACTCGAAATTCGGACTAAAATAGTTAAATATCTAGATCAGTAAGACACACCATGTTGATAAATATATGGATTAATATCCAAATCAAAAATCTAAAATAGTCAAAAAATTCAAGTGATAGGCGTATATAGAGCGACAAACAGACATGATACTAGTAGTGGACCCTACTTACAAGAACAAAAGCAAGAAAAAATATTTATTACAATGGACAAAGATACATGGGACGATGGCCCTCGGTGTTCCTATATCAACGGGCACAACCAAATGTTTCAACCGTCGATACCGGCCAAATAGGACACGTGGCATATCCTTGTGCAAACATGTTTAACCGTCAAATCTCTACTTGTAGAAGTGGTGAATGTGCTGCTTTTTCTCATATATATCTTCTAGTCATTCATCACTTTTGTGTTCACAATTTTGGACGGTACATATATTATCTTCTTTACTGGTGCTGGATAGAGTTACTGTGACAACTAATAATGGATAAAATTAACAAAGCCCATTTCTTTCGTATAGGACATCTTTGATATTTTGACTGCCATGTGATCGTATATTATTTTAACAAAGCTTATATTAATTATTAAATGTAGATGATCTTCAATAAAAAAATTAAATATTATATAAGTATTGAAAAATTCCTTATCAAATGAAAATTAAAACTGAATTATATATCAACAACAACATTCACCAACATAAGAATATAATTTGATTTTAATCCATTGTTAAAATATAATTTCACTTTGCAACACTATTTTAAGATTTTATAAAAAAAACTTAAGTCTTTCAATACAAAACAAAAACTAAAAAGTCCCATCATATGTTTTATATTGCTCTTATCTTCTATTTAGTGAATCAATTGTTTGATCACTATAAGAAAAACCAAAATTTGGGACGGTTAAAAGTTCCTACAAGAAGGGGGAAATGACCACAAATGCCTAATTTGTGGCAGCCTCAAGTAGCCACAATTAAGCAGTCACAACAATTTGTGCACCGGCCAAAATGACCACAGTGACAGATTTTTGATTTCCCATTTGTGAGTGCTTTTGGCCTCCACAAATTTAGATTTTTGGTTTTAAATGATGCGTTGAAGTTTGTGGCCGTGTAGGCCGCTACAAACTGTGTCTTTAGACAAAAAAAAAAGTCCAATGTGTGATCATTTTAGCCGCTACAAATGGATAACTTTTTTAAAAAAATATAACTTTAATAAATACTAAATTAATATTAATATAATTTTAAAAATGAAAATATAATTTAAAAAATAATATAAATGTAAATATAATTTTAATATTAATTAAATTGTCAATAGTTAATTAAATTACTATTTCTATTAAATATAAATCATTCCAAAATTAATAAATTATATCATACAAAAAAAAAAATAAAACACTCCATAATTAAATAATAATATTTAAATTGTTCATACAAACCAAAATAAAAAAAATTATTCAAATACAACAATCGTCGTAATTCAACTTTTTAGCTCCACTCCATCATTATTTGGGGAATACTACTCAATGATAAAAGTCCTTCAAAACTTTAAGTGGTAATGACATCATGTTTTGAAATTGCATTTAATCTTCAAGTACACCACCACTAGTCGCGGTGTCATAGCTGGTTGAGGTTGATTCAAATATGGTTTGATCAAGCCAACTGATGACATAGTTGATCGATATAGAGTTTGATTAGCTAGATGTTGAGGAAGCTGCCGTAAAAGAGAAGACACATACTGATAATTATTAAAAGATTACCACATTGAAATAAAACACCATTTCATTAGGGACCATGTTCAAAAAGGGACTTTAAGCATCCAGTTTGTGGACACTGATCATCAATGGGCTGACATCTTCACCAAAGCATTACTAGAAGATAGGTTCGAGTTCATCAAGAAGCATCTCAGCATTATCTCCATATCTGACTAGCTCGAGTAGTCATCTTAGGAGTTTTTTTTTTTAATTTTCTTGTAATTTTATTTTATGCTTTTTAATTTTCTATTTTTACTTTCTGTAATTTGTAAAGAGAAAAAAAAATTACAAAAATAGTAGGACCTCTTTTTGGCTGATGACAAAAAGGGGGAGAGAGAGAAAAAAAGGAGAAATAAGTAGAAAATGAGAGATAAAAAGAAAGGAGGAGCGAAAAAGAAAGAGATGAAAAGAGAAGGAGTTGAAAAGGAGAAGAATCAGGGAGAGAGAAAAAGAAAGAGTGAAAAAGAGAAGAAGTTGGAAAGGAGAGGAAACAGGGAGAGAGAAAAATAAAGAGAGAAAAAGAAAGAGTGGAAAAAAGAAGGAGTTGAAAAGGAGAGGCTATGTAAAGGAAGAAAAGAAAGAGAGAATAAAGAAGGAGTTGAAAAGGAGAGGAGAAGAGAAGAAAAGAAAGAGTGAGAAGAGAAGTAGTTGAAAAAGAGAAGAAAAAGTCAGTATTAGACTTAGGGGGAGAGATTGGTCTGAGGGGGAGTAATTCAAGTCTTCGAGTTATAAACTAGCAAAATAAGTTAAGGTTTTGTCATCATCAAAAAGAGGGAGATTGTTGGAACCAAGTTGGTTCTAAGTACTTAGGATTTTGATGTTTACAAAAGCACTCCATGTAATCTTATTTTGAACCTTGAATTATTAAATCAAATGTCACCAGAAGCTGAAGTAATAAGAAGCAGAAGATCAAAGTGTTCCAGAGATTGAATCCTGAAGGTACCAGAAGATACTCCAGGATGTCAAAACATCACCAGAAGATATCTTTGCTGGCCCAGATCAGAAGGAAGCAAAGTCAGAAGGAAACCTAGACTAGAATAAAGCCTGCCAGAGGGAGACTTGATCCAGACCAGTAGGAGTCATAAGTCAGACTTAATCCAGAAGTTATTCTGACCAGAAGATGGCCTGACAGTGAAATAATAAACAGCCTAGACTTGATTCACACTTAATCAGAGGGTAAATTAATGGGTCCAGAACAAAGGAATTAATCCAGATTTGACCCAGATCAGAAGATAGCATGGTTCAGGGTATGAAACTAAGTCCAGACCAGAAGAAATGATCTTCAGAATTGATCCAGAACTGATCCAAAACAGAAGGTAAAATGTCCAGATTGAAATCTTATTTGTCCAGATTTAATTTTAGTTTAATCCAGACCAAGTCCAGAATTGGTCCAGATCAGAGGGAAGATTTTCAGATCAATGGTTCAGATTTAAGTATTTGGCCCAGTGTTGGCCGAAATCAGAAGGTCAGAATGTGTGGTCCAGCAGTGGCCGAGATCAGAGGATCACAACAGATCAGTTTGCTAGACCAGGATGGCCGAGATCAGAAGATCAGAAGGTTAGAAAGTGTGGTCCAGGGTTGGCCGAAATCAGAGGATCACAGCAGATCACTTAGTATGGTCCAGATGTGGACTAGCGCAGAAGATCAAATGGTCCAGATTTAATCATGAGGATTAACGGTGGAGATTTTAATTTATTTTGATCAAAGTACTAAAAAGATTTGTTACAAAAATAAAGTGAAGTATTGTGGAATTCAGGAGCTGTTGGCGGGAAGAAACTAAAGACATGATTAGCCAGTTATTTTTGAAAGAAAATCTGAAGCTTAAAAAAAGATATGTTTTTTATTTAAATGAAGCCCAATTGGTCAAGATATTTTTGCAAGAGAATCCAGCAAGATTCAGCTCGAAATTAAGCTTGGAAGAGGCCCTAATCTGCATCTATAAAAGGAGGCTCAAGGCAGAATACTTAGCATCGAAAATCACAAAAGAGTCATACACTTCCAAAAGCAAACACTCAAGTTTTCAGTGAGGTTAATTGTGAGTTCCAGCTTTCCCGAAGCAAGCACTCTTGTTATTTTCTTTCCCTTGTGTTAGATCTAAGTTGTTGAAGTAGAGTCTACAATTTGAGGGAGTTAGAAGGGGTAGCAGATTACTTGGCAATTAGATTCAAGGCGTTGTAATTCCTTTCTACAATCTGGGGTTGTCAGATTGGCAGGAGAAGACTTGACTTAGGAAGTCAAGGTGCTGTATTCCTCAAGAGTCTAGGATTGTTAGACTATTTGAGAAGACTGACTTGGAGGGTCAGTGGTATTGTTGTAATTCAAGGTTTGAATTAGTGAAATCGTTCAAGGTGAAGGGACTGGACGTAGCCTCGTTAACGGTGAACAAATATAAAAATTCTATGTTTTATTTTTACTTTATATCCGCTGCTAACTCTGTTTTTATTCATACATCAAGTTTTGTTTTAAAAGTGTAAAAACAGGAAAAGTATTCAAGTTAGTCAAACACAATTCAACCCCTTTCTCGTGTTTGCACCTTCAGTTGTTGCCGCTAATGTGGGAACTGCTAGTGAAAAGCAGGAGGAAATTGTTGAGATGAAAATTGCTGCTATTGAAACTACTGTTGTTGAGCCACAAAAAGCTTTAGTTTCCATTATGCATTTAATTTTTCAATTTTTGCTTGTATCATCAGTTGTGTTTTTTCTTATTGCTCAACCATCCATTGTTCCTTTAATTGATCTCAGATGCTATATTAATCCTTTCTTTTTCTCTTTTCTATTTAAAAGCATATGTGTTCCATATCTTCCACAAAGTGTTCCAAACATTTTCACAAATCAAATTTGGCCATTCTCTTCGCCCTTGTTACGCGTGTACGCCAAACTAGAAGTTTCAGGAACCGGTGGTCAAATGCAGCCAAAATTGTAGCACCATGTTATCTTTTTCAAGTACATTTTGCATGTTGTTTGTATAAATTAAAAAACAAAATATATATTAAAAATATAACCCAAGCCTGCAAATGTATATATATCAGTAATTAAATAAATTAATTTAATCACTTACTCTAAAATATTGAAAAAATTGATCCACGTCACTAAATTTAGGTGTCATATTTTCCTTATTTCACTTCATGACAACTATGATTTTTATATTTCTCGTATTCTAGCCGATCCTCCTACAGCTCTTGATCCTCCTGCTCCAGATACTGATGTATCCATACATATATATGTATACAATTCACATAAATAAAGAAGTATACATAAATAAATTAGAAATCTATATCAATAAAGAAATGTGTGTGTGGTGAGTTTGAATTATGATCTCTTTATAAAATTTAATTTCCTATACTTTGTTTTAATTAACTCAAGAACAATCTTGGTTGAAATAAATTAATCTCCAAAACATTTTGGATATGTTAGTTTAGATTAGAAAATTCTGTTTATAAGAAAGTGAAATGTAATTAGTGAGTGCAAGATAAATATAGAAAAGGGATAAAAAGATCACAGAAAGATATATCTTGGTTCACCCAAGTGGGATATGTCCAATCCTTACAATATGTGAGATTTTCCACTAATGTTCTGAACACCATAACATTCTACTTTGCACTACCCTTCTTGATCACACCTTCATCAATTACAACATTCACGTTTCAACTTTGAAAGAAATTTTTACAGTCAATTATCAGTGCATAAAGGATTTTTGCAAGTACCTTTCAAACTAGAATTTTTTTTACAACTTACTCAATCTAACTTAAGAGATAGAGTTGAGTTACAAAATGACTTGTATGATACAAAGTGTTTGGGATCTAAAAATTCTCCACTCTTGTTTGAGATTGATTAACATCAAGAACTCAGTAGTATGATCCACAAATATAGCAAGAGAACTGGAGTTTTTGCTTGAGAAAAGAGCTTTGGAATTTGAGCTTTAAATGATAAAGTTTAGATTGATTTCTTTTGAATACCTTGCATTGTCATCTGATTGATCTCTTTTTTTGTAGATGAGGAAAAACTAGAATATTCAGTTAAGACTTAATATAGTCGTTGGCCTTTAATGTTAGGGGTCAATCTTACTTTCTTCAATTTACCTCTAAATCATCATCCTCTGATTATATTGTTGCCTTCAAAAATTTCTTTTGCCTGAATTTCAAAGCCAAGGTTGGTTGCTTCGTCTTGGGCTCGTCCTCTGCAAGTTCAGTTTCATGTGATATGAAAGAGCTGATTAATTTTTCCAACTTAAGAGTATTCAGATCCTTTACTTCTTGAACGACATTGATCTTAGGTCTCCAATCGCTTGATAGACTTCTTAGTATCTTATTCACATAATCGACAATAGTATAATTCTTCTCAAGTATCTTTAATCATGAGACTAGAGTCTGGAATCTAGAAAACATTGTTTCAATGTCTTCATCTTCTTCCATCTTGAATAACTCAAACTTTTTGACTAGGAGGTTGGCCATTGCTTCTTGAACTTGCTTGCTTCCCTCATAGGTCAGAATCAGACTATCACAGATACTTTTTGATGTCTCCTTGTTGGTGCACTACTCAAACTCCTTGGAGGTGATTGTATTTATCACGAATGTTCTGATCTTATAATGAATCTTGTACATCTTCTTCTGATCAACATCCATCTAATTCCTTGGAATCTCAATACCATCAGTATTCTTTGGAGCAATATAACCATCTTCCACCAAGTCCTAAAGTTCAGGATCTTGTGAAATAAATAAACTTTTCAGCATGTCCTTCCAGTACTTGAAATATTCTCTATCAAACAGAGGTGGTTTGTTGATGTTTCCTCCAACACATCTTCACTGAATCCAGACATGTTGAAGCCATGGATCTTTCCTCAAACACTGTAAAGTGCTCAACCTAGAGACCAAGTTTTGATGCCAATTGAAGGTGCAAACACGTGAAGGGAGTTGAATTGTGTTTGACTAAGTTGATAACTTTTTCATGATTTGATTAAACTGGTTCAGACTTGATAATTTACTCGGAGTAGAAGCAATAACAAAACTAAGGAGTGCAGGAATAGAGTGATACAAGTAATTTATCCTAGTTCACCACTAACTTGGCTACATTCAGCCCCTTTACTTAGATGGATCTAATCTACTAATTCAACAACTTGGTTACAACTTGAATTACAAAGCTGGTAAGGGGTACCTTAAGTTTGGGAAACCGTAATAAAGCTCCAATTGAAGGCATAAGGACTTTTCATAAGTGTCAGACGATCAAATGCCTAGGATGCAACGTAAAGTCATTCAAAATACTTGATATGGGATCTGCACACTTAAAATTAACATTAGTGCTTTAAATTGTTCCCACAAAATATTTTTGTTATCATAAAAACAAGTAAGGATCCTAGTTCTTCAAACCAACTTGGTTCTAACAATCTTTGCTTTTTTTATGATGACAAACATCAATTTTTGTGAACAATTTTTAATTGAGTAAAACATAACATAAAATATCACTACAAGGCTCCCCCTTAATTAGACATGGCAACGGGACAGGGCGGGGACATATTTTGCCTTCCCCATCCTCGCACCCGACTAATCGGGGAAAACATGCACCTGCACCCGTTTTTAGCAGGTGTGAAATTTAGAACCCCATCCCCGCCCGCAACGGGTTTCGGGTTTCCTCGTCCACACCCGCACCCATTCATATATATAAAATTATAAATTTAAAAATCATATCTATTATAATTAGTATAATAAAATAGTTATTTTTCGACAATAATAAAATTAAAAAAATATTTTTTATAGAGATGAGATTTTAATTTTTAATTTTAAAAAAAATATTAAGTATATTCAAAATGTGCATGTATATAAAATTTAAAAATTACAATAATATTACTAGCGGGGCGAGTTTGGGTGCGGGGTGGATATCAACACACCCGCACCCGTCCCCACACCCGAATTTTAAGTCCGGGGAAAATCCGCACCCGCACTCAATCAAAGCGAGTTTTCTCCCCCCAAATCAAGACGGTTTCAGGTGGGTACCTTCGGGTTATGTTGCTATCCCTACCCTTAATATATGCATGTTTAAACGTAAGAGTGGTGAAAGATATTCTCACGAGATAGTTGATAAGCTATAATAATTGAAATTAATTGAAATTTACGTTAAAGTTGTTCTCAACATATTCTCCCCCTTTTGTCATCAGATAAAAAGAGTTAAGTAGGAAGAAAAGTACAATAGTGTGAACACAAAAAATACAAACAGACAAACAAAAAAATTGGGGAACTAAATATTTGTATTGGTTAGTCTAGCCACTACAACAATGTTTTACTTTAGGACACACTTCACCTAGCCACGGCTAAAAAAGTGTGGCTGGAAACAGAAATAGGGAACAATTTTTCAGGTGTTGTCTATAATTTACATACAGAGTACATTAGTTTGACTTACTTAAATATTTGATTAGATAATACATAGTTGATCTGGTCCAAAATTAACTATGACTAGTGTCTATAAATCTAGTTACATAAAGCAACATTGGTAAAGATTAATTAGTTGTTAGTATTTAGATACGATTGATTTCTCATAGATTCACCATCTATCAAACATTTTGGAATCTTAGTTTCTTTGTGTTAAAACCATAGTTTTGTTGTTGTGATGAAAAATTGTGATTCATTTTTTTATTATTCATAAAGTATAATTGTATATTTTCCCATTATTTATATTAGTAGAATATATTTTCAGGTTGGACTTGAGGATCATTACCAAGATACATGAAGCTAGTGGAATGTATGGAAGACTTGGTTTTTTTTTGGCAATGCAAAGATTGTGGTTGGATTTTAGGAATAGAAAAATTGGTGGTTTTTACAACTATGATAACAATTGATCTAATCATGTATTTTTTTTTATGTCTAGTACTATTTGTGTTACAATATTTTGATACGATAATTATTTTTCTTGGTGACATATACTTTACTTAAGACTTGATTATGTTTAACTATTTTTTATGTTGTTCAATAACGATTATTTAATGTTCAATTATGGGCATTAACGGTTAATTATCAATATTTGTCTAAATGATAAGGGTGTGGCATAAAAAGTCTTACAACATTTGCACGATCGTGGCCTAAAGGTATAGTCAACACAGAAAAATGTAGAATAAATAAGTATGCAACATTTGAATGTTTGTGGCCTAAAAGTATAGAAAACACATAAAAAGTGTGGTTTAAAAGTATTGAAATCACCGTTGCCTAAACACATAGACAACATTTAAAAAAGTGTGGGCTGAAAGTATTAGCAATGTTTCCATAATCGTGGTATAAAGTTATATGCAACCTATACAAATCTCTTTCCTTAGACCAAAAAATGTTGGCTACGCTTTTGACAACGTTATAAATGTAAGAACAGAGTTGCACCTAAGAGGGGGGGGGGTGTGGATTAGGTGTTGGACAATTTTTCTGTTTTTAGAGTTTTGGAGATTGTTTAAGTGACTGTTTTATGTTTGTTTAATCTTGCTGTGTTAGTAAATGAAAGCTGTAAATGACAGAAGGTAAAAACACACAGAAATTTATGCTGGTTCCCCTAACAACCAAGGGTACATCCAGTCCTCTTGCACACCACAAGAGATTTTCCACTTTGTTCGAATATGTTACAAGTCTAACCCTAAGACTTAAGTTACAGATTCTTTAACACTTAACAGAAGATAGTACACCACTATTTCTGTTAACAAAACTTGAAGAATCTACACTAAATTCTTCAAGTGATACAATGATTTTGTAATGATGTTCTTGACTAAGAACAAGGTTATAACACTAAGTATTTGATACTTAATCAATCACACTTCCAAGTACAACTGAGAACCTTTCTTAATGATATGAAAATGAAAAGCATGTACTTGAAAATATGAAAATTAAGTTTTGAAGTGTTTGATGTTTCAGAAAATTGATTCTAAAAAGTCAGTCGAAAAGTTCTTAGTTAAAACTGAAACTTTGAAGTATTTATATTCCAAGGTAACACTTCAGATCAATGACAATGATTCCCAAACGTTTTGATGAACTTGTGCAATGTTTCAAAACTGAAAAGTTGCATTGTTTTGAAGTTGTATTTGAATACAGTCTCAGTGTATTCGAATACACTTCTATAACGTTCTATTTGTATTTAAATTTTGAACTTCATATTCGAATACAATACCTTGTAGTCGAATACAAGTACGGGATTTTTGCCACTGACTTGAGTTGTATTCGAATACACAAAGCTGTAGTCGAATACAAATGTTTAAAATTAGCTACTGACTTGAGTTGTATTCGAATACACAAAGCTGTAATCGAATACAAATGTTTAAAATTAGCTACTGACTTGCAATCTGTATTCGACTATGACACTTCGTATTCGAATACAGATCTTTAGTTTTAGCTTCTGATTTATAGTTTGTATTCGACTACAATACTTCGTATTCGACTACGGATTTCCAGTTTTGTAAAAACTTTATTTTCAAACAAATGTTTATGTTATTAAATATTTATAAAACATTTTAATGCATATACTATGAAGATGGTTCTCATAATTTTGTACTTTAAAATGTATTTTGATTTAATCTCAAATACTTTACCTAAAAATAAATGAAAGATGAGTTGCTTAAAATCCTTTTGCTTTTTTATCAAAGATCTTTTTGTGTTCATCAAAAATGTAGATCTTTAATTTTCATTCTCCCCCTTTTTGATGATGACAAAAATCTTGTTGCTTGGATTTCAAACGTCTTGATTTCTCCCCCTAGATGTGTGCTTACTTCCCCTTGATATATGTTTTTCTCCATCTTAAGTGTTGGAGGATCTGTTCAACATAATTAGCAACAACAAAATATATACACTTTTTCTCCCTTTTGACATTATAAAAAAGGAAGAGGATACTGTAAACAAAGTATACACAAATAGAGATAGAATCATCACATGATATAGAAGGATTTAAATGAAATAGTAGCACAACCATGTCTAGTAATACAAATTTAAGATACTAAGAGTTTAATCTGAGAAAGTCAAAAACAAATAACACAAAAAACTTGCAAATAACAAAACTTAGTAGAAATAAATTACAAAAGCTGTAAATAGCCAATTTTAATCATCTGAGTTTGGTGGAATATGTAGACGGTCAATTTTTTCTGATAGGTCACTAAGTTCTTGATGAAAGAATGTATGGTGTTTTGTGATGGTGTCTTCAAGGTCTTGGAATTTAGTGTTGAAGGCAGCAGTCATGTTCCGAGTGTGATTACTGAAAGACTCATTCAAGTGTTGAAATTGATCTGTGACAAAAGATTGTAGGAAGTTAAGTTTGTCCATGATCATTCTGTTAGAGATGATGTCTTCAGCATGTGTTATGTTGTCTGGTTCTGGTGCTACTGCTGTTGCTGCTTCTGGTGCATCTTCTGATGCTGCTTCTGGTGCTACTGCTGGGCCTGTTGTTGGTTCTACTTCTTCTGCATTCTCATCTTGGGCAGTTGATGAACTTTGTCCAAGATCACCCTTATGGACATAAATTTGAAGTGATTCACTCCAAACTATTTTCATACTGGGCAAAACACTTAAGTCCAGCAGATTATCTTTGGTAGTCTGGTACAACACCTCGCCTGAGAAATCAACCTTAAAATGATCTAGAATTCTTGTGACTTCTCTTGCATAGGGTAAAGCTATAGAATCTTTTGAAGCATATAGAACTGAACGAACAAAGTATGCCCAATTTAAATCAGCACCTTCTATCATAAAAATCATAACTTGAAGTTCAAATTCAGAGATCTGTGAGTAGTTCCCTACTTTTGGTATCAATATATAACTTAAGAAATAATGTAGTAATCTGTTGTCAACAGTCAGATTACCAACACCATATCTTTGTCTAGCATACTTCGAACCAGACTATGTGCGTTTTCTTTCCATAGTGTCTTTGTCAAAACGGCACAACGAAATATAAGCATCAAATTTAGTAGTGTTTACCCATTCACATAGATGTCCTGGACACATCTTCCGACCTTCACTAGGTATGTGCATAATTTCTCCAATAAGTTTAGTGTCTAAATTAATAACCTTTCCTTTAACTTTAGACACTAATCTATTCCCATCCTTTTCAAGGTTACAGAAGAAAACCCTAACTAGGTCAGGATAAATGGGATCATTGTATCCAATAAATTCTTCTAATTTTTGAGCCTTCAGAAACTCAGGAAATTTAAATTTAAAAAAGGAATCAAGCGTACAAATTTTTGGGGTTACCAATTTATTGTTAGTGTAATGGGTTCTGAATCTGTCCAGTTCTTCTAGGGAATGAAGTAATCTGGATAGGTCAGCCATGTTGTCGTTTCTTCGTTTCTTTGAAGGACCCACAGTAGCAACCTTGGTTCTTGGTCCTCTTTTGCGTGCATCCATTTTTGAGAAGATCAGGTTTACGGTTTTTGGGGAATTTTAGGGTTTTTAGGTTTTGATGCAAGTATGATGAGGGGAAGGTTTAGAGATGCAATGTATGATGAGGGGAAGGTTTAGAGATGATTGTATGTAGTTTTGAATGAAATTTTTGAAGAAAGGGAATCAAAGATTTTGATTGTAATCGGCTACCAGTTTATGTATTCGTAACCTAAAACTGTTAACAATCCCTTATATATAAAAAAATTCGAATTTGTATTCGACTACAGACTTTGTGTATTCGAATACAGGTTTTTCTGGGAACGTGTATTCGACTAAAAACTGTTTGTATTCGAATACGACAGTCAAGATTTCGTTTCAAAGTAAATTTTTTTAACAATAAACAGACCAAAAACATTTTAAACATGTAGAAAGACATACAAAGATGTCAAAGAATCATATATCAAGTAAAAGAAGATGGAAAAAAAATTAGAATTAACAGTGATATGACTTATAGATCTTTCAAACCTTTTTAGAGATCATTCTCATTTAGAATGCCTAGTTCCCTTCGTATCTTGTAAAATGATTCTCTGGGCAGTGGCTTTGTAAATATATCTACCAGTTGATTATGAGTGTCCACGAAGGTAACTTTAACATTTCCTTTGAGCACATGATCCCTCAAAAAATGATGACGTATGTCGATATGTTTGGTTCGAGAGTGCATGACTGGATTCTTAGTGATGTTGATGGCACTGTTATTGTCACATTTCAGAGGGATACACCCCAGATCAAGTCCATAGTCACAGAGTTGTTGCTTAAGCGAGAGAATTTGCGCACAGCAACTGCCTGCTGTTATGTATTCTGCCTCTGCAGTACTTAATGCCACACATGCTTGTTTCTTACAAGACCATGATACTAGTGCATTTCCCAGAATGTGACAGGTGTCACTTGTGCTTTTTCGGTCTGTCTTACATCCTTCATAGTCAGAGTCAGAATAACCAATGAGATTGCATATGCTACCTTTTGGATACCATAGGCCAGCATTGGTTGTTCCTTTTAGATGTTTCATTATCCTCTTCATTGCTACCAGATGTGATTCCTTTGGATCTTCCTGAAACCTTGCACATAAACAAACACTAAACATAATATCTGGCATTCCAGATCCCATGGGAGTTGCACTTTCTTTGTTGCTGTCCATCTCAAATCTTTTTAGTAATTCTTTACAGTATTTTGACTGATGAATAAAGATGCCATTCTGAAGTTGCTTGATTTGAAGTCCTAGGTAATAATTTAATTTTCCCATCATGGACATTTCAAATTCCCCTTGCATCATTAATGATAATTCTTCACATATTTCATTGTTGGTTGATCCAAATATGATATCATCTACATAGACTTGAACAAGTAAAGTGTGATCCTTTGTTCTTTTAATGAATAAGGTTTTATCAACTTTACCTTTTTCAAATCCATGTTCACATAAGAATTTACTCAATCTATCATATCAGGCTCTTGGAGCTTGTTTCAAACCATAAAGCGCCTTCTTTAATTTGAAGACATGTGAAGGATTTTGGAAGTTTTCAAACCCAGGTGGCTGTTTGACATAGACTTCCTCATTAATATAGCCATTTAGGAACGCACTCTTGACATCCATTTGAAATAGTTCAAAACCCATAGAGCAAGCATAAGCAAGTAGTAGTCGGATTGCTTCTAATCTTGCTACTGGAGCAAATGTTTCATCAAAATCAATCCCTTCTTCTTGATTGTATCCTTGAGCAACCAATCTTGCCTTGTTTCGAATAACTATTCCATTTTCATCTAATTTGTTCTTAAACACCCATTTGGTACCAATGATGTGTTTATTTCCTGGATTTGGAACAAGTTCCCAAACTTTGTTTCTTTCAAACTGATTTAAGTCTTCATGCATGGCAAATATCCATTGATCATCTTTGAGGGCTTCACCGATTTTGGAGGGTTCTATTTGAGAAAAAAAAAGCCATGTTTAAACAAGCATATTTGAGATTCAGCCTTGTAATGCCTCCTTTGTTGATATCACCTATTATGTTGTCAATCGGGTGATCACGATGGGTTTTCCATTCTTGAGGAAGATCAGTGTGTTGATCTAGTTGTTCTATGTTGATTTCGTGTGTTTGAGTTGTTTGATCAACTTGATTTTCTGTACTTGTCTCAACATGCTAAGTATATTCGTACCTTTCTATAACTCTATTCATTTGGACAATTTTAAAAGAAAGTGAATCACATTTAATGCATGTAGAAATCTATTTTTGTTTTTCAAAATTTTGTTCCATAGTGTCAATCTTTTTATTTAGAGATAAAATCTGTTTCTTTTGATTTGATACTACTTTCTACATATTTTTACATTCATTAAGTAGTTCTTTAATGGCTTGTTGTGCATCATTATTTTCAACATAAGAATCATTATTATCATAACAAATAGTATTACTACTAACCTCTTCTTCATTATCAGAATGATGAGATGCCATCAAGGCAACATTAGCGCATTCGTCACTTTCTGAATTTGATGAAGAACTTACTTCATTATCTTCCCATGCTATGTACGCCTTTTTGAACTCTTTTCTTTTAGTAGCATTTTTCTTGATGATGTTAGGACATTCTGCTTTCATATGTCCTGGTTTCCCACACTCAAAGCAAGTAAAATTCTGATTTGCAGTAGAAGCATCTTTCTTCTTGAAGTTTTTCTTTCTTGTAAACGTTTTATCGTTTTGAAGAAACTTACCGAATTTTTTGACAGGGAGGGTGATGTTTTTCTCTTCATCTGAATCTTCTTCATTTATTAATTCTTTTGATTCTATTCTTAATGCTATATTCTTTGTTTTCTTCTCTAAATTCTCATTCTTTTCCAGTCTTTCTAATTCTATTTCATGCTCTTGTAACTTTCCAAAGAGTGCTGAGAGTGACATTTTTGACAAACTTTTCTTTTCAGATATTGCTGTCACTTTTGGCTGCCATGCTCTGGTTAATGATCTTAGAACCTTTAGGTTCAATTCATCATTAGTAAAGCTCTTGCCAAGTGCTGTTAAGTGATTTGTTAAGTGGGAAAAACGTTTCTGCATGTCCAGGATTGCTTCTCCTGGTTGCATTCTAAACATTTCATATTCTTGAGATAAAGTGTTCAGTTTTGAACGTTTTACCTCAATTGTTCCTTCATGGGTTACTTCAAGAGTATCCCATATCTCTTTTTTTGTTTTGCAGTGAGATATACGAAAGAATTCATCCATAACCAATGCTGATTTTAACATATGTTTTGCTTTCTTGTCAAACAATACTTTTCTCTTTTCATCGTCTGTCTATGAGGCTTTTATTTTTATTTCCTCATTATTGTTGATAACTGTTGTTGGACATATGGACCGTTTTCTACAGCCTCCCATATGTCATCTCCTTGAGCCTCAAGGTATGCTTGCATACATATTTTCCAAAAATCATAATGTTCACCGACAAAGCAGGGTGGTTTATTATTGCTACCACCATCTCTAAAAACAGGTTGTGCAGAAGCCATGAATCTAGGAGCAAATTACCAAAAACCTGCTCTGATGCCAATTGTAAGAACAAAGTTGCACCTAAGAGGGGGGGCTGAATTAGGTGTTGGACAATTTTTCTGTTTTTAGAGTTTTGGAGATTGTTTAAGTGACTGTTTTAAGTTTGTTTAATCTAGTTGTGTTAGTAAATGAAAGCTATAAATGACAGAAGGTAAAAATACACATAAATTTATCCTGGTTCCCTTTACAAATCTATTTCCTTAGACCAAAAAATGTTGGCTACGCTTTTGACAACGTTATAAATGTGTTGAAATATATAAAGGTATACAAAATCGTGGCCTAATTGCATACGCAACATTTATGAAATGTTTGCAAAACCAATTCATAAAACTGTGGCATGAAATATTTAGAAAAACCGTGGCCTCTTTTAGTGTCTTTAGCAATGGTTTTTTAGGATTTGTGTGCAACAGTAAAAACTGTTGCCTTAAAGAATAGGCCACAACCACTTACAACACACTTTGTAAACTGCTGCCAAACCGTTGCCTAACCTTTAGGCCACAATTTTTTATTTATTTTCGCCACATTTTTGTATTGTTGTCACAACTCAAAAAATGTTGTAGTGACCTAAGATTAAACTTAGGGTAGTATGAATGTTCTCTTGATTCTTTGCTGTTTGCTCCATGAACGCCTCAGTTTTAACTTCCAAGCGATTAAAGTATTCCTTCTTGACATACTGGAAGGATCAAACACAAGGTTAGAGGGAGTGGTAGATTCGTTGGAACCAAGTTGGTTTTACACTTAAAGTTTTGATATTAACAAAAGTATTTTATGAGAATAAATTATTTGACTTCGAAGAAGTATGCCACCAGAGGATGAAGTCACCAGAGGATACCACCAGAGAATGACGTCACCAGAAGATGTCACCAGAGGATGCAATCAGAAGATGTCACTAGAGGATGTCCCTAGAGGATGCCACTAGAAGATGGCACTAGAGGATGTTGGAACCAAGTTGGTTCTTGCAATTAAAGTTTTGATGTTAACAAATGTATTTTATGAAAATAATATATTGGACTTAGAAGAAGAATGAAAATGTTACCAGAAGAATAGATCAGAGGATGACGTTACCAGAAGCAGAAATCAGAGAATGACGTCACCAGAAGATGACGTCACCAGAAGCAGAAATCAGAGGATGATGTCACCAAAGAATGTTGTCAGAAGATGACGTCACCAGAAGCAGAAATCAGAGGATGATGTCACCAAAGGATATCATCAGAGGATCTGTCAGAGAAAAATGCTCAAAAAAGAATTGGAGCAAAAGACTCGAGAAATAGAATCTAACTAAAAATGCTCAAAACAGAATTGGAGCAAAAGACTGGAGAAACAGAATCTAGCTAAAAATATGCTCAAAACAGAATTTGAGAAAAATGCTCAAAATAGAATTAGAGCAAAAGACTCGAGAAACATAATCTAGCTAAAAGCATGCTCAAAACAGAAGCAGAGAAAAATGCTCAAAACAGATTTATTGAAATACACTCCAGAAGTAAAGCATCAGTGAGCAAAAGACTCAAAACAGAATCTGAGCAAACTATTCCAGAATATTCTCAAAACAGATTAATGGAAACATACTCCTGAAGTAAAGCATCAGTGAAGCCCTAAAGTTCAACTATAAATAGAGGCTTAATGGTGAAGAATAAAGCATCGAAAAATAGAAGAACTCAAGTAAAAATTCATAAGTGTTTAGAGAGTTCAAAGGAGAGAAACACATGCTTAAAAGATAAATATTTTTTAAGTGTTGTTTTCTTAGAGTGTGAAGCTGATCGTCATAATAAATTATTCAGAAGAAAACACTCTAGTTCACTTTAAGCATATTGTCAGTATCAACTTTCCAGAAGTAATTACTCAGTTCTAATTTCGATCCCTTATATTAAATCCTATAGTGTTGAAGTTTCTTCTAAAATCTGGGGTTGTCAGGTTGTTAAAAAAAGACTTAGCTTGTAGGTTTAAAGTTGTTAAGGTTCTCAAAAGTCTGGGGTTTTCAGACTGTTTGAGAAGACTTGGCTGGTATAGTCAAGGTGTTGTTGTTCCTCAAAAGTCTGGGGTTGTCAGACTGTTTTAGAAGACTTGGCTGGTATAGTCAAGGTGTTGTTGTTCCTCAAAAGTCTGGGGTTGTCAGATTGTTGTAGAAGACTTGGCTGGTATAGTCAAGGTGTTATTATTCCTTAAAAGTCTGGGGTTGTCAGGCTGTTTGGAAAGACTGGCTTGTAGGGTCAGTGGTGTTGTAATTCAAAGGAGTTTGAATTAGTGAAAAGGCCTTCTGGAGGAAGGGACTGGACGTAGCCTAGTTAACGGTGAACTAGTATAAATTGCTGTGTTATTATGTTATTATTATCCGCTGCTGAATCTGATTAGTTATTTATCAAATAATTCAAATCAACATTTAACAAAACAGCAATTGTAATTAAGTTTCACAAACACAATTCAACCCCCCTTCTCGTGTTTGCACCTTCAATTGGCATTAGAGCTCGGTCTTAAGGCTGAGCACTTTACAGTGTTTGAGGAAAGATCCAAGGGATCAACATGTCTGGATTCAATGAAGAAGCTACTGGAGGAAATATCAACAGACCACCTCTGTTTGATGGAGAACGATTTGAATACTGGAAGGACAGGCTGAGAAGTTTTTTTATTTCACAAGATCCTGAACTTTGGGACTTGGTGGAAGATGGTTATACTGCTCCAGAAGATGTTGATGGTGTTAAATTTCCAGGAGAGATATGGATACTGACCAGAAGAAGATGTTCAAGTTGCATCACAAATCCATAACGTTCATGATCAATGCAATCACGTTCAAGGAGTTTGACAAATGCACTAATAGAAAAACAACGAAAAGCATCTATGATAGTCTAATTCTAACTTACGAAGGCAGTAAGCAAGTCCAAGAAGCAAAGGCTAACATTCTAGTCAAGAAGTACGGTTATTCAAGATGGAAGAAGATGAAGACATTGAAACTATATTTTCCAGATTCTAGACTCTAGTATTAGGATTAAGGGTACTAGAAAAGAGCTACACTACTGCTGATCATGTAAGGAAAATACTTAGAAGTCTGACAATCAAGTGGAGACCAAAGATTACTGTTATTCAGGAAACTAAAGATCTGAATACTCTAAAGCTGGAAGAATTAATCAGCTCCCTCATATCACATGAAATTGAATTGGAAGAAGATGAACCCAAGAAGAAGAACAAAACTCTAGCCCTGAAATCCAAGCAGAAGAAGGCTCTGAAAGCAACATCAGAAAATAGTGATTCAGACGATCAAAGTTTGAACTTAGAGGAAGAAGAAATTGCTTTCTTATCCAGGAAGTTCAGAAAGATGTGGCATAACAGAAGGAATAAATTTCCCAGAGATATTCCAATCAGTCCAACAAAGGAAGTGATGATACAAATGACAATAAAGGTATCATTTGCTACGGATGCAATGAATCTGGACATATCAAGTTAGAATGTCCAAATATGGAGAAAGGGAAGTACTAGAGGAAAGAATTCAGAACTAAGAAGAAAAGCATGATGGCTACATGGGATGATTCTGATGAATCTTCTGAAGATGAACAAGCAGATTTGGCTATGATGGCTCACACCAACTCTGGATCCAACACAGAATCTAATTCTGGAAGAGAATCAGAAGATGATGAAATTAAGGTATATTCTGAATTCACTCGATCTGATCTGATTACTACTCTGAATGTTTTTTGAAATAGTAATTACAAATTATCTTTAAAACTAAAAATTCTTAAGAAAGAAAATACAAATCTAACGGAAGAAGTTAATGTTTTAAAGAATCAGATTGCAGAATTTAAAACAGAAAGTGTCATTCTTGAAACTGATATTGCAGAATTGAAAACAGAGAATGTATGCTTGAAAAATAGTTTTACTGAACTTAAAGATGAAAGTTTAATTATGGAAAATAATCATAATTCAACAGCAATTGAAAATACCACAAGTAATTCTGATATGCATGTACAAGTTTTCCAAGAATTTCTTGCTAATGGTATGGAAAGAAGCAAATATGCTTCTATGATTTATGGAGTCAGTAGGAATGGAAATAGAGGTATAGGATTTGACTAAACTATAACAGAACCTAAACCTGTGCTTAAACCTGTTCCCTCTGATATTGTGTGTGCTGTTTATTACAAGAAAGTCATTCAAAAGTGTCTTGTCCTATGCTAAATACAAGGAAAAACAAGAAACTTTTCAAGACTAACAAACTTGGACCCAACCAGGTTTGGGTACCAAAAGATAAAATTGTTTATGTTGCAGATGTTCTGAGCAACCAAAGTGAAACACCAGTCATGATGCCTGGTCAACGGATGCTGGCAACATATGAAGGGAAAAAGGTCTATGTTCCAACATCTACCAAACAGAAGCCAATTGACTCTGAAAGAAGAAGAATTGGTCAACACAATACCTATTAGAACCAGAACAAGAATCATAGGAGGAACAGGAAATATCAAAGAAATCACACATATCACACAAATCAGAACAGACAGAGAAATCACTCATATCAACAAACCTGGAACTACCAGAAGAATTAGAATTACCATCAGTTCCAGAACCAGAAGAATCAGAATTATCATCAGTTCCAAAATTATCAGAGGAACCTGATATATTAGTAGAAAGAAAAGAATCAGAATCAGAAGAGTTCTTCAAACACTCCAGTAAAATTCATCAAGACTACAAACCAGGAAGGGAATTCAAATCCCTTCATCTAAACCATCTAATCACAGAACATACAGAGTAAGAATCTGATAATCAGAAACAAGAGGATTTTCAGAGTAAAACTGAAACTGTTGACATAGAGGTTACATCTTGCTGTAAATACTATTATTGTTTGAAATTTATGTTTACTGTGATAACAAGAAGCTTGATCTTAAAAATCAAAGCTAGATAATTATTCTGCAGATTTTCAAACTGTTAAAGGAACCAAGTGATCCACGTGATGTGAACACTTCAACAGAAACAATATTTCAGTCGTTTCAAAAACAAGCAGAAATCACCAGAAGCAGAATTAATGGTTTGGCTGTATTGAGTTTGTTTTTAAATTAATTGATTTGTATTATGCTATATGACAAATAGATTGACATGAAAAGTCAAAGCAAGATGAAGCTGATGCAGGTTAACCAGAACCGGAGGAAACCGAAGCTGGTTCACCAGAACCAGAGGAAACTGATGCAGATCTACCAGAACAAGAAGCTGATGCATGCAAAAGAACTTTATAAAGTAGAAGATACCAGTAAGCATTCGACAAGTCTTCAAAGGATAAATCTGAAGATAAGTTAGAAGAAAGAATAGATCACTCCAAGACATGGCGGAAACTATGTTAAATGATTTAAATGTTGCAAAACAATTTTGGGCTGAAGCAATCAACACTGCATGTTACATTTAGAATAGAGTCTATATTAGATTTACAAGAACCATAGAAAGTAGAAGCAAATAAACCAGCAGAACATGGAGAAGTGGAGGATACATGCAAGTCAGAAGCATGTGACACATTTTCAAAGGATGAATCTGATCAAATCAGAACCAGTCATGAGAAATCAGAAGAGAAATTTGGATGGAAATATCAATCATCTCATCCCGAAAATCTGATCGTTGGAAGTGGAAGTGATTCTTTAAAAACCAGATCATCATTAAAAGACATCAGTTTGTTTAGCTTACTCTCATCGATTGAGCCTACCTCTATTAGTGAAGCATTGGCAGATGATGGATTGATTATTGCAATGCAAGAAGAGTTAAATGAATTTAAGAGGAATGATGTTTGGGATCTAGTTCCAAGACCTGAAAAGAACATTGTTGGAACCAAGTGGGTCTTTAGGAATAAGCTAAATGAAAAAGGTGAAGTTGTCAGAAACAAGGCAAGACTTGTGGCACAAGGTTACAGTCAGCAAGGAGATATTGACTACACTGAGACTTTTGCTTCAGTGGCCAGAATTTTCTGAATTAATGCAACACGAATTTCAAATGAGTATGATGGGAGAAATTAAGTTCTTCGTAGGAATACAAATTCAGCAATGTCAAAAATGTATATACATTCATCAATCAAAATATACAAAAGAGCTTCTCAAGAAGTTTAAGATGAGTGATTGCAAACCTATGGCTACTCCAATGCAACCTACCTGCTCACTTAAAAAGGATGACTCAGGACAAAAAGTTGATCAAAAATCCTACAGAGGAATGATAGAATCTCTACTCTATCTCACTGCTTCGAGACTTGATATCATATTTAGTGTACGCGTATGTGTTAGATTTCAATCTGACCCTAAGAAATCCCATTTAACTGCCGTTAAGAGAATCCTTAGATGCCTAAAAGACACTACCAACCTCATATTGTTCTACAAGAAAACTCCTACATACAAACCGAGTGGATACTGTGATTCTGACTATGTTGGAGATAAACTTGAAAGGAAAAACACTAGTGGTTATTGTACCTTTTTAGGAGATAACTTGATCTATTGGTCCAGTAAGAGACAAAGAACCATTGCCATGTCAACAACAGAAGCTGAATACATTTTAGCAGCTGGCTGCAGCTCTCAACTACTCTGGATGAAGCTTCAATTTGAAGACTACAAAATATTAGAATCCAACATACCCATCTATTGTGATAACACCTCTGCAATTTGCCAAACCAAAAACCCTATCCTACATTCTAGAGCCAAACACATAGAGATTAAACACCACTTTATCAGAGATTATAATAAAAAATGGGTACTTAACATTCAATTTGTAGACACTGATCATCAATGGGCTGACATATTCACTAAACCATTACTTGAAGATAGGTTTGAATTCATCAAGAAAAATCTTAATCTTATCTTCATTCCTAACCTAATAGCTTAGTTTAATTTGTTTTATGTTATTTTATTTTTCATGTACTTTTATATTTTTAAAAAAAAAATCAGAAAAAAAAACAGAGGATCTCTTTTCTTCATTCAATCATTTTTGTCTAATGACAAAGGGGGAGAAGATGTAGTATTTGATAAAATATTCGAGGGAAAAGATGATGTATTTGAAAGGAGGAAAAGATGATGTATGATGTATTTGATATGATATCTGGGCATTAGACTTTGGGGGAGAAAATATAAAATGAAGCTTAGTCTTAGGGGGAGTCAAAGTCAAAAGAAAGAAAAAGTATTATAAAAAATACATTGTTTGTCATCATCAAAAAGGGGGAGATTGTTGGAACCAAGTTGGTTCTTGCAATTAAAGTTTTGATGTTAACAAATGTATTTTATGAAAATAATATATTTGACTTAGAAGAAAAATGAAAAATGTCACCAGAAGAATAGATCAGAGGATGACGTTACCAGAAGCAGAAATCAGAGGATTACGTCACCAGAAGATGATGTCACTAGAAGCAGAAATAAGAGGATGATGTCACCAAAGAATGTTATCAGAAGATGACGTCACCAGAAGCAGAAATCAAAGGATGATGTCACCAGAGGATATCATCAGAGGATCTGTCAGAGAAAAATGCTCAAAACAGAATTGGAGCAAAAGACTGGAGAAACAGAATATAGCTAAAAATATGCTCAAAACAGAATCTGAGAAAAATGCTCAAAACAAAATTGGAGCAAAAGACTCGAGAAAGAGAATCTAGCTAAAAGCATGCTCAAAACAGAAGCAGAGCAAAATGCTCAAAACAGATTAATTGAAATACACTCCAGAAGTAAAACATCAGTGAGCAAAAGACTAAAAACAGAATCTGAGCAAACTACTCCAGAATATTCTCAAAACAGATTAATCGAAATACACTCATGAAGTAAAGCATCAGTGCCCTAAAGTTCAACTATAAATAGAGGCTTAATGCTGAAGAATAAAACATCGAAAAATAGAAGAACTCAAGCAAAAATTCATAAGTATTCAGAGAGTTCAAAGGAGAGAAACACATGCTTAAAAGATAAATATTTTCTAAGTGTTCTTTTCTTATAGTGTGAAGCTGATCGTCATCATAAATTATTTAGAAGCAAACACTCTAGTTCATTTTAAGCATATTGTGAGTATCAATTTTCCAGAAGTAATTACTCAGTTCTAATTTCGATCCCTTATATTAAATCCTATAGTGTTGAAGTTTCTTCTAAAATCTGGGGTTGTCAGGTTGGTAGAAAAAGACTTAGCTTGTAGGTTTAAAGTTGTTAAGGTTCTCAAAAGTCTGGCGTTGTCAGACTGTTTGAGAAGACTTGGCTGGTATAGTCAAGGTGTTGTTGTTCCTCAAAAGTCTGGGGTTGTCAGACTGTTTGAGAAGACTTGGCTTGTATAGTCAAGGTGTTGTTGTTCCTCAAAAGTCTGGGGTTGTCATATTGTTTGAGAAGACTTGGCTGGTATAGTCAAGTTGTTGTTATTCCTCAAAAGTCTGGGGTTGTCATGCTATTTTGGAAACTGGCTTGTAGGGTCAGTGGTTTTGTAATTCAAAGGAGTTTGAATTAGTTAAAAGGCCTTCTGGAGGAAGGGACTGGACGTAGCCTAGTTAACGGTGAACCAGTATAAATTGTTGTGTTATTATGTTATTATTATCCGCTGCTGAATCTGATTAGTTATTTATCGAATAATTCAAATCAACATTTAACATAACAACAAAAGTAATTAAGTTTGACAAACACAATTCAACCCCCCTTCTCGTGTTTTCACCTTTAGAGGATACCTCTAGAGGATGCCACCAGAGGATGTCACCGTAGAATGCCACCAGAGGATGTCACCATAGAATGCCACTAGAGGATATCACCAGAGGCAAAAATCAGCGGATATCATCAGAGGTAAAAATCATAGGATATCATCAGAGACAAAAATCAGAAGATACCGTCAGAGGAAAAAATTAGAGGACATCATCAAATGCAAAAATCAGAGGATATCATCAGAGGCAAAAATCAGAGGATATCATCCGAGGAATAAATTAGAGGATATCATCCGAGGAAAAAATCATAGGATATCTTCAGAGATAGGAATCAGAGGACGCCATCCGAGGAAAACATTAGAGTATGAAAGAAGACCTGATTAAAATTCGTAGAAGAGTTGGTTCAAATTCGAAGATGACTTGATTGAAATTTGAAGGAGATCTGATCAAAGTCTGAAGAAGATATAATTTCAATTTTAAGAAGATTTGGTTCAAATTTAAAAAGAAACAGAATCGGGTTGAAGAATTTTCAAAAGAAATCTAAGCAAGATACAATTCGAAATTAAATATGGACCAAGTGAAAGCATATATCTCAACTATAAATAGAGGCTTCAAGCCGTAGAAGAAATCATCAAAAATAGAAGAACTCAAACTTAAAATCCAAATTCATCTTAGAGTTCAAAGAGAGAAACACTTGTGCGAAAGAGAAATATTTTCTAAGTGTTCTTTTCTTAGAGTGTGAGAGTCATTGTTATAATCAGCTTTCCAGATGCAACTACTCAAGAGAATCATTGTTATAATCAGCTTTCCAGAAGCAACTACTCAAGAGAGTCATCGTTATAGTCAGCTTTCCAGCAGCAACTACTCATGAGAATGATTGTTATAATCAGCTTTTCAGAAGCAACTACTTCAATCTTGGGTTGTCAGATTGGTAGGAGAAGACTTGGTTTGTATTGTAAGGTGGTGTAAGTTCCTTCTTCAATCTGGGGTTATCAAATTAGTAGGAGAAGACTTGGCTTGTAGGGTCAAGGTGTTGTTGTTCCTCAAAAGTCTGGGGCTGTCAGGCTGTTTGGTAAGACTGGCTTGGAGGGTCAGGTGCTGTGTAATTCAAAGTGTTTGAATTAGTGGATTAAAGCCTTCTGAATGAAGGGACTGTATGTAGCCAAGTTAATGGTGAACCAGGATAAATCTATGTGTCCAAATACTTATACTTTTATTATCCGCTGCTGCCGTATCTGATTGCATTGTCTCCAAGTAATTTATATCAACGTTCATCAAATCAGCAAAAAGTTTTCAACTTTGGCAAACACAATTCAACCCCCTTCTTTTGTTTGCACCTTCAATTGGCATCAGAGCTCGGTCTCAAGGCTGAGCAGTTTACAGTGTTTGAGAAAAGATGCAAGGATTCAGTATGTCTGGATTCAGTGAAGAAGCTACCGGAGGAAACATCAACAGACCACCTCTGTTTGATGGAGAACATTTTGAGTATCAGAAAAATAGGCTGAGAAGTTTCTTTATTTAACAAGATCCTAAACTTTGGGACTTGGTGGAAGATGGTTATATTGCTCCATAGGATTTTGATGGTATTGAAATTCTAAGAAAGGATATGAATGCTGATCAGAAGTAGATGTAGAAGATGCATCATAAATCTAGAACATTCATGATAAATGCAATCACCTTCAAGGAATTTGACAAGTGCACCAACATAGAGACATCAAATAGTATTTATGATAGTCTGACTCTGACCTATGAAGGAAGCAAGCAAGTTCAAGAAGCAAAGGCCAACATCCTAGTCAAAAAGTATGAGTTGTTCAAGATGGAAGAAGATGGAGACATCGAAACAATGTTTTCCAGATTCTAGACTCTAGTCTCAGGATTAAAGGTACTTGAGAAGAGTTATACTACTACTGATCATGTGAAGAAAATCCTTAGGAGCTTGCCAACTAAGTGGAGACCAAAGATCACTATCATTTAGGAAGCAAAGAATCTGAATACTTTAAAGCTGGAAGAGTTAATCAGCTCCCTCAGATCACATGAAATTGAGCTTGAAGAAAATGAGCCTAAGAAGAAAAACAAAACCCTAGCCTTGAAATCCAAGCAGAAGAAGGTTCTAAAAGCAACATCAGAATCAAAAGATAGTGATACTGATGATTAGAATCTGAACCCAGAGGAAGAAATGATTGCTTTCATAACAAGAAAGGTTCTAAAGATGTGGCACAACAGAAAGAAGAAATTTCCCGAAAGGTATTCCAAGCATTCCAACAGAGGAAAGGATGAACATGACAAGAAAAGTATCATCTGCTATGGATGCAATGAACCTGAACATATCAAGTCAGAATGTACAAACATGGTGAAAGGGAAACACCAAAAGAAAGATTCCAGACCCAAGAAGAAGAATCTGATGGCTACATGGGATGATTCTGATGAATCATCTGATGAATCGTCTGATGATGAAGTAGTAGATTTGGCTATGATGTCTCACACCAACTCTGCCTCTGGATCCAACACAGATTTTGACTGTGGAAGTGAATCAACAGATGAAGAAAAAGAGGTATTTTCTGAATTCATCCGATCTGATTTGATTACTGCAATAAATGATATTTTGATTATTAATAACAAATTGTCTTTAAAACTGAAAACACTTATGAAAGAAAATAAAATTATAACCAAATAAGTCAATGTTTTAAAGAATCAAAGTGCAGAATGTAAGACAGATAATGCAACTCTGAAAATTGATATTACTGAACTTAAAACAGAGAATGCAAATTTGAAAACTGATATTACTAAACTTAAGACAGATAATGCAACTCTGAAAACTGATATTAGTGAACTTAAAATTGAGAATGCAAATTTGAAAACTAATATTTGCTGAACTTAAGGATGAAAATCTAACTCTGAAAAGCAATTATAGTTCAATATCAATTTGTAACTCTGATAAGCATGAGGAAGTATTTCAAGACTTTCTTGCTAATGGTATGGAAAGAAGCAAATATGCTTCTATGATTTATGGAGTTAGTAGCAATGGTAAAAGAGGTATAGGATTTGAAGAATCTGTAACTGAAACTAAACCTATTTCTTCTGGTGTTTTGTGTACTGTTTGCTCTAAGAAAGGTCACTCCAAACTATCTTGTCCCCTGATAAATACAAGGAAAGACAAGAAACCTTTCAAGACTAACAAACCAGGACCCAACCAGATTTGGGTACCAAAAGATAAAATTGTTGATGTTGCATATGAGCTAAGCAACCAAATTAAAACACCAGTGATGGTGCCTGGTCAATGGATGTTTGCAATATATGAAGGGAAAAAGTTCTATGTTCCAACACCTACCAAACAGAAGCCGATTGACTCTAGTGGAAGAAGTGTTGGTCAACACAATACATATCAGAACAAGAACCATATGAGGAATAAGAAATATCAGAGAAATCACACATATCAACCAAATCAAAATAGGCAGAGAAATCACACATATCAACAAAACTGGAACTACCAGAAGAATCATAATTACCATCAGTTCCAGAACTATTAGAGGAACCTAATATATTAGCAGAAAGAGAAGTGTCAGATCAACAATCAGAATTAGGAGACTTCTTTGAACACTCCAATCAAATTCATCAAGACTACAAACCTGGATGGGAATTCAAATCCCTTCATCCAGACCCTCTAATCATAGAATATGCAAATTCAGAATCTGAAAACCAGAAAAGAAGAAATAAGAGGGTTTTTAGAGTGAAACTGAAACTGTTGACATATAGGTTATATCTTTCTTTAAATATTATTATTGTTTTGATATTATGTTTACTGTGATAACAAGAAGCTTGATCTTACAAATCAAAGCTAGATAAGTATTTTGCAGGTTCTCAAAAATTTAGAGGAACCAGATAATCCACATAATTTGAACACTTCAGCAGAAGTAGCATACTAGTAGTTTCAAAAACAAGCAAAAACTACCAGAAACAATATTGATGTTTTGGCTGTTTTGATTTCATTCTTAAATTATATGATTTTTATTATTTTATATGACAAATAGCTTGACCTTGAAAATTCAAAGCAAGATGATGATAGTGCAGGTTTACTAGAACCAAAGGAAGCTGATACAAGCAAATCAGATGAATATGAAAAATCTTCAAAGGATGAATCTGAAGATAAGTTAGAAGAAAGAGTGGATGGAAGTACAAGTCATCTCATCCTGAAACTCTAATCATTAGAAGTGCAAGGGATCCTTTAAGGACCAGATCGTCACTTAAAGACACCAGTCTGTTTGGCTTACTCTCATCAATTGAGCCTACCTCTATTGATGAAGCATTGGCAGATAATGGATGAATTCTTGCAATACAAGAAGAGTTAAATGAATTTGAGAGGAATGATGTTTGGGATCTAGTACCAAGACCAAAAAAGAACATTATTGGAACCAAATGGATTTTCAGAAACAAGCTAAATGAAAAAGGTGAAGTGGTCAGAAACAAGGCAAGACTTGTTGCACAAGGCCACAGTCAGCAAGAAGGCATTGATTACACTGAGACATTTGCTCTAGTGGCCAGGTTAGAAGGTATTCGTATCCTACTCTCTTTTGCTGGAAATAATAACATTACATTATTTCAAATGGATGTTAAAAGTGCTTTTCTAAATGGTTATATAAGTGAAGAAGTCTATGTTAAACAACCCTCGGGTTTTGAAAGTTCTGAATTTCCAAATCATGCTTTTAAACATAGAAAATCTCTGTATGGTCTAAAACAAGCACCTAGGGGATGGTGTAACACCCCGAGTTTTTAAACAGTGCGAGTGTATTTTTTTTTCCAACCAAAATCAAATAAATAAAAGAATTCTCGAATTAATTCAAGATAATTAAAATAAAATCTTCATTAAGTCATTTTCTTAAAATAAATGTCGTATATTCAAACGACAAAAGTAATTAAATAATTATACCATGATTATAACCAAGTAAGATAATTTTGGGAATTTGATCTTCAAAGTATACCAAAATAAAGATACATCAAAAATTGTATCTTGGACCCACCAAAACATTATTAGAGTGCAGAAAAATATACAATTATCCCAAAATAAATAATTACATCTACCGAGCTCAAGACCCTATACAACAAGTCTAAACTGATCATGCACTAAAGCTACAGTAGCATGGTTTCCACCGCATCCTCTACAAGTCTCATCTTCACCCAGCCGTTCGTCCCTCTGCGTTGTCCACAAATACGGCGTACATGAAGATCAAGGAAAACTAACAACGTCTCCGTCGTTAGTGCAACCGTCGGTGGGACGGATTTGCGAATCATCTGAGGGCAAAGCCCAATTTTCCACAATAATTGTAAAGGGTCACCGACCGAAATTAACAATTACCACATAGCAATGATATCAAATATATTAGATACACTCATGGCATATTTCAATGCTATAACAACGATGATAAATAAGGATGCTCACTTTTTAAATACATGACATCTACATCTTTGGAAAACAACAAACAATTTAATATAAAAATCATATTGCAAGTACAAATACAATCAACCAACCCCACAACTCATTGAAAACTTAGAATTCATAAAATACTTGCACACATCGAGTTCCACTCATCAACTCATATCCAATCATGACTCACACGTCAAACATCCCAATGCAATATGTATATGCCAATGTACACAACTCTTGGAATTACCAAGGTGTAGTCTCTCATGGACCAACACACGTGCAGTCTCTCCCGGACCAACACGATTAACAGATAATATGGACTGTCTAATACACGCGGAACCATTTCGTAGCCCGGATAGAATAGACCGTCTAACACACACGAAACTACTCTGAACCCGAATAGAATAGACCGTCTAATACACGCAGAACTACTCTATAACCCATCATGGTCACTACAGTTACGTGTATTAGCCTCTCACAGGCGAAATACACAGAAGTTAAATCCTCGCACAGATAGAATGGACCATCTAATACACGCGGAACCACTCCGTAGCCCGGATAGAATAGACCGTCTAATACACGCGGAAACTACTCTGACTCCGGATATAATAGACCGTCTAATACACACAGAACTATTCTATAACCCATCACGGATACTACTTAACTTCACCGCCCATCACGGTCACCGCATCAACTCTGTGGCCCATCGCGGTCACCACCTGACTATGCAATGCATGGACATGCTATGTTTTCTCTTCACTGAAAACAGTATGCAAAACCAATCTGAAATCCAGACACTCCATCACCACCTCAAACCATCTCAAACCATCTTAAAAACTCCACATAAGTTTTTCATATACCTTCCAAATGTTTTCCAACTCATTAAGTGCATAAACCAATGTTTAAAATAGAGTTTTTGAAAAAAATCCATCTGCATTCGAATACAGTATCCTTGTATTCGAATACAAATGCGAAAACAATGAAAAATCAGCATTTCTGTATTCGAATACGAGGTTGTTGTAGCCGAATACAGATGCGAAAATAGTGGATAAATCAACAATTCTGTATTCGAATACGACAGGGTCGTAGCCGAATACAGATGCGAAGTCAGTAGCAAATCTTGAAATCCTGTATCCGAATACGACAAGGTCGTAGCCGAATACATATGCGAAAACAATAGCAAAAATCATGTTTTTGTATTTGAATACGGAGTGTCGTATTTGAATACGACATTCAAAATTTGAATAAAACTGGAAATTTACAGGAATGTATTCGAATACACGAGTACCGTATTCGAATACAGTGGGATTTTCCAGAAAACTTCAACATGTTTTCAAACTCTTTTCTTTGAAAAACCAATACAAACACCAAAACATAGTTACCATTCTTTTGAACCACAAAACTCAGAACATTTTTCAACACATATAAATGATTCTACTCATCAACACAACAACAACAACTCACAAAGATGCATCAAGGCATCAACCAAGGCAGCAACAACACAGAACAGCTCAATGACATGCATTTTCATCATCCATGGCTACATGCAAGACATTTTCAGTATCAAAACAACAACACCATTTTTAAGACACACATAACTCATAACAATCATCCATCAAACATGCATTTACAGCCCTAAATGCAATCTAGAAAGTTGGAAGGTGCCCCTTACCTTAGTTACGTTTTCTTGCTCTTTTTCGTTACCGCAACAAAAACGGGCGACACTCCCGCTCGCGTCGTCGCTACTAAGGTGGGTTCTCTAGCACCGTAACGATGAGTGGAACAACTTTCCTTCTTGACACTTTCTATTTCGACGCTTGGATTTCCAAGTAATTTGAATTTTGAGAATGCTCTTTTGTTTCCACCAACAAAAACAGAATGCAAGAAGAAGAAGGAAAAGAAAGGTAGACGGCTGGTGAGAAAGGAAATGGAATTGCTTATGTTTTTCTGTTTTGTTCCCTTCTCACACTTCACATATATATAGGCATACTCCTGGCCCTCACTTACTATGTACACATATTAATATTATAATATTACTTGACCATCAAGTAACTAACTACTCCCGTCGTAATTAACAGATAACATCTTAATTAACTGCCCGATATTTAATTACTCGTAATTAAATTAATTTATCCTTCGTCCAATAATTTTTAATCCAACCTCAAAAATAAATATATATATATATATATATATATATATATATAAAATACACATATATTAAATATTTTACAACATTCCAAAATTACACTTGATATTAATCCATAATTTATTTTAAATTTAAGGGTCTTACATTACTACCCCCCTTAAATTAGTTTCGTCCTCGAAATTACCTGTCAATAAACAATTGAGGATACTGTTGCCTCATCTTACTCTCTAATTCCCAAGTCGCGTCTCCAGTAGTCGGATTCCAAATCACTTTGACTAGTGGGACTTCGTTGTTCCTCAATTGTTTATTCTTCATGTCCTCAATTCTTACCGGTAATACTTCAAATGAAAGGTTATCCTTCAGTTGAATTGTGTCTGGTTCGATCACATGTGACAGATCCGAAATGTATTTCCTCAACTGCAACACGTGAAATACGTCGTGAATATTGGACAATATTGGAGGTAAAGCAATCTGATAAGCCACTGGTCCAATTCGTGCAGTAATTTGGTATGGTCCAATAAATTTCGGAGTCAATTTCCTTGATTTAATAGCTCTGCCAACCCCAATTGTAGGTGTGACCCTTAGAAATACATGATCACCCTGCTCGAATTCCAAAGGTCTGCGAAGCTTGTCCGTATTACTCTTCTGACGATCCTGTGTGAAATCTTCATTTTCTCTTGTATCCTCTTGACCTTATCTGTAGTCTGTTGCACCATCTCAGGTCCAACGATCATACTTTCCCCGTCCTTATACCAGCATAAATGCGTCTGACACTTGCGTCCATACAAAGCTTCATAGGGTGCCATTCCAATACTTGCGTGAAAACTATTGTTGTAAGTAAACTCAATCAATGGCAATACCTCATCCCAGTTTCCTCTATCATTCAACACACATGCTCTCAATAGATCTTCCAAGGACCAATTTGTTCTCTCAGTCTGTCCGTTTGTTTGCGGATGGTAAGCTGAACTCAATTTCAGTTTCGTTCCCAACGCTTCATGCAGCGCTCCCCAAAAGTGAGATGTGAACTTTGGGTCACGGTCCGATACTATACTCGATGGTACTCCGTGTAATATCACAATCTCAGCAATGTAGATTTCTGTCAGCTTATCTACTTTATAAGTGGTCTTTACCGGCAAGAAATGTGCGGATTTTGTCAATCGATCCACTATTACCCAAATCGAATCATTCTTTTTCCTTTTCTTGGGCAATCCGGTTATAAAATCCATGGAAATGCTATCCCACTTCCATTACGGTATATCCAAAGGTTGCAACATTCCAGCAGGTAGCTGGTGTTCCACTTTCGCTTTCTGACAAGTTAAACATGCCGATACATACTGTTGGAACCAAGTTGGTTCTAAGTACTTAGGATTTTGATGTTTACAAAAGCACTCCATGTAATCTTATTTTGTACCTTGAATTATTACATTAAATGCCACCAGAAGATGAAGTTTCCAGAGGCAGAAGATGAGTTACCAGAGGATAAAAACAGATCAGAGGATACACCTCCAGAAGGCACCAGAAACTGCATCCAGAAGGTCCAGAGGATGCATCCTGGAATTACCAGAGGATACACCAGGATGTCAAAACACCACCAGAGGATATCATTTCTGGCCCAGATCAGAAGGAAGCAAAGTCAGAAGGAGTCGTGGACCAGATTAGAGGGAAGCCTGCCAGAGGGAGAGTTGTTCCAGACCAGAAGGAATCATTTCTCAGACTTATTCAAGAAGTTATTCTGACCAGAAGATGGCCTGGCAGTGAAAAATAAACAGCTCAGACTTGATCCAGACTTAATCAGAGGGTAATTAATGGGTCCAAAACAAAGGAATTAATCCATATTTGACCCAGACCAGAAGATAGCATGGTTCAGGGTATGAAACTAAGTCCAGATTAGAAGAAATGATCTCCAGAATTGATCCAGAACTGATCCAAAATAGAAGGTAAAATGTCCAGACTGAAATATTATTTGTCCAGATTTAATTTCAGTTTAATCCAGACCAAGTCCATAATTGGTCCAGATCAGAGGGAAGATTTTTAAATCAATGGTTCAGATTTAAGTATTTGGCCTAGTGTTGGCTTAGATCAGAAGTTCAGACCATGGCCCAGTGTTGGCCGAAATCAGAAGGTCAGAAAGTGTGGTCCAGCAGTGGCCAAGATCAAAGGATCACAACAGATCAGTTTGCTGGACCAGGATGGCTGAGATTAGAAGATCAGAAGGTTAGAAAGTGTGGTCCAGGGTTGGCCGAAATAAGAGGATCACAACAGATCACTTAGTATGGTCCAGATGTGGAGTAGCGCAAAAGATCAAATGGTCCAGATTTAATCATGAAGATTAACGGTGGAGATTTTAATTTATTTTGATCAAAGTATTAAAAAGATTTATTACAAAAATAAAGTGAAGTATTGTGGAATTCAGGAGCTGTTGGCGGGAAGAAACTAAAGACATGATTGGCCAGTTATTTTTCAAAGAAAATATGAAGCTTAAAAAAGATATGATTTTTATTTAAATGAAGCCCAATTGGTCAAGATATTTTTGCAAGAGAATCTAGCAAGATTCAGCTCGAAATTAATGCTTGGAAGAGGCCCTATTCTGCATCTATAAAAGGAGGCTCAAGGCAGAATACTTTGCATCGAAAATCACAAAAGAGTCATACACTTCCATAGCAAACACTCAAGTTTTCAGTGAGGTCAATTGTGAGTTCCAGCTTTCAAGAAGCAAGCACTCTTGTTATTTTCTTTCTCGTGTGATCTAAGTTGTTGAAGTAGAGTCTACAATCTGAGGGAGTTAGAAGGGGTAGCAGATTACTTGGCAATTAGATTCAAAGTGTTGTAATTCCTTCTACAATCTGGGGTTGTCAGATTGGTAGGAGAAGAAAGGTGTTGTATTCCTCAAGAGTCTAGGATTGTTAGACTGTTTGAGAAGACTGACTTGGAAGGTCAGTGGTATTGTTGTAATCCAAGGTTTGAATTAGTGAAATCCTTCAAGGTGAAGGGACTAGACGTAGCCTCGTTAACGCTGAACCAATTTAAAAATTCTGTGTTTTATTTTTACTTTATATCCGCTGCTAACTCTGTTTTTATTCATACATCAAGTTTTGTTTTAAAAGTGTAAAAATAGGAAAAGTATTCAAGTTAGTCAAACACAATTCAACCCCCCCTTCTCGTGTTTGCACCTTCAATTGGTATCAGAGCTCGATCTCAAGGCTAAGCACTTAACAGTGTTTGAGGAAAGGTCCAAGGGGTTCAACATGGCAGAATCCAGAGATGAACTGGGAGGCAACATCAACAGACCACCACTGTTTGATGGAGAAAGGTTTGAGTATTGGAAGGACAGAATGAGAAGTTTCTTCATATTTCAAGATAATGAATTATGGAAGATGGCAGTCAAAGGATACACTGCACCTACTGATCCAGAAGATCCAACTAAAGAACTAGACATGGATGATATGAAACCAGACCAGAGCAGATTACACAAACTTCATCACAAGTCTAGAAACATCATGATCAGTGCCATCAGATTCAAGGAATTTGACAGATGCACAAATAAAGAAACAGCAAAGAGCATATTCGACAGTCTGGTTCTGACCTATGAAGGAAGCCAGCAAGTTCAAAAAGCAAGGGCTAACATACTGGTCAAACAGTATGAGCTGTTTAAGATGGAAGAGGATGAAGACATTGAAGCAATGTTCAGCAGATTCCAGATTCTGGAATCAGGTTTAAAAGTATTAAAGAAAAGCTACACCACGGCAGATCATGTAAAGAAGATCATCAGAAGCTTACCAACCAAATGGAAACCAAAGGTGTAACATCCTCTAAATTTATTATTTAAAATAATTAAGATCTGAATACCTTGAAGCTTAAAGATCTGATCAGCTCCATCAGGTCTTATGAAATAGTGCTGAATGCAGATGAACCTAAGAAGAAGAAGAATCTGGCTCTGAAGTCGAAACAGAAGAAAGCTGCAAGGGCAGCATCAGAATCAGAGGATAGTGACAGTGACTGTGATGATATGGCTTACTTAACCAAAAAGATGGTTAAGATCTGGGAAAACAGGAAGAGAAGAAGCTTCAAGAAGAAACATTACAACAAAGGAAAGGAAGAATCTGACAAGAAGAGTATTGTTTGTTATGGATGCAATAAACCTGGACATATCAAGTCAGAATGTCCAAATCTGGAAAAAGGCAAACAACACAAGAAGAGTTCCAGATACAGAAAGAAGGGTTTGATGGCTGCCTAGGATGTATCAGAATCAGAAGAAGAATCGTCTGATGAAGAAGAGGCAGAAACAGCAATGATGGCACACATCAGGTCTGCTTCTGGACCTCATAAAGGCATGATTTCAGGAAGGAAAGCAGGCAGAAGGAAGAATGAACGAAGTAGTCATTCAAGCAAGTCTGGAAGCACATCAGAGGAAGCAATTCTGTCTCTGATGGCTCATACCAACTCAAGTTCTAGATACAGTTCAAGCTCTGGAACAAATTCAGAAGATGAAGACGATAAGGTATTTTCTGATCTCTCTAAATCTAAGTTAATTGATACTTTAAAAGATTTTTTAAATGCAAATAATAAGATGGCTTTAAAACTGAAAACTCTTAGGGAAGATAAGAAAAATCTGACCAATGAGGTCCAAGTTTTAAAGAATCAAAATTCTGAGTATGCAACTAAACACAAGGATTTCAAAACTGAAGTTGCAAGACTCAAATCTGAAAACCAAACTCTCAAAAGCAATGTTTGTTCCACTTCCAAAACTGTTTGTGAATCTGATATGCATGAGAAATTTTTTCAAAACTTTATTTCCAATGGAATGGAAAGAAGTAAATATGCATCTATCGTTTATGGAAACAGTAACACTGGAAAGAGAGGTATTGGTTTTACGGAAACGATTGTTGAAAGTAAAGCAGTTCATTCTGATATTTTATGTATTGTTTGTGTTAAGAAAGGTCACTCTGAACTATCTTGTCCAATGGTAAAATCTGAACAAGATCAGAGAGCTGTTAAGACTAACAAACCTGGACCCAATCAGTTCTGGGTACCAAAAGATCAAATTGTCTATGTTGTAGATATTCTGAGCAACCAGAAGGAGACACCAATAATGGTGCCTTGACAATGGATGTTGGCTATGCACAAGCAGAAAAAGGTTTATGTTCCTGCTACAACAAGACAAAGGCAATCTGAGTCTGATGGAAAAAGGTCTGGTCAACTCAACGAGAACCGAAATTAGAATCAGAACTGGAACCAGAAGCAAAACTGGAACCAGAATCAAAACTGGAACCAGAATCAAAACTGGAACCAAAACAGGAATTGGAACCAGAACCAGAACTGGAACCAGTATCAGAAGCACAGAAACTGGAACCAGAACCAACACTGGAACCAGAACCAATACTGGAACCAGAATCAGAATCAGTGCTGGAATCAGAATCAGTGCTGGAATCAGAATCATAATCAACATTGGAACCAGAACCAGAATCAGATCAGGAATTACCAGAATCACCAGAATTACCAAATTCATCAGAACCACCAAATTCACCAAAATTACCAGAATCGAAACATGTTCCAGAATCATCAGAGGAACATGATTTATAAACCAAATCATAATCAAGGAAACTGCTTAAACAGGCCAGAAGAAGAACTGACCTTAATGGCTTGAACAGAAGCTAAGTTTGAATCTGAGTCTAACTCTGACTCTGATTATGACAGAGAAAAGGCAAGGTCTGGTCAGCAACACAAAACTTGGTATCTTGACAGTGGCTGCTCCAAGCACATGACAGGAGATAAATCTATGTTTCAGGATCTGACTATGAAGAATGGAGGCAAAGTTTCCTTTGGAGGAAACTAGAAAGGTCAGATTATTGGTACAGGAACTGTTGGTAACACTTCTTCTCCCTTGTCTATTAAAAATGTTCTGTTAGTTAAAGGGCTAAAACATAATCTTCTGAGCATAAGTCAATTAAGTGACTGCAATTATGATGTTATCTTTAATAAAAAAACTTGCAAAGCTGTTAGTCAACTTGATGGGACTGTTTTATTTACTGGCACTAGGAAGGATAATGTTTATAAAATTGATCTTTTTAGTCTTGCTAAGCAACAGGTTAAATGCCTATTATCTGTAAGTGAGCAGAATCTGATTTGGCACAAGAGGCTAGAGCATGCAAACCCTAGACTTATATCCGAGTTGAGAAAACTCCAGTTGGTAAGAGGGCTTCCCAAGGTAAGTTCCAAAACTGAGATTCTGTGTGAAGCATGTCAAAGAGGTAAACAAACTAAAAGCTCTTTTAAAACTAAAAAATGTGTTTCTACCTCTCAACCACTTGAACTGCTTCACTTAGATCTGTTTGGTCCTGTTCAAACAGCTTCCCTCAGTGGTAAGAAATATGGTTTTGTGATTGTTGATGATTACTCAAGGTGGACTTGGGTAAAATTTTTAAAGAACAAAGATGAATCTCACAAAGTGTTTATTTCTTTTTGTAAGCAAGTAATGAATGAACAGGGTGTCAAGATCATAACCATCAAAAGTGATCATGGAGGTGAATTTGAGAACAAATATTTTGAAGAATTCTGTGATGAGAATGGCATCTCGCACAACTTCTCATCCCCCAGAACACCACAACAGAATGGAGTGGTGGAAAGAAAGAATAGATCACTACAGAAGATGGCCAGAACCATGCTGAATGATACGAAGCTTGCCACCTACCTTTGGGCAGAAGCTGTCATCACAGCTTGCTACATTCAGAATAGAGTGTACATCAGGTCAATCTTAAATAAAACTCCATATGAACTGTGGAAAGGTAAGAAACCTAAAATTTCCTATTTCAAGCAATTTGGTTGTACTTGTTTTATGTTGAACACTAAAGATAACCTAGCTAAGTTTGATTCTAGATCTCAAAAGTGTATCTTTATTGGCTACTCTAAGAGATCAAAAGCTTATAGGGTGTTTAACAAAGAAACTAACACTGTGGAAGAATCAATCCACATTAAGTTTGATGATAAACAGCTTGACTCTGAAAAGTCAAAGCAAGATGAGGAAATTGCAGGTGAACTAGAGGCACATGAACCAGAAGCTGAACCAGCAGCAGAATTTGAGAAAGATCAAGATGAAGAAGAGCATGCTGACTCTGAAGACAAGCCAGCGGGAAAGAATGGATGGAAGTACAAGTCTTCACACCCAGAATCTCTCATTATTGGTAGTGCAACAGAACCTTTAAAGACCAGATCATCAAGTAGAGAAACCAGTTTGTTTGGTTTACTCTCAACAATTAAACCAAGCAATGTTGATGAGGCTCTGGCAGAGGAAGGTTGGATACTTGCAATGCAAGAAGAGCTCAATGAATTCCAAAGGAATGATGTTTGAGATCTGGTACCCAGACCAAACAAAAACATTATTGGAACCAAGTGGGTGTTCAGAAATAAACTAAATGAAAAAGGTGAAGTGGTAAGGAACAAAGCCAGACTTGTAGCTCAAGGATACAGTCAACAAGAAGGTATAGATTACACTGAGACTTTTGCTCCAGTGGCCAGGTTAGAAGCAATTAAAATTCTCTTATCATTTGCTGCTAATCATGATATAATGTTGTATCAAATGGATGTTAAAAGTGCATTCTTAAATGGCTACATAAGTGAGGAAGTCTATGTCAAACAGCCCCCTGGATTTGAAAACTCTAATTTTCCAGACCATGTTTTTAAACTTAAAAAATCTTTATATGGTTTAAAACAAGCACCAAGGGCATGGTATGACAGACTTAGTAACTTTCTGCTTAAAAATGAATTTAATAGAGACCAGATTGATAATACACTATTTAGGAAATCCATTAAAAGGGATATTCTAATTATCCATGTTTATGTTGATGATATCATATTTGGATCAACTAATGGCACTTTGTGCAAAGAGTTTTCTGACCTAATGCAGAAAGAGTTCCAAATGAGCATGATGGGAGAACTTATTCTTCCTGAGAATTCAGATTCATCAAGGTAAATCAGGTATACTCATTCACCAATCTAAATACACTAATGAACTTTTTAAAAAGTTCAAAATGAGTGAATGTAAGCCTATGGCCTTCCCCATGCACCCAACCTGTTCACTTGAGAAAGATGAAACCAGCCAAAAGGTAGACCAGAAAACATACAGAGGTATGATTGGATCCCTTCTTTATTTAACTACTTCTAGACCTGACATCTTGTTTAGTGTTTGTGTCTGTGCCCATTTTCAAGCTGACCCTAGGGAATCCCATTTAACTGCTGTCAAACGAATTCTCAGATATCTTAAACGAACCACCAACCTTACTTTGTTATATAAGAAAACCCCCACCTACAAACTCAGAGGTTTCTGTGATTCCGACTATGCTGGAGACAAGTTGGAAAGGAAAAGTACAAGTGGCAACTGCACTTTCTTAGGTGATAATTTGATCTCTTGGTCAAGCAAAAGACAAAGCACCATTGCCATGTCAACAGCTGAAGCTGAGTATATACAGCAGCAGGATGCAGTTCATAGTTACTCTGGATGAAACATCAACTTGAAGATTACAACATCTTTGAAACTAATATCCCTTTGTTCTGTGATAACACTTCAGCCATAAACCTAACCAAGAACCCTATCTTACACTCTAGAGCCAAACACATTGAAATATAAATCCATTTCATTAGGGACCATGTTCAAAAAGGAACTTTAAGCATCCAATTTGTGGACACTGATCATCAATGGGCTAACATCTTCACCAAAGCATTACCAGAAGATAGGTTTGAGCTCATCAAGAAGCATCTCAACATTGTCTCCATATCTGACTAGCTCAAGTAGTCTTCTTAGGAGTTTTTAAATTTCTTGTAATTTTATTTTCTGTCTTTTATTTTCTGTTTTACTTTCTGTAATTTGTAAAGAGAAAAACAAAAAATACAAAAATAGTAGGACCTCTTTTTGGCTGATGACAAAAAGGGGGGAGAGAGAGAGAAAAAGGAGAAATAAGTAGAAAATGAGAGATAAAAAGAAAGGAGGAGCGAAAAAGAAAGAGATGAAAAGAGAAGGAGTTGAAAAGGAGAAGAATCAGGGAGAGAGAAAAAGAAAGAGTGAAAAAGAGAATAAGTTGAAAAGGAGAGGAAACAGGGAGAGAGAAAAATAAAGAGAGAAAAAGAAAGAGTGAAAAAAAGAAGGAGTTGAAAAGGAGAGGCAATGTGAAGGAAAGAAAGAAAGAGAGAATAAAGAAGGAGTTGAAAAGGAGAGGAAAAGAGAAGAAAAGAAAGAGTGAAAAGAAAAGGAGTTGAAAAGGAGAGTATCAAACTTAGGGGGAGAGATTGGTCTCAGGGGGAGTAATTCAAGTCTTCGAGTTACAAGCTAGCAAAATAAGTTAAGGTTTTGTCATCATCAAAAAGGGGGAGATTGTTAGACCAAGTTGGTTCTAAGTACTTAGGATTTTGATGTTTACAAAAGCACTCCATGTAATCTTATTTCGTACCTTGAATTATTACATTAAATGCCAGCAGAAGATGAAGTTTCCAGAGGCAGAAGATGAGTTACTAGAGGATAAAAACAAACCAGAGGATACACCTCTAGAAAGTGCAGAGGATGCATCCAGGAATTACCAGAGGATACACCAGGATGTCAAAACACCACTAGAGGATATCTTTGTTGGCCCAGATCAGAAGGAGACCTAGACCAGACCAGAGGGAAGCCTGCCAGAGGGAGAGTTGTTCCAAACCAGAAGGAATCATTTGTCAGACTTATTCCAGAAGTTATTCTAACCAGAAGATTGCTTGGAAGTGAAACAATAAATAGCCCAGACTTGATCCAGACTTAATCAGAGGGTAAATTAATGGGTCCAGAACAAAGGAATTAATCTAGATTTGACCCTGACCAGAAGATAGCATGGTTTAGGGTATGAAACTAAGTCCAGATCAGAAGTAATGATCTCTAGAATTGATCCAGAGCTGATCCAAAACAGAAGGTAAAATGTCCAGACTGAAATATTATTTGTCCAGATTTAATTTCAGTTTAATCTAGACCAAGTCCAGGATTGGTCCAGATCAGAAGGAATATTTTTAGATCAATGGTTCAGATTTAAGTATTTGGCCTAGTGTTGGCCGAGATCAGAAGATCACAGCAGATCAGTTTGCTGGACCAGGATGGCCGAGATCAGAAGATCAGAAGGTTAGAAAGTGTGGTCCAGGGTAGGCCAAAATCAGAGGATCACAACAGATCACTTAGTATGGTCCAGATGTGGACTAGCGCAAAAGATCAAATGGTCCAGATTTAATCATGAAGATTAACGGTGGAGATTTTAATTTATTTTGATCAAAGTATTAAAAAGATTTATTACAAAAATAAAGTGAAGTATTGTGGTATTCAGGAGCTGTCGGCGGGAAGAAACTAAAGACATGATTGGCCAGTTATTTTTGAAAGAAAATCTTAAGCTTAAAAAAGATATGTTTTTTATTTAAATGAAGCCCAATTGGTCAAGATATTTTTGCAAGAGAATCCAGCAAGATTCAGCTCGAAATTAAAGCTTGGATGAGGGCCTAATCTGCATCTATGAAAGGAGGCTCAAGGCATAATACTTTGCATCGAAAATCACAAAAGAGTCATACACTTCCAAAGCAAACACTCAAGTTTTCAGTGAGGTCAATTGCGAGTTCAAACTTTCAAGAAGCAAACACTCTTGTTATTTTCTTTCTCGTGTGATCTAAGTTGTTGAAGTAGAGTCTACAATCTGAGGGAGTTAGAAGGGGTAGCAGATTACTTGGCAATTAGATTCAAAGTGTTGTAATTCCTTCTACAATCTGGGGTTGTCAGATTGGCAGGAGAAGAAAGGTGTTGTATTCCTCAAGAGTCTAGGATTGTTAGACTGTTTGAGAAGACTGACTTGGAAGGTCAGTGGTATTGTTTTAATTCAAGGTTTGAATTAGTGAAATCCTTCAAGGTGAAGGGACTGGACGTAGCCTCGTTAACAGTGAACCAGTATAAAAATTTTGTGTTTTATTTTTACTTAATATCCGCTGCTAACTCTGTTTTTATTCATACATCAAGTTTTGTTTTAAAAGTGTAAAAACAGGAAAAGTATTCAAGTTAGTCAAACACAATTCAACCCCTCCTTCTCGTGTTTGCACCTTCACATACTCTGGTACATGCCTCTTCGTTCCTGGCCACCACTAATTATGTCTTAAGTCGTGATACATCTTTGTCGCTCCCCGATGAATACTCAACTTACTCTTATGAGCCTCTTCCAAAATTGTTCTCCTCAGATCTGCAATGGCCGATACACAAATCCTCCCATTACATCTTAAAATATTATCTGGTCCAATCCTGAACTCAGTTGTCTTTCCTTGCACTATTAGATTCCTCTTTTCTTGGATTAATGCGTCATCTTGCAAGTTCGCCATCTCCTCAAGTAGACCACTCGAAATTTTTATCATTCCGCATTTTAAAATTCCCGGTGCAAACTTTACGTCCAAGTGTAGATCTCTAAATACTTCCCACAACTCTTGTTGTCTAGCCATTATTATTGAAGATATTGACACACTTCCTCTACTTAATGCATCAGCCACCACATTGGGTTTCCCAGGGTGGTACTGCAATGTGAAATCAAAATGCTTGAGAGTCTCCATCCATCTCCTCTAGCACATGTTCAACTCTTTCTGATCAAACAAATATTTCATGCTTTTATGGTCACTGATTACTGTGAACGTGGATCCATATAAGTAGTACCTCCAGATCTTTAATGCAAAAACTACCGCAACAAGCTCTAAATCATGAGTAGGATAGTTTTGTTTGTGAGTTTTCAACTGCCTTGAGGCGTAGGCTACAACTTTCTTGTGTTGCATCAAAACACATCCCAAACCTTGGTGAGATGCATCACAGTAAACCTCATATGGTTCCTCTGGTTGTGGTAAGACCAATACTAGTGAGGTTGTCAAGTTTTCCTTAAGCAACTAAAAACTTTCCTCACACTTCTCTGTCCATGCAAACGGCTGATTCTTTCTGGTGAGTTGTGTCAATGGAGCCACAATCTTCGAAAATCCTTCAATAAATCTCCTGTAATATCCTGCCAGTCTGACAAAACTACGTTTGTCTGTGATAGTATGAGGCTGTTTCCAGGCAAGAATTGTCTCAATCTTTGCCGGACCACAGCGATTCCTCTTTTGTTATCACATGTCCTAAGAAGTTCACTTTCTCTAGCCAAAACTCACACTTTGACAGATTGACGTACAATTTCTTCTCGCGTAAAATTTCAAGAACTTGACGTAGGTGGTCTCCATGTTCTTCTTCATCCTTTGAATAAATCAATATATCATCGATGAACACCACAACGAATTTATCCAAAAATGGGCTAAAGATTCTATTCATATAATCCATAAAAATCGCTGGTGCATTCGTAACTCCAAATGGCATAACAAGATATTCATAATATCCATAACGGGTTCTGAAAGCAGTCTTTTGAATATCTCCTTCTCTTACCCGAATATGATGGTATCCTGACTTCAAATCGATCTTTGACAACACCACGGCTCCTCTCAATTAGTCCATCAAATCATCGATACGTGGTAAAGGATAACGATTCTTAATAGTTACCTTGTTAAGTTGCCTATAATCCACACATAAGCGCGAACTTCCATCCTTTTTCTTAACCAACAATACCGGAGCTCCCCATGGCGACACACTTGGTCTGATAAATCCTTTCTCCAACAATCCTTCAATTTGGCCCTTAAACTCGCTTAATTCCAATGGCGACATCCAATACGGCGCAATCGAAATAGGTCCAATTCCTGGGTGTAGATCAATAAAGAATTCGACCTTTTTTACTGGGGATAATCCTGGAATCTCTGTTGGAAATATGTCTGGATACTCTTTGACTAGCACCACATCTTCTATGCTCACATCCATCTTGGTCTCCACGTTAGCCGATGATAAAAATTCCTGAGTTCCTTCTCTCAGTGACACTCCGAGCTTGTTAGCAGCCAAATACCGAACGACTCCATGTTCGGGAAAAAGAACTAATTTGCGAGCACAATCCAAGACTACATAATTATACGACATCCAATCCATGCCGAGAATGATCTCGAGTGATTGTAGGGGTAAACAGATGAAATTAACCAAGAAATCCCTATTCTGAATAGTTACGGCACAACGTAAACATGCAGTATTTACGGTCTAAGTCTTAGCAGGTGTGGAAACAACCAAATCAAAAGGCAATGCATACATAGATAGCTTCAAACGATTCACACAATCCGTAGCAATGAAGGAATGGGTTGCCCCTGAATCAAAAAGTGTAGTTAGTGTGTTACCTGCAATCTCGCAATCTTGCTGGATCAAATTGTGATGTTGATTCCCAGCTTCAGCACCCATATGATAAACACGTCCCCTAACAATAGGACAAGTTGCCCTAGTTGCGTTCACTGTTGGTTCCACCTTCGGAGCCTTGCAATCCCTTGCAAAGTGTCCTGGCTTATGGCAATTGAAACATGGAGGATCCCTTACGGTACAAGGAGTAGCATAATGTCCTTATTTCCCACATCGGAAACATCGAACCCCTTGTCCCAAATGTCATCCAAAATTCTAGTTCCCCGGGCGATTCTGGCCCCTGTTGCTGTTATGTGGTCGGTTATATGGCTTACAAACCTGCTTTCCTTTATTGTTCTGATAGTGCATCCGACTCGGCCCTCCTGAATTAAAGTTCCCTCCTCGGTTGGCCCTCCTGGTCTTCATATCCTCAACCTCTCTACACTTCTCCACTAATGCTTGGAAATGTTGAATTCCCAATGGTAAGACCGAGTCTTGAATCTCGTACTTCAGTCCATTTTGTAAACGATGACACATTAATTGTTCATCCACCTCTTCACGGAAAAATCTGAAATGCCTTGACAAAGATTCAAACTTAGCTGCATACTCACCCACCGTCATGTTTCCTTGGTGTAATTTCAGAAAATCATCACCCAACTTAGTTCTAGTTCTCATCGGGAAGTATTTGTCCAAAAACATCTTTTTGAACGACTCCCAGTTCACCTCCTCATGAGCTGATCCCATCAGTAGCCTTGTACTCCTCCACCAATACTCTGCATCCCCTAAAAGCAGATATGTAGCATAGTTGACCTTTACCGCTGCCTGGCAATTAATCGTTTCAAAGATTTTCTCCATTTCCTGAATCCATTGGCCCGCTCTTTCTGGACCCTCATCATCCTTGAACTTTGGAGGATTATGACGACGAAAATCCTCTAGTCCTCTTGATTCAGCAGCACAAAACTCTCTTTCTCTTTTCTCTAGATCTCGTTGAGTCTTTGCAGCCGTCTGTGCAGCAACATTGGCTCTTGCAGTTTCGTCTCTTCTTGGAGGCATTGTTCCCTACAAAACCATCATCAAGTAGAAATCTCACACCACTTAGAATAATTCCAAAATCATAACTTAACAACATCATCACTTCAGCACACCACAACTATACAAGCCTTGACACTCTAACTACTTGCTTCTATGCATGATCAGATAACGACTCGCAACCAACAATCTAACCAGAGCTCTACCCAAAAATTTACTAAAAGCTCTAACCAAAACTTTAACCAAAAGCTCTGATACCAAACTATAACACCCCGAATACAAGCCTTGACACTCTAACTACTTGCTCCTATGCATGATCAGATAACGACTCGCAACCAACAATCTAACCAGAGCTCTACCCAAAAATTAACTAAAAGCTCTAACCAAAACTTTAACCAAAAGCTCTGATACCAAACTATAACACCCCGAGATTTTAAACACCGCGAGTGTATTTTTTTTTTCAACCAAAATCAAATAAATAAAAGAATTCTCGAATTAACTCAAGATAATTAAAATAAAATCTTCATTAAGTCATTTTCTTAAAATAAATGTTGTAAATTCAAACGACAAAAGTAATTAATTAATTATACCATGATTATAACCAAGTAAGATAATTTTGGGATTTTGATCTTCAAAATATACCAAAATAAAGATACATAAAAAATTGTATCTTGGACCCACCAAAACATTATCAGAGTGCGGAAAAATATACAATTATCCCAAAATAAATAATTACATCTACCGAGCTTAAGATCGTATACAACAAGTCTAAACTGATCATGCACTAAAGCTATAGTAGCACGGTTTCCACTGCATCCTCTACAAGTCTCGTCTTCACCCAGCCGTCCATCCCTCTGCGTTGTCCACAAATACGCCGTACATGAAGATCAAGGAAAACTAACAACGTCTCCGTCGTTAGTGCAACCGTCGGTGGGACAGGTTTGGGAATCATCTGAGGGCAAAGCCCAATTTTCCACAGTAATTGTAAAGGGGCACCGACCGAAATTATTAGTTACCACATAACAATTATATCAAATATAACAGATACACTCATGGCATATTTCAATGCTATAACAACGATGATATATAAGGATACTCACTTTTTAAAATACATGACATCTGTATCTTTGCAAAACAGCAACCAATTTAATATAAAAATCATATTGCAAGTAGAAATACAATCAACCAACCCCACAACTCATTGAAAACTTAGAATTCATAAAACACTTGCACACATCGATTTCCACTCATCAACTCATATCCAATCATGACTCAAAGGTCAAACATCCCAATGCAATATGTATATGCCAATGTACACAACTCTTGGAATTACCAAGGTGCAGTCTCTCACGGACCAACACACGTGCAGTCTCACACGGACCAGCACGATTTCCAGATCGAATGGACCGTCTAATACACGCGGAACCATTTCGTAGCCCCGATAGAATAGACCGTCTAATACACGCGAAACTTCTCTGAACCCGGATAGAATATACCATGTAATACACGCGGAACTATTCTATAACCCATCATGGTCACTACAATAATGTGATTTGCCCTCACAAGCCAAATACACAGAAGTTAAATCCTCACATGGATAGAATGGACCGTTTAATACACGCGGACCCACTCCGTAGCCCGGATAGAATAGACTATCAAATACATGCTGAACTACTCTGACTCCGGATAGAATAGACCATCTAATACACGTGGAACTATTCTATAACCCATCATGGTTACTACTTAACTTCGCGGCCCATCACAGTCACCGCATCAACTCTGTGGCCCATCGCGGTCATCACCTTACTATGCAATGCATGGACATGCTATGTTTTCTCTTCACTGAAAATAGTATGCAAAACCAATCTGAAATCCAGACACTCCATCACCACCTCAAACCATCTCAAACCATCTCAAAACATCTCAAAAACTCCACATAAGTTTGTCATATACCTTCCAAATGTTTTCCAACTCATTAAGTGCATAAACCAATGTTTAAAATAGAGTTTTTGAAACAAAATTCCATCTGTAATCGAATACAGTATCCTTGTATTCGAATACAGATGCGAAAACAATGAAAAATCAACATTTTTGTATTCGAATACGAGGTTGTCGTAGCCGAATACAGATGCGAAAACAGTGGCAAAATCAGCAATTCTGTATTCAAATACGACAGGGTCGTAGCCGAATACAGATGCGAATTCAGTAGAAAATCTTGAAATCCTGTATTCGAATACGATAAGGTCGTAGCCGAATACATATGCGAAAATAGTAGCAAAACTCATGTTTTTGTATTCGAATACAAAGTGTCGTATTCGAATACGACATTCAGAATTTGAATAAAACTGGAAATTTACAGGAATGTATTCGAATACACGAGTACCGTATGCGAATACACCTTCGAATACAGTGTGATTTTCCAGAAAACTTCAACACGTTTTCAAACTCTTTTCTTTGAAAAACCAACACAAACACCAAAACATAATCACCATTCTTTTGAACCACAAAACTCAGAAGATTTCTCAACACATATAAATGATTCTACTCATCAACACAACAACGACAACTCACAAACATGCATCAAGGCACAACCAAGGCAGTAACAGCACAGAACAACTCAATGACATGCATTTTCATCATCCATGACTACATGCAAGACAGTTTCAGTATCAAAACAACAACACCATTTTTAACACACACATAACTCATAAAAATCATCCATCAAACATGCATTTACAGCCCTAAATGCAATTTAGAAAGTTGGAAGGTGCCCCTTACCTTAGTTACGTTTTCTTGCTCTCTTTCGTTACCGCAACAAAGATGGGCGACACTCCTGTTCGCGTCGTCGCTACTAAAGTGGGTTCTCTACACCGTAACGATGAGTGGAACAACTTTCCTTCTTGACACTTTCTATTTCGACGCTTGGATTTCCAAGTAATTTGAGTTTTGAGAATGCTCTTTTGTTTCCACCAACAAAAACATAATGCAAGAAGAAGAAGGAAAAGAAAGGTACACAGCTGGTGAGGAAGGAAATGGAATTGCTTCTGTTTTACTGTTTTGTTCCCTTCTCACACTTCACATATATATAGGCATACTCCTGGCCCTCACTTACTATGTACACATATTAATATTATAATATTACTTGACCATCAAGTAACTAACTACTCCTGTCGTAATTAACAGATAACATCTTAATTAACTTTCCGATATTTAATTACTCGTAATTAAATTAATTTATCCTTCGTCCAATAATTTTTAATCCATCTTGAAAAATAAATATATATATATATATATATATAAAATATACATATATTAAATATTTTACAACATTCCAAAATTACACTTGATATTGATCCATAATTTATTTTAAATTTAACGGTGTTACACATGGCATGATAGACTTAGTAACTTCTTGCTTAAAAATAACTTTGAAAGAGGATAAGTAGACAATACACTTTGTAGAAAATCAATAGAAGATGATATTCTTATTATTCAAGTTTATGTTGATGACATTATTTTTGGATCTACTAATGGCACTCTTTGCCAAGAATTTTCTTAATAAATGCAACATGAATTTTAAATGAGTATGATGGGAGAACTTAAGTTCTTCCTAGGGATACCAATTCAGCAAAGTCAAAAAGGTATATATATTCATCAAAAGAAATATACAAAAGACCTTCTCAAGAAGTTTACGATGAGTGATTGCAAACCTATGGCTACACCAATGCACCCTACTTGCTCACTTGAAAAAGATGATTCAGGCCAAAAAGTTGATCAAAAAACTATAGAGGAATGATAGGATCTTTACTTTACTTTACTGCTTCTAAACCTGACATCATGCTTAGTGTTTGTGTATGTGCCAGATTTCAATCTGATCCTAGGGAATCCCATTTAACTGCTGTTAAGAGAATCCTTAGATACCTAAAAGGCACTAGCAACCTTACCTTGTTCTACAAGAAAACTCCTAAATACAAACTTAGTTGATACTGTGACTGTGACTATGCTGGATATAAACTTATGAGAGCACAAGTGGAAACAGCACATTTTTACGTAAAAACTTAATATCCTGGTCAAGTAAGAGTCAAAACACAATTGCCATGTCAACAACAAAGGATTAATACATTTCAGTAGCTGGATGTAGTTCTCAACTCATTTGGATGAAACATCAGCTAGAAGACTACAAAATCCTGGAAACCAACATTCCCATATATTGTGACAACACTTTTGCCATCAATCTAACCAAAAACCCTATACTTCATTCCAGAGCTAAACACATAGAGATCAAACATCACTTCATTAGAGACTTTGTTCAAAAAGGGATACTCAACATTCAGTTTGTAGACACTGAAAACCCATGGGCTGACATATTCACCAAACCACTACCTGAAGATAAGTTTGACTTCATCAAGAAAAACCTAAACCATACATTCATCTCTGACTGATAGTTTAGTTAGTATTTTTTATTTTATTTTATGTTCTTGTAATATGTTATGCTCATGTTATTAAAAAAAAGGTGAAAAAAAAAGGATTTCCTTCATTCTTTTTTGTCTGATGACAAAAGGGGGAGAAATATATTTGATAAAGAGAAGATAAACTGGGCCTTAGACTTAGGAGGAGAAAGATACAAAGTGTAGCTTAATCTTAGGGGGAGTCAAAGAAATAGAAATAGTGAAAGAAATAGAAAGAAAAATGATTATCAAAAATACAAATTTTGTCATCATAAAAAAGGGGGAGATTATTGGAACCAAGTTGGTTTTACACTTAAAGTTTTGATGTTAACAAAAGTATTTTATGAGAATAAATTATTTGACTTTGAAGAAGTATGCCACCAGAGGATGACGTCACCAGAGGATGTCACTAGACGATGAAGGTGCAAACATGAGAAAGGGGGTTGAATTGTGTTTGTAATACTTGAATTCTTTTTCTATTTTTGATGATTATTTAAAATCTAATATATAAGCAAGCAGAATTAGCAGCAGATAAAGTAAAATAATCAACACAAAGATTTATCCTGGTTCACCGTTAACTAGGCTACATCCAGTCCCTTCACCTTGAAGGATTTTTTCACTAATTCAAAACCTCTGAATTACAACAGCACTACAGACCCTCCAAGTCAGTCTTCCCAAACAATCTAACAATCCTAGACTTTTGAGGAACACAGCAACTTGACTTCACAAGTCAAGTCTTCTCCTACCAATCTGACAACCACAAATTGCAGAAGGGATTTCAACACCTTGAATCTAACTGCTAAGTCACCTGGTACTTCTTCTGACTCTTCAGATTGTAGACTCTACTTCAACAATATAGATCTGACACAAGGGAACGAAAAACAAGAGTACTTGCTTCTGGAAAGCTGATACTCACAATTAACCTCACTGAAAACTCGAGTGTTTGCCTCTGGAAGTTTATGACTCTTTTACTGATTTTCGATCATGATTAACATCTGGACTGTATGATCCTCTGATCTCAACCAACTCTGGACTATGTAATCTGATCTGCGCCAATTCTGTGATCCTCTGATCTCGACCAACACTGGATCATGATACTTGAATCTGGACCATTGATCTTTTAATCTGGACATTTATCCTCTGATATGGATCAAGTCTGGATTAAATCTGGATCAAGTCTGTACTAAGTCTGGATTAAATCTAGACTAAGTCTTCTGCACAATTAAATCTTCTGATCTGGACCGAGTTTTATGTTCTAGACCATGCTTTCTTCTGGTATGGACCAAGTCATTTGCTCTGGACCAGTTATCTTCTGCTCTGGACCAAGTCTGAATTAAATCTTATATTCACGACCAAGCTATCTTCTGGTCAGGATTAAGTCTGGACAAAGTTTGACTTATGTTTCCTTCTGGTCTGGACCAAGTCTCCCTCTGACAAGCTTCCTTCTGGTATGGACCAGGTCTCCTTCTGGACTATGCTTTCTTCTGATCTGGACCAAGAAAGATATCCTCTGATGATGTTATTTGTCCATTGATGTTTTTCCTTTGAAGACATCCTCTGATATCTTCTGAAGGTGTATCCTCTGGTGTCATTATCTGACTTAATCCTCTGGTGTCCTCATCTTCTGCTTTTGATTTTATCTTCTGGTGACGTCATCTTCTGCCTCTGGTGACGTCATATTCTGGTGGCATTTTTCATTATTATTCTAAGTCAAAAATAAGATTACATAAAAGTACTTTTGTAAACATCAAAATTCTAAGTATAGAACCAACTTGGTTCCAACAGAAGATGACGTCACCAGAGGATACCACTAGAGGATAACGTCACTAGAAGATGTCACCAGAGGATGCCACCATAGGATGCCACCAGAGGATGTCTCTAGAGGATATCACCAGAGGATCCCACTAGAGGCAAAAATCAGAGGATATCATCAGAGTAAAAAATTAGAGGATATCATCAAAGGAAAAAATCAGAGGATATCATCAGAGGCAAAAATCAGAGGATATCATCCGAGGCAAAAATAAGAGGATATCATTCAAGGCAAAAAATCAAAGGATATCTTCAGAGGCAGGAATCATAGGACATCATCATAGGATACCATCTGAGACAAACATCAGAGTAAGAAAGAAGACCTGATTCAGATTCGTAGAAGACTTGATTGAAATTTGAAGGAGATCTGATCAAAGTCTGAAGAAGATTTGGTTCAAATTTAAAAAGGAACAAAATCGGGTTGATGAATTTTCAAAAGAAATCTGAGTAAGATACAATTTGAAATTAAACGTGGACCAAGTGAAAGCCCATATCTCAACTATAATCAACTTAGAGTGTGAGAGTCATTGTTATAATCAGCTTTCCAGAAGAAATTACTCAAGAGTATCATTGTTATAATCAGCTTTCCAGAAGCAACTACTCAAGAGAGTCATTTTTATAATTAGCTTTTCAGAAGCAACTACTCAAGAGAATCATTGTTATAATAAGCTTTCTAGAAGCAACTAGTCAAGAGAGTCATCGTTATAATCAGCTTTTCAGAAGCAACTACTCAAGAGAATCATTTTTATAATCAGCTTTCCAGAGGCAACTACTCAAGAGAGTCATCGTTATCATCAGCTTTCCAGAAGGAACTACTCAAGTTCCAAACCCTTGTATTGAACCAGATAGTGGTGTAAGTTCCTCCTTCAATCTAGGGTTGTCAGATTGGTAGGAGAAGACTTGGCTTGTAGGGTCAAGGTGGTATAAGTTCCTTTTTCAATCTGGGGTTGTCAGATTGGTAGGAGAAGACTTGGCTTGTAGGGTCAAGGTGTTGTTGTTTCTCAAAAGTCTGGTGCTGTCATGCTGTTTAGGATGACTGGCTTGGAGAGTCAGGTGCTGTGTAATTCAAAGTGTTTGAATTAGTGGATTAAAGCCTTCTGAATGAAGGGACTGGATGTAGCCAAGTTAATGGTGAACCAGGATAAATCTATGTGTCCAAATACTTATGCTTTTATTATCCGCTGCTGCCAAATCTGATTGCATTGTCTCCAAGTAATTTATATCAACGTTCATCAAATCAGCAAAAAGTTTTCAACTTTGGCAAACACAATTTAACCCCCCTTCTCGTGTTTGCACCTTCAAGATTGACTTCTAAAGTAGATTCTGCAGACCTTGGAGCAATAGTAGCAGGAATATCCAAGGAAGGCATCTCAACCAATGGAATAACTAAAGGAAATTGAAATGGTGCTAAGAGAGCAACCATTGGGAGTTCTAGATAGATACCGCTAGAGGGAGATAGGTTTTCCCTTGATGAGCCTTCTGATGTGGTTGTCAGCAACTTTCTGGATCAATTGCTAGCAATATCCTAATGCTCTCTATAAACCCTAATGGTCTCTATAAATGGACATGCAACTCTCATTGATAAAGGAAAACAACAATGGAACAACGCACGACAATAAGCATAATACATAAGTACTAAGCAATAGTTTTATGAGAATACAACATTGTAAACAGCCTCTTGTGAGAGTTATTAATAAAACCGTTAAACCTATTATATGTGTGACCTAGCCCAATAGTGGTTACATTCCTCAACAACTTGACTATACTAAGTTAGAAGGTTGAGAAGACATAAACACAGTCAGTTTGACTAGGGGGTTCTTTGTGGAAGTGTGATTCAATTGGTGAATAAGTGGATTCAATCTTTCTGTCTGAAGGGACCTAACGTAACTACCTTGTTGGTGGTGAACCAAGATAAAATGGTTGCGTTGTTCTGTGTTTCGATTTTAGCTGCTCTATTTTCATCACATGGTTTTAATATTACTAAAACATTTTTTTTAAATGAAACAAAATTCAAACTCCTTTCTTGTGTTTCTCGTTCTACAATTGGCATTAGAGCATTGTCTCAAAGTTGAGCACTTAACCGTGTTTAAGAAAAGATATGTGCTATTAGGACTAACTCTAGTAACGAATTTGCAAGTGGAAACGTTAACAGGCCTCCACTGTTTGATGGAGAATGATTCGAGTATTGCAAAGACAGGCTCAAAAGTTTCTACATCTCACATGATCCTGAACTCTGGGACATAATTGAAGTTGGCTCTGAGGCACCATAAGACACTGCTAGTGTTGAAATATCCAAAAAGGATCTCAACACTGATAAAAAGAAAGAATACAAGATGCATCATAAAGCCATAACTTTAATGATGAATGCTATTACTTTCAAAGAGTTCAAAAAATGTAGCAACAAAGAAACCACAAAGAGTATCTTTGATGATCTGGTTCTAAACTATGAAGGAAATAAGCAGGAACATGAAGCTAAGGCAAATCTACTTGTTAGGAAATATGAACTCTTGCAGTTGGAAGAAAATAAAGACACTGAGAGAATGTATTCTAGATTCTAAAATATGGATTGATGGTTCTCCAAAAGAGTTACACTACCTGTAACACCCCGATTTTTTTATAGTGCAAGTGGATTTTTTTAAAACAAATCAATAAAATAATCCATCATAACACAAAATAACAAAAGTCATAAATAATTACATCATACATGCAAGCAAGAAAAGATAATTTTTGGGACGGTAATCCAAAGTATTCAACCAGAAAATATATTAGAGCTATGAGACCTATCAATATATCACACATACCTTTGGGGTATTCTTAACAGACACCTACTCATAGCTACTCCAAGAATACTATCCCCCCCTCCCCTGTGGCCGCGTCAAATAAATGGAACATGGACCCAACAAAAAAAGTCAACTGACAAAGTTATGTCATAGATACAATCATCCCAAAACAAAATAAGTATAATCACAAAAATAGAGGCATTATAAAAAAAAAAACCTAATTCTATTGTCCACTGACAAATACAATAACAAGGGTGACCTCCACACACCACACAAGTCCCCTCTAATGTAGTATTTCTCCTCGAAGTAACCTCTTCCTCCTCATCAACCATAGAGGGATGAGTCTCCTCAAAGGTCAGGTTCACCCATGGGATAGGTGGCTTTGGCAATGCTAGAATATCAAAACAGCTCTCTAACTTGGAAGTAGTTGGTAGAGGATTATTCACCGAAAAAGGAAGCTCTAACTTGGATGTACCTCTTCTTGAGATGTGGTCGTGAGCCCAAGCAGTCGGCGAGTGTCGATCAATGAATTCTAACGATGTTCTGTCGTCAAGAAAATCGTTGGTGGAATAAAGTTCGATATCAACTTAGGGAAAAACCCAATTTCGACAATAATGTATAGGTTACCAATCTCAATTAACAATTAACATTTAACAATTATGTGATGATAACAAACAATAAACACTTAACAATTATGGCATGAAAACAAACAATGAACATGGCATGTATATTCATATATCTTATCATAACAAACATGACTCGCGTGCCAAGCACCCTAATGCAATGTTTATATGCCAGTGCACATGATTCCGGAATTTCCAAACCTCCATTGAGAGGCATAAATCATAAGTGTACCACTTCTCACAGACCAATACTAATTACCGAGGTGCCGACTGTCACAGTTTAACATAATTTACCAAAGTGTAGTCTCACATACCTGTACAACTCATAAATCACTATAAGGATAAAGGGGACAAATCAACTCATGGAACCACCCCATAGCCCATCACGGTCACCAGTAATTATGAAATGCATGAGCATACTCCAACTCTTTCACATCAATTATTATATAAATGTAGCTATTAAAAGACTCCTTTTTAATACTTGTTAAACATTAATAATTTTTATTAATTTTTCATAGAGCATACTTAAGATATATGCTCATCAATAAAATTCATACAATGTAGAAGCACATATTATCAATCATGAATGCATAATCACAACAACATTAACTTGAAGGTGCAAACACGAGAAGGGGGGTTGAATTGTGTTTGCCAAAGTTGAATACTTTTTCTGATTTGATGAAAGTTGATATAAATTACTTGGAGAAGAAGCAATCAGATTCAGCATCAGCAGATAATAAAAGCATAAGTATTTGGACACATAGATATATCCTGGTTCACCATTAACATGGCTACATCCAATCCCCTAATTTAGAAGGCTTTAATCCACTAATTCATACACTTTGAATTACATAGAACCTGACCCTCCAAGCCAGTCTTCCCAAATAGCCTGACAGCCCCAAACTTTTGAGGAACAACAACACCTTGACCCTACAAGCCAAGTCTTCTCCTACTAATCTGACAACCCAAGATTGAAGAAGGAACTTACACCACCTTGACCATACAAGCCAAGTATTCTCCTAACAATCTGACAACCCCAGATTGAAGAAGGAACTTACACCACTATCAGGTTGGATACAAAGGTTTGGAACTTGAGTAGTTGCTTCTGAAAAGCTGATTATAACAATAACTCTCGCACTCTAAGAAAAGAACACTTAGAAAATATTTCTCTTTCGCACAAGTGTTTCTCTCTTTGAACTCTAAGATGAATTTGGATTTTAAGCTTGAGTTCTTTTACTCTCTTCAGTTTTTCGATGATTTCTTCGTCAGTCTAGAGTATTTAATTTTTAATTGTATTTTGTTCAGATTTCTTTTGTAAATTCTTCAACTTGATTTTGTTCCTTTTTAAATTTCAACCAAATCTTCTTCTGATTTAAATTAAATCATCTTCAAATTTTGATCAGATCTTCTTCAAATTTGAATCAAGTCTTCTTTGAATTTGAATCAAAGCTTCTACAAATCTTGACCATGTCTTCTTTCATACTATGATGTTTGCCTCGTATGGTATCCTTTGATGATGTCCTTTGATTGCTGTCTCTGAAGGCATCCTCTGATTTTTGCCTCTGATGATATCCTTTGATTTTTGCCTCTGATGATATCCTCTGATTTTTGCCTCTGATGATATCCTCTGATTTTTGCCTCTGATGATATCCTCTGATTTTTGCCTCTGATGATATCCTCTGATTTTTGCCTCTTGTGATATCTCATAAATGCTTTTGTTAACATTAAAAATTTAAGTGTAAAACCAACTTGGTTCCAACATAACTATCACATACTCACATATCAATCACACATATAAGGTCCTTTTGTACAAACTAAAAATTTGGAAGGAGCCCTTACCTCGATTGTAGCTTTCTCAACAATTATCGCTACCACAATCCAACACAACAAAAATCTCGCTTGTGCTGACACATTCAATTAAATAGTATTTAACTGATTCAAATTAATCCGTCACACTTTAACTACTTTGCAATCCCATTCTCACACCTATTCCCCTTAGAGTATATTTCACTAAAAGATTGTGAAACAAGTAAGGACTAATATTATTGTTATTATTATTATTATTATTATTCACAATACACACTTTCGATTTATATCTCATAAAATACATAATTTACTACAAATCATTCATTTGATCATAACTCAAAATTTTTTAAAACTAAAATATTTTTATAAAAGAAACTTTCACTACTCTACTCTTCAAAATAATATATTTTTTTTCCAAACTTTTTCTCAAATAGGTCCTCGAGATTTTCAATTATCAAATTGTTAAGTTTAACTTTAAAAATTAAACATTTTCCAACACTTGGTTTCCTTGAAAATTCACAATCATAAAACTATATATTTTGTTACTCAATTAAATCATTACAAACAACATAAAATATTTCCATGTTCTCCGCACCGCTAACTCGGTGTCAATGGTCTCAATTTCTTTGTGAGACTCAAGGAGTTAACTACATAAACATAGAGATTTATAAAAATTTGTTCACCACTAAAACTTTTCCAATAACATCAAAATCTCAAAATTGAATCTTTTTCACACACGAAACCTTTAAAACTAATTGATCTACAATATTTATTTAAAACTAAATTAAAACGAATATTTTCCAATCGATACATACATACACTCGACAATTCAAATTTTTTTGGAAGGAGATCATGAAAAAGAATAAGATCAACATTTTTGATGAAGACAAAAAGACTATGTGGATTGATCAAAAAGCAAAACTCAAAGGATATTAATTCAACTCATCCTTCAAATTCTTATTAGGTAACTTAAGCCTTAAGGTACTTGATATTAATTCAAACTACATTTCAAATACAATATTATGAGAACCCTCTTGTTAGCATATGCATTAAAATTTTTTCTAAATATTTAAATACATAAACATATGTTTGAAAATAAAGTTTTTTGACAAAACTCAAAAATTTATTCGATTACAACCTCTCGTAGCCGAATACAAACAGTAAGTTAGTAGCAAAAACTGAAGATCTGTATTCGAATACGAAGTGTCGTAGCCGAATACAGATAGCAAGTCATTAGCTAAAACTAAAGATCTGTATTCGAATACGAGGTGTCGTAGCCGAATACAGATGTCAAGTCAGTAGCTAAATTTGAACTTTTGTATTCGACTACAGCTTCACGTATTCGAATACAACTCAAGTCAGTGGCAAAAATTACATATTTGTATTTGACTACGAGGTATCGTATTCGAATACGAAGTTCAAATTTTGAATAAAAACTGAACATTACAGAAGTGTATTCGAATACACTAAGGATGTATTCGAATACAACTTCGAAACAATGCAATTTTTCAGTTCTGGATCATTGCATAAGTTCATCAAAACTTTTGGGAACAATTGCCACTGATCTGAAGTGTTACCTATGGAGTTTAAATACCTCATAGCTTCAGTTCTTACTTACAACTTTTTGACTTACTAGTCTTAGAATTATTTTCTAAAATATCAAACACTTTCAAAGCTTAAGTTTCATATTTTCAAGTACATGCTTTTCAATTTCATATCATTAAGAAAGGTTCTCAGTTGTACTTGGAAGTGTGCTTGATTAAGTATCATTATACTTAGTGTTATAATCTTGTTCTTAGTTAAGAACATAATTATAAACTCAATTGAAGTTATTGTATCATTTGAAGAACTTAGTGTAGATTCTAAAAGTATTGTTAATTGAGATAGTGGTGTACTATCTTTGGCTAAGTGTTAAGAATTTGTAACTGATGTCTTAGTGTTAGACTTGTAACTTATTCAAACAATTAGTGGAAAATCTCTTGTGGTGTGCAAGAGGACTGGATGTACCCTTGGTTGTAAGGGGAGCCACGATAAATTTCTGTGTGATTTACTTTCAGTCTTTTACAAAGCTTTCATAGACTTAAAACAGCCAGTTAAACAAACTCACAAAACTCAAAAATCAGAAAAATCGTCTAACACCTAATTCACCCCCTCTTAGGTGCGCCTCTGTTCATACAAATCATTTTATCTTTCATGTTCTATCACTCAACCATTAGAGCACAAAAATTTGAGCTAATAAAGTACTCTAAACTTATCCTTTAAGCTCAATCCAAGAGTAATTAAAAAGAGTAACATTTGTAATTCCAAACATATTAATTTCACAATCTAACTCTTTGCTTAAACCCATTAACTTAGTTAAATTTTGAACTTTTTCACAACTTTAACAACTCTAATTTTGTTTGTAAAGTTTCAACTTCAGTTGAAACTCTTTTATTCGAATATAAGTCATTACATAACTCAAACACATTAAAAAATCAATCAATGTTTTTTCTTAACATGAAGTCTAAAAATAATCTAACAACAAAAGTATCATCATTATTATTCATTAATATAGTAACATTTCAAAATAAAATCTTTTTTACCCATACACATAGATCACATGTTTTTTATCCAATAAATAAGGAATTTTTGTTTTGTTTTTCAGGTACCTCGTACTAATAGATTTTTAACAACAAGAACACAATACAAATAGATTTTTAAAGAACGAAAAATCGCACCCTTTTCTCCTACACAAGCATAACCATGATTTTGCAAGAAAACGAAGAGTAGGAAATTTTCTTACCTCCAACAAAATGGTACATTAATTTCCCCCAGTAGAGTGGACAAATTTTTCTTCCAAATTTTTCTTCAACGAAAAAGGTGATTTGAGTTCTTTGTCAAAACCCCAATACTATGTCTAAAAAAAAAAAGAAGAACTAAGGGGGAGAGGAAACAGAACAAGAGAAAAGGATAAAGAAGGGGTGAATGGTTTTTTTTTGTCTTACTAAGCCAGGACTAAAATCTAAGTGTCTAGTTATAGTAGTTACTCGTTGCAAATCAATTGACAGATGAATTTATTAGTAACATGTGACATCTTAAATTTTTTGTCGATAAAATATTCTTCGATGAATAGTTTTAATCGGGCTCCAAAAATAATTTTTTCAAATATATTACTAATTCTAACCACCTCGGGAACTAGGGAAAGTTTTTTTGTTTGCGATTTCTACTATTTCTACTATTACATTTCGCTATGAAAAATAAGAATTGGGCTAATTGTGTAAGTAGCGTGTCCAACACAAAATACAACAAAATTGTAGAAATTAGAATTTAGAAAATTATAGGTCTTACACTACCTTTGACCACGTCAAGAAGATCGTTACAAGTCTTCCCAACAAGTGGAGACTAAATGTTACAAAAATTCAAGAAGCAAAAGATCTAAAAAATTTCCTCTGGAACAACTGATGAGTGATGAGTTCATTCAGATCCCATGAGATTGAACAGGTTGAAGATGAACCAAAAAAAAAAAAAATCCAAATCCTTATCTTTCAAGTCCTAAGGAAAATAGGTTAACTCCAAGGCCTTGCAAGATACTGAAGACTTAAAGGAAAGTGAATCAAACAATCAGAGTGAAAACATAAATGATGAAGAGTTGCCTTTCAAATCAAGGAAAATATAGCGCATGTGGAACAATAGGAAGAAATCCCTTACCAAAAGAGATTTCAGATGATCCCCAAATAAAAGAGAAAGAGGTGAAAAATCAAACAAGAAAATAAATAGCTGCTATGAATGCAATGGACCAAGACATTTCAAATTAGAATGTCCTAAACTTGAGAAGGGAAATTCTTGAAGAAAAGACTTAAAGGCAAAGAAAAAGGGTCTTATGGCTACTTGGAATGACTCTGATGAATCATCTAATGAGGATGAAGAGAATGAAAGTGTGGCTCTGATGGTAGCTACACACTCTGAGTTTGTTGATGAAGAAATTGAGGTATTATCTGACTTATCTTGTAGTGAACTTATGGATATGTTAAAAGAGTTTCTCAACAAGAATCACGAAGTTTCTTCAAAACTAACATCTTAACAAATAAATGCATTTCTCTTGAAAATGATTTTGAATACATAAAAAGAGAAAATCTAACTTTGAAAGAAAATTTTCAAAATTTTTAGAGGACAGAGTATGTAACTTTGTTAAGAATTTCTTGCAAACGACATAGACAGAAGCAAATAAGCCTATATGATTTATAGTGTTAGATGAAACAATAAACGTGGTATTGGTTTTGAAGAACTAGAGAAAATTGTTAAGGTTAACTTACTTGATACTAATTTTTTATACAAATTAATGAAATGTTACAACAAAATAACATGTCATATGCAAAAAAAAGGGAAAAACAAGACACTTTTCAGAACTAACAAACTAGGACCCAACCAAATGTGGGTACCTAAGATTTAAATAATCTATTTTGTAGTTATCCTTAGCAACAAAGTTAAAACACCCGTTATGTTACTTGGATAATGGATGCTCACGAAACATGACTGGAGAAAAGTCAATGTTCCAAGACCCGACCCTCAAGAAAGGAGGGTTCATAGGTTTTGGAGGTGATAAGAAGGGTAAGATAACTGGGCATGACACTGTAGGTAATGGTTCCCTTCCCTATATTAAAAATGTTTTACTTGTAAAAAAAGTAATGCATAACCTACTAAACATAAATCAATTAAGTGATAATGGTTACGATGTTATCTTCAATCAAAAGTTATGTAAGACAATAAGTCAAACAGATGGATTCATACTATTTACTAGCCAAAGGAAAAAATGTTTACAAAATAAACTTATCTGATTTAGATAAACAAGAAGTAAAGTGTCTTGTGTTTGTGAATGAAGAACAATTGATTTGGCACAAAAGATTAGGATATGCCAATTTGAGGTTAATCTCGAAATTGAAAATACTTGATTTAGTTAGAGGCTTGCCAAATCTTAAGTAGGAATCAGATATTGTTTGTGAGCATGTCAGAAAGGGAAACAAACAAAATCATCTTTTTCCTCTAAAAATGTTGTTTCCACTTCTAGACCATTTGAACTTTTACATCTTGATTTATTGGACCTTGTAAAGACTGCCTTTGTGAGTGGTAAAAAGTATGGACTCATTATTGTTGATTATTATTTCAAATGGAAATGGGTAAAATTCCTTAATCAAAAGGATGTGTCCCTTAAATTTTTCACTTCCTTAAGCAAACAAGTGCAAAATGAAAAAGGCTTTTGTATTGCAACAATTTGTAGAGATCATGGGGGTGAGTTTAAAAATAAGCTTTTTGAAAACTTTTGTGAAGAAAATGGAATTTCACATAACTTTTCATCTTCTAGAACACCTCAACAAAACGATGTTGTAGAAATAAAAAATAGATCTCTTCAGGACATAGCACGCACAATGATTCACGAAATGAATGTTGCCAAACACTTTTGGGGCAGAAGCTGTAACCACTGCATATTATATTCATAATAGAATCCATATTAGAATTATTGTTAATAAGACTCCCAATGAATTGTGGAAAGGAATAAAACCCAACGTATCATATTTTTATCAGTTTGGGTGCATATGGTATATTTTGAATACTTGGCAAATTCGATTCACGGTCTTGGCAAATTTGATTAACGATCTCAAAAGTGCATCATTTTGGGATACTCTGAAAGGTCTAAAGCATATAGATTATAGAAAAAGGAAACACTAATTGTTGAGAGGAATCAATTCATGTCAAGTTTGAAGACAACAATTTTGACCATAAAAAATCAAAGCTAGATGTAGACTTTGCAGATCTACAAGTATTAGAAGAACTAGATATATTCGAGGAACCAAAAAAACTACCCTACGATGAATCAACAAATATGGCCATTAACTCAAGAACAAGCAATAATGAACCTCTTGCAAATCAAGATAATTAGGAAACGAAACCTAAATGGAAATACAAATCTTCTCATCCAAACTCTTTGATCAAAGGAAGTGCAAATGATCATCTGAAAACCATATCCACTTTTAAAAAAAAATCTATGTTTGAACTACTATTTGAAATTGAACCTACAACAATAAAATCATTGAAACTTGGTTTTGATTACATTGAAACTTTCTCTCTATGGCAAGGTTCGAGGCTATCACACTTTTACTTTTATTTGCAGTATTTAATAAAATCATTTTATATCAAATGGATGTGAAAAGTATTTTCTTAAATGGATAGAGAAATGAAGAAGTGTATGTCAAACAACCTCCTAGACTTTGAGATAATGAATTTCTAGACTATGTTTTTAAATTAGAGAAATCTTTTATGGTATGAAACAGGCTCCAAAGAACTTGGTATGTCAGACTAAGCAACTTCTTATTAAAGAATAATTTTGAAAGAGGCTAGATTGACACTACTTTATTTATAAAATCATCTAAGAATGACCTTCTCATTGTTCAAATCTATGTTGATGATATCATTTTTGGTTCAACTAATGGAAAGCTCTAACAAGAATTTTCTAAGTTAATGCAGAATGAACTCGAGATGAACATTATGGGGGAATTAAATTCTTTCTTTGAATCCAAATTCATGAAGACCTAGATGGTATATGTAACACCTCGATTTTTAAAAGCGCGAGTGTAATTTTTTTCTTCAACCATTCAAAAGAATTTAAAGGAATTAAAATTAAACCATTCAAAACTAGTAGGGCGTCGTAATCCAAAATGAAAAAAGTAATTAAATATTTACATCATAATATAACCAAGTAAAATAGTTTTGGAGATTAATATTCAAATATATAAATAAAAAATACACCGGGGCTATGAGACCAGTCTGATAAGGCTCATACCCCTAGGGTATTCTCGGGAGACACCTGCATAGAAGTGCTGCTCCAAGAATGCTAACTCTCCCCCATGGTCACATCAAAAAATTTGGATCATGGACCCACCAACTAAAATCACTATCAAAGTGCGTCATAAATATAGTCATCCAAGAACTAGGCCCTATACAACAATACTAGTCTGATCATGCACAAAAACTACAGCAGCAAGGGTTTCCACCACACCCTCTACAGTGGCCTCCGTCTCCCTCCAGCTGCCGGACCCTTTGCGTCCGCAAATACTCCGTACGCCTCCACTACCAAATATGGCATGTTCCAGTACTATAACAACAGTGATAAAATAAGTATACTCACTAATTAAAATGTATAACAACTACATTTTTGAGAAACAAACGAGTTAACATACAAATCATATTGCAAGTCCAAATACAATCAACAATCACAATAACTCATTAGGAACTTAAAATTTTAAGGTACTTGCACACATCGATTTCCACACATCAACTCATAACAATCATGACTCGCAGGTCAACCATCCCAATGCCATGTGTCTATGCCAATGTACTGAACTCTGGAATTTCCAGGATGAAAACCTTCCTTGAAAGGTGCGTAAATCATAATTGTACTGCCTATCACCGGCCAACGTACTAATTACTGAGGTGTAGTCACATCATAGACTAGCACGATTTACTTGTGTAGCCTATCACAAGCCCTACACATAAGCTAAATCCTCGTAAGGATAAGATGGACCCTCAAATACACGCGGAACCACCCTGTAGCCCATCACGGTCACTACTTAATTTTGTGGCCCATCACGGTCACCACATAATAACAAAACCCTCCTCGAAGGGGCGTAAATCATAATTGTACCGCCTATCACAAGCAAAAGTACTAATTACCAAGGTGCAATCGCCACATAGACTAGCACGATTTACTTGTGTAGCGTATCACAGGCAGTACACATAACTTAAATCCTCGCACGGATAAATGGATTGCAAATACACGCGGAACCACCCTATTGCCCATCACGGTCACTACTTAACTTCACGGCCCATCACGATCACCGCTCAAACTTTGTGGCTCATCGCGGTCACCACCTGACTATGCAATGCATGAGCGTACTCTATTTCTCTTCACTGAAATAAGTATGTAAATGCTATGGAACCCGAACACTTCATCACCACATCAAACAATCTCAAAGAATCTCATATATTTTACCATATGCCTTACAAATGTTTTCCAAATAATTAAGGGCATAGACCAATATTTAAAAATAGAATATTTGATAAAAACCAATCTATATTCGAATACAGCTTCCTTGTAGCCGATTACAAATGATTAAACAGTAACAAAATTTGCAATTCTGTATTCTAATACGAGAGGGTCGTAGTCGAATACAGATGCGAAGTCAGAAGCAAAATTTGCAATTCTGTATGCGAATAGGAGGTTGTCGTAGCCGAATACAGATGCAAAGTTAGAAGCAGAAATTGTAATTATGTATTCGAATACGAGGTTGTCGTAGCCGAATACAGATGCTAAATTAGTAGCAAAAATCACGTATTTGTATTCGAATACGAAGTGTCATATTCGAATACGAGGTCAAAATTTGAATAAAAACTGAAATTTTACAGAAGTGTATTCAAATACGCCAGAGCCGTATCTGAATACATCTTCGAAAACAGTGGGATTTTCCAGAAAATTTCAATACAGTTTGAAACTCTTTTCTTTGAAAAACCAAAACAAACACCATAACACAATCACAACTTTTTAACCACAAAACTCAGAACATCATCAATACAACAAAATGATTTCTTACTCATCAACAACAACTAAACTACAATACCTCAGCAAAATACATCTTGGTCATCAACAACAACAAAAACATCATCAACACAACAAAACGATTTCTTGCTCAACAACAACAATAGAAAACAATATCTCAGCAAAGATTGCATCTTGATCATCAACAACAACAACAATGGCAGTTTTATTGCCAAAACATATCATCGCGTTTTTAACAAACATAACACAATAATGATCCATCGTTACGCTTTCTTGCTCGTTTTCCTTACCGCTACAAAAACCGGCAAAACTCTCGTTGGCGTCGTCGCTACCAAAGTTTGTTCTCTAGCAGCGTAATGATGAGAGGAGTAACTTTCCCTCTTGACACTCTTCGATTTGAGGCTTGGATTTCAAAGTAATGTGGGTTTTGACTATCCCTTTTTTTTGTCACCCACAAAAATAGAACAGAAGAAGAAGAAAGAAAAAGGAGTGGCGCGGGCACGTGAGGGATAAATGTTTTTTCTTTCTGATTTTTTTCTGTTTTTCCTTCACTTGCACACATATATATATACACATACTCTCACTTACTATGTATAAATATATATATATATATATATATATATATTTTAAACATAACCCTTAAGTAACTAAATGCTCCCGTCGCAACTCTATTGGTAGAAAAATTCTTGATGAACTGCTCGGTATTTAATTATTCGTAATAAAAATAAATAATCCTTCGTCTAATAATTTCGTCAATCTCAAAAATACTTGATAATTAATCCGTAAAATATTTTAAACTTGACTGAAAATCCAAATAGTTTAAATACAAAATACCCCAAAATTGCGTAAATTAATATTTAAAATTAAGGGTCTTACATTACTACCCCATTAAATTAGTTTCGTCCTCGAAACTACGCGTCGATAAATAATTCAGGATGCTGTTCCCTCATCATACTCTCTAGTTCCCAAGTTGCGTCTCCAGTAGTTAGATTCCAAATCACTTTGACTAGTGGGACTTCCTTGTTCCTTAGTTGTTTAATCTTCCTGTCCTCAATCCTTACAGGTAGCACTTCAAACGACAGGTTATCCTTTAGTTGAATTGTGTTTGGTTCGATCACATGTGACAGATCCGAAATGTATTTCCTCAACTGTGACACGTGAAACACATCGTGGATATTGGACAATATTGGAGGTAAAGCAATTCGATAAGCCACTGGTCCAATTCGTGCAGTAATTTGGTATGGTGCAATAAATTTCGGAGTCAATTTTCTTGATTTAATAGCTCTGCCAACTCCAGTTGTAGGTGTGACCCTTAGAAACACATGATCACCCTGCTCAAATTCCAAATTTATGCGACGCTTGTCCGCATAACTCCTCTAACGGTCCTGTGAGATCTTCATTTTCTCTTTGATCCTTTTGACCTTCTTGGTAGTCTGTTGCACCATCTCAGGTCCTACAATCATGTTCTCTCCGTCCTTATACCAGCATAAAGGCGTCTGGCACTTGCATCCATACAAAGTCTCATATGGTGCCATTCCAATACTTGCGTGGAAACTATTGTTGTAAGTAAACTCAATCAATGGCAATACATCATCCCAGCTTCCTATATCATCTAAAACACATGCTCTTAATAGATCTTCCAATGACTGATTTTTTCTCTTAGTCTGTTCGTCTATTTGCGGATGGTATGCTGAACTCAATTTTAGTTTTGTTCCCAACGCTTCATGCAGCGCTCCCCAAAAGTGAGACTTGAATTTCGGGTCACGGTCCGATAGGATACTCGACGGTACTCCGTGTAATCTGACAATCTCAGCAATGTAGATCTCTGTCAGCTTATCTATCTTATAGGTTATTTTTACTTGTAAGAAATGTGCGGATTTAGTTAATCGATCCCTTCTCACCCAAATAGAGTCATTCTCTCTCCTTGTCTTTGGAAATCCAGTTATAAAGTCCATGGAAATGATGTCCCACTTCCATTCAGGTATATCAGAAGGTTGTAACATTCCAGCAGGTCGCTGATGTTCCACTTTCGCTTTCTAGCAAGTTAAACAAGTTCATACTTACTCTGCTACATGCCTCTTCATTCCTGGCCACCAAATTTTTTGTCTCAAGTCCTGATACATCTTTGTCGCTCCGGGATGGATACTCAATTTGCTTTTATGAGCCTCTTCCAAAATTGTTCTCCTCAGATTCGCAACTTCCGGTACAAAAATTCTCCCATTACATCTCAATATATTAGCTGATCCATTCCTGAACTCTGTTGTCTTTCCTTGTACTATTAAGTTCCTCTTCTCTTGGATTAATGCGTCATCTTGAAAGTTCGCAATATCCTCAAGTGGACATTCGAAATTTTTATCATTCCACACTTTAAAATTCCCGGTGCAAACTCTACGTCCAATTGTAGGTCTCTAAATGCTTCCCACAACTCTTGTTGTCTAGGCATTCTTATTGAAGATACTTACACACTTCTTCTACTCAATGCATCAGCCACCACATTGGCTTTCCCAGGGTGGTACTGCAATGTGAAATCAAAATCCTTGAGAGTCTCTATCCATCTTCTCTGGCGCATGTTCAATTCTTTATGATCAAAAGGATACTTCAAACTCTTATGGTCACTGAACAATGTGAACGTGTATCCATATTAATAGTGTCTCCAGATCTTTAATGCAAAAACTACAACAGCAAGCTCTAAATCATGAGTAGGATAGTTTCGTTCATGAGTTTTCAATTACCTTGAGGCGTAGGCTAAAACTTTCTTGTGTTCCATCAGAACACATCCCAAACCTTGGTGAGATGCATCACAGTAAACTTCGTATGGTTCTTCTAGTTGTGGTAAGACCAATACAGGTAAGGTTGTCAGCTTTTCCTTAATTAATTGAAAGTTTTCCTCACACTTCTTTGTCCACGCGAACAGTTGATTCTTTCTAGTGAGTTGTGTCAATGGAGCCAAAATCATAGAAAATCCTTCAATAAATCTCCTGTAGTATCCTGCCAGTCCAACAAAACTTTGTATGTCTTTGATAGTCTGAGGCTGTTTCCAAGCAAGGACTGTCTCAATCTTCGTCGGATCCACGACGATTCCTTCTTTGGTTATCACATGTCCAAAGAAGTTTACTTTTCCTAGCCAAAACTCGCACTTCGATAGATTGGCATACAATTGCTTCTCGCGTAAAACTTCAAGAACTTTGCGTAAATGCTCTCCATGTTCTTCCTCATTTCTTGAATAAATCAATATATCAACGATGATTACCACCACAAATTTATCTAAAAATGGGCTAAAGATTATATTCATATAATCAATTAAAATTGCGGGTGCATTCGTAACTCCAAATGGCATAACAAGATATTCATAATGTCCGTAACGGGTTCTAAAGGCAGTCTTTTGAATATCTCATTCTCTTACCCGAATTTGATGGTAACCTGACTTCAAATCAATCTTTAAAAACACTGCGGCTCCTCTTAATTGATCCATCAAATCGTCGATACGTGGTAAAGGATAAGGGTTCTTGATAGTTGCCTTGTTAAGTTGCATATAATCCACACAAAGGCGCAATTTTGCGTCCGTTTTCTTGACCAACAATACCGGAGCTCCCCATGGTGACACACTCGGTCTGATAAATCCTTTCTCCAATAAATCTTCAATTTGGCCGTTGAGCTCGCTTAATTCCGATGGCGACATCCGATATGGCGCAATCGAAATAGGTCCGGTTCCTGGGTATAGATTAATGAAGAATGTTGGAACCAAGTTGGTTCTAAGTACTTAGGATTTTGATGACACCACCGGATTTTGATGAAAACCTTCCTTGAAAGGTGCGTAAATCATAATTGTACTGCCTATCACCGGCCAAAGTACTAATTACTGAGGTGCAGTCACATCATAGACTAGCACGATTTACTTGTGTAGCCTATCACAAGCCCTACACATAAGTTAAATCCTCGTAAGGATAAGATGGACTGTCAAATACACGTGGAACCACTCTGTAGCCCATCACAGTCACTACTTAACTTCGTGGCCCATCACGGTTACCACATAACAACAAAACCCTCCTCGAAGGGGCGTAAATCGTAATTGTACCGCCAATCACAGGCCAAAGTACTAATTACCAAGGTGTAGTCGCAACATAGACTAGCACGATTTACTTGTGTAGCCTATCACAAACACTACACATAAGTTAAATCCTCGCAAAGATAGAATGGACTGTCAAATACACGCGGAACCACCCTGTAGCCCATCACAGTCACTACTTAACTACACGGCCCATCACGGTCACCACTCAAACTCTATGGCCCATCGCGGTGACCACCTGACTATGCAATGCATTAGCGTACTCTATTTTTCTTCATTGATATAAGTACGTAAATGCAAATACAGAACCAGGACACTTCATCACCACATCAAACAATCTCGAAGAATCTCATAGTTTATCATATACCTTACAAATGTTTTCCAAATATTTAAGTGCATAAACCAATATTTAAAAATAGAATTTTTGACAAAAACCAATCTGTATTGCATTATAGCTTCCTTGTAGCCGAATACAGATGCTAAAATAGTAGCAAAATTTGCAATTCTGTATTCGAATACGAGAGGGTCGTAGCCGAATACAAATGCGAAGTCAAGAAAAATTTGCAATTCTATATGCGAATACAAGATTGTCGTAGCCGAATACTGATGTGAAGTCAGAAGCAAAAATTGTAATTCTGTATTCGAATACGTGGTTGTCGTAGCCGAATACAGATGCAAAGTCAGAAGGAAAAATTGTAATTCCGTATTCGAATACGACAGGGTCGTAGCCGAATACATATGCTAAGTGAGTAGCCAAAATCACGTATTTGTATTTGAATACAGAGTGTCGTATTCGAATACGAGGGTCGAAATTTGAATAAAAACTGAAATTTTATAGAAGTGTATTCGAATACGCCAGAGCCGTATCCGAATACATCTTCGAAAACAAAGGGATTTTCTAGAAAATTTCAATACAGTTTCGAATACTTTTGTTTGAAAAACCAACACAAACACCATAACACAATCACAACTTTTTAACCACAAAACTCAGAACATCATCAACACAACAGAATGATTTCTTACTCTTCAACAACAACTAAACCACAATACCTCAGCAAAATACATCTTGGTCATCAACAACAACAACAAATATATCATCAACACAACAGAACGATTTCTTGGTCAACAATAACAACAGAAAACAATATCTCAGCAAAGATTGCATCTTGATCATCATCAGCAACAACAATGGCAGTTTTATTGCCGAAACATATCATCACGTTTTTAACAAACATAACACAATAATCATCCATCAAACATGCATTTAAGGTCCCTACTTACAATCTAAAAAGTTGTAAGGAGCCCCTTACCTTCGTTACGCCTTCTCGCTCGTTTTCGTTACTGCGACAAAAACCGGCGAAACTCCCGTTCGCTTTGTTGCTACCAAAGTTTGTACTCTAGCACCGCAATGATGAGAGGAGTAACTTTCCTTCTTGACACTCTTCGATTTGAGGCTTGGATTTCGAAGTAATGTGGGTTTTGAGTATCCATTTTTTTTTTCTCACCCACACAAACGGAATAGAAGAAGAAGAAAGAAGAAGGAGGAGTGGCGCGGGCAGGTGAGGGAGAAATGTTTTCTCTTTCTGATTTTTTTCAGTTTTTCCTTCACTTGCACACATATATATATACACACACTCTCACTTACTATGTATAAATATATATATATATATATATTATAATTAAAACTTAACCCTTAAGTAACTAAATGCTTCTGTCGCAACTCTATTGGCAGATAAATTCTTGATCAAATGCCCGCTATTTAATTATTCAAAATAAAATTAAATAATCCTTCGTCGAATAATTTTTGTCAATCTAAAAAATATTTGATAATACAAAATACCCCAAAATTGTGTTAATTAATATTTAAAATTAAGGGTCTTACAGTATACTCATTCATAAGACGAAACACATAAAAGAACTGCTTGAGGAACACTAAAGCCACTATCGGGATGGGTTACACAAGTTTAGAACGAATTGTGTTTTGCTTCTACTGACCAGATTGTTACAATTGATCTCATACTTAAACTGTCAAAAAATATTTCTTTGAACAAGTGCTTCTCTAGAAATTAAACCTTTGAACTTTGAATACTTAGGAAATTTGAGCTCTCAAAAGTTTTCCTGAATGGTATGGATTTCAAAGTTTATGAGTTCGTGCTTTGTTTTTCAGCCTTGAGTATCTATTTATAGAATATATTAAGGTTTCACTTTTGTCCTTGTAAAATATGGATCATATTTTTCTCGTGTACAAATTTTGAATGTATCTTCTTGTCAACAAACTATAAGTGTATCTTCTTGTGAATAATTCTAAATGTTTCTTTATGTAAATAATTCTGAGTGTATCATTTGTGAATAATTCTAAGTGTATCTTCTTGTGAACAAATTATGAGCATATCTTCTTTTGAGAAAATTATGAGCATATCTTCTTGTGAAAAAGTTCTGAGCATATCTTCTTGTAAACAGTATTTTTATGATATCATCTTGTGAATAATATTTTGACCATATCTTCTTGTGAACAATATTTTGACCAAATCTTCTTTTCACCTTGGTCACAGATTTCCTTTAACTATAATAATGAATCATATCTAATTTCATATTATGTTCAAAAACTTGATCAAATGAATTTTCCTTCATACTCTTGATTGATTGGAGTGGAAATGGATTAGGGCTTGTTCTTGAAAATTCAAAAATTTTGATTCGGCTAAGTCTTTTCTTCAAAATGAATTCATTCAATCAAAGTTGTTGACTTTCCATCTGAGCCATTGATTTTCTTGTTGGAGTGAGATGTTGTGTTTCTTGGATAATAAAAGTCAGAGGTATCATTGTGTGCCTTATAGGCTGCATATCACAAGCAACATTTTCAGTGTGTTACAAATTTTGATTAGTGGAACATGAGCTTTAATCTAATCCTCTAGTCACTTCCTCTGGTAACTTCCTCTAGTACCTTCCTCTGATTTTCTTGTTCTAATTAATGCACACTTAATGAAGCCATTAGTCTAAACATGTCGTCCTAAAAAAATACCTTTGTTCACATCAAAATCACAAGAAGAAAACCAACATGGTTCCAAAAATCTCTCTCATTTCGATGATAAGAAAACTGTAATTTTGTTATAACAATTTATCAGATTTTATTACTTGACTCCCCATTATTTTATTAATTGGCTGCCCGTGATTGTCCCTGGTTTTTTATGCATAGTGTAACAGATCAATTGGAAGTACGAATGGATGTACAACGACTTTTTTGTAACAACCCGACCCTTACCGATAAAGGAACTGTTAATTACGACATTCTTGCCCCCTTTTCCCTCTCCATAGGAAATAAAGAGTTTTTGCCTTCCGTAGGAACCGACCTAGTACTCGAGGGATAAGTACCGTTGTGCACTCATTCCCATTACCAATTGATCTTCCTAAGGAGAGGAGGAGGGGGGAAGAAGGTCATGACTAACAATGTCGAAAACAGTAAGGGTTAGGTTGTTACACATACACTTTCTGTCCCTACATAAACAGATAAAAAAATAAATTGTTCTCAAATATCTCTTCCTCTTTCGTCATCAGACAAAAAGAATAGAAAGTTTTTTTGTAAGACAATAGAAAAAATATATAATGCATACTAATATGAAACTAAACTAATCTAGGAATAAAACACCTTATTCTTGACTGTAATTTTGTGCAACTAGTCTGGCATTGTTTAACAACTTTGCCCTTTTCATTTAACTAGTTTCTAAAAACCCACTTTGTTCTAATAATGTTTTATTTTGTATGGGTACTAGATCCCAAACATCATTCCTTTTAAAATCATTCAAATCTTTTTGCATTGCAAGCATCCATCCATCATTTACTAGTGCTTCATCAAAAGAGGTAGGTCCAAGTTGTAAGACCCATTGCTAGTTGTGTAGAATATGGCAATTGGACCCATACACCTTAATAAAATAAAAGTAACTAATACTGAATAATAAATTAGAGTCACCAACATAACTGAAAATTATAGTCATAAATATAGTTGACCACTTGCTCAGTAGATTCATAAAATATTTCATCTTGAAAATCAACTACGATTGTCTGATTACATCATAAAATAAAATAAACATCTAATTTTAATTCTACTAGTCTGGAACTGATTTTGATGCTAAATTCATAGCTCATGTTCCTCTAGCTGCTTAATAAATAAAAATAATAAATAGGGCGAGATAAAAATATCTCAGTGAGCTCTAAAAATAAAGGGAGGGACAATCTCAAAGAATTTCTTTCATAAATAGGTATAAAACATGAAAACAATTATGCATCTCCAGTTAAAACTTTCACTTTTACTTTTCATAAGAGTTCAACTTATAATAATTTTTTTTTTAATTCTGAAAAACATATTCATGACCTTAAATCTTTTCCTTTGGAATAAGGAAAAGTCGCCCAATATCTTGCATGCTTGGAACAACATGAATGACCCACCGTGAATAAGGCCATGCATGATCTAAGTAATGAGATTGTACTGAACATGAGATGTTTTATATGAAATACCATTATTATATCATGTATGCAATGCATGATTCATCCACAACAATTATACATAACTTAGCAGTATACTAAATCCATAATAATTTAATCCTAACTCCCTAATTCAAAAATGTAACTGTAGGCAGAAAAACAGAAACAACATTGGAGTCATGAAAATAGTAACAACATTGAAGTCATGAAAATGGTAACAATATCAGAGTCATGAAATGGATAACATCAAAGTCATGAAAATGGTAACAACGTCAGAGTCATGAAGAATTATTTGAATGCAGTTTCACATACGTAACGAGAAGAAGTCGTGCTCGACAAGCATACTAACGTTAAATTAAGGTTTGTGCATCTAATTAAATTTTCCTAACATATAATTCATTCACAAACATCAGACAACCAGAGATAAGCTGCATGCACATTCTAAATGAACAGAGATACGCTATTTCAATGAAATATGTTCTAAATTTCGTTTTTACTCACTATTTTAGTTATTTTCTTCCATTCACCTATTTCCCAAACATATTCAGAATTTGTAATAAAATTTAACCCCCAATCTCACATGATATAAAAAGCTTTAATATAAAGAACTCACTCGTAGTGCTAAGGGAGAAGATGAGGTTCTGATTAAATCGGGTTTTGTGCTCCCCTTTTTGTTGAATTGCAGCTTTGGAACTTTCAATTTTGGGTCGTTCTCTCCTGCTTTATCGACCGAGTTTGATTTTTAAGAGTGTAGAGGCAGATTTGGACATGCAATGGTGTAGAACAGTTTGAAGGAACCTTAAGAAGCTTTTGGTTTTGAAGGATTTGGAAAAGTAAGGAAAATTGGAGGTTTGGAGATTTAATGAAAAGTAATAATGAGGGTTTTCTTTGAGTTTGCTCATAGGAAGAAGAAGACAAAGTATTTTGATTAAAAATAGGGAATTTTTTTGTACGGGAATGGTATTTAGGGGAAAGTATTTTGACAAAGTATTTAAGATTGTCCTCAAAATTCAGGGAATTACCTATTGGAAAATAAAGGATACATTATTTGCATGTGTTCCTATGCTTCCCATGTTGCTTCCTCTTTAGTAGATCCTTCCCAAACCTCCTTTAGTGTGGGAATTTCTTTGCTTCTCAATGCTTTTACACTTCTATCTATCATATGGACTGACATTGGGTCTTAAGTAAGGTTTGACTTGAGTTGGACAAACTCATGACTCAAGATTTGATAAGTGTTAGGAATGTATTTCTTTAACTGGGAGACATGAAAAACATTGCGTAGATTGGATAAATTGGGTGGCAAAGATATTCTGTATGCAGAGGGACCTATCCTCTTATAATTGTGGAGGGTCCAACAAAATGAGGGTTTAGCTTCTTGACCTTTAGCACTCTTCCAGTGCCAATAGTAGGGGTAACTCTAGAAAAACATGATCCCCCTCCTCAAACTCTAAATGCCTTATCCTGATATTTGCATAGCTCTTTTGCCTTCTTTGGGCTATCCTTAGTTTATCCTTAATTACCTAAATCTTTTCAATGGTCTCTTGGATAACTTCAAGACCTAAGATCCGCTTATCCCTTACTTCTGACCAACATAAAGTTGTCCTACATTTTCTCCTATAAAAAACCTCGTAAGTGTTGGAACCAAGTTGGTTCTAAGTACTTAGGATTTTGATGCTTACAAATGTACTCTATGTAAACTTATTTTGTACTTTGAATTGTTAAGTTAAATGCCCCAGAAACTGAAGGAATCAGAAGCAGTGATCAAAGGATTCCAGAAAAATGAATTCTGGAATGACCAGAAGATACTCCAGGAATGTCAAAACATGACCAGAAGATATCTTTGATGGCCCAGATCGGAAGGAACAAAAATCAGAATGAAACATGGATCATACCATTGGAAAGCCTGCCAGAACGAGAGTTGTTCTAGACAAACATGAATCAAATATCAATTGTATTCCAGAAGTTATTCTGACTAGAAGATGGCTTGGCAGTGAAAAATTACTTGTTCCAGACTTGTTCCAGACTTGACCAGAAGGTATGTTTATGAGTCCAGAACAAGAGGATCAATCCAGATTTGGCCCAAACCATAAGATAGCATGATTCAGGGCATGGAACTAAGTCCAGACCAGAAGAAATGAATTCCAGAATCAATCCAGACCTGGTCCAAAATCAAAGGTAAAATGTCCAGACTGAAATATTTTTTGTTCAAGTTAATTTCAGTTTGTTCTAGACCAAATTCCAGAATCTGTCCAGATCAGAGTAAAGACTTCCAGATCAATGGTTCAGAAATAATTATTTGGTCCTGTGATGGTCCAGATCAGAAAATCAGACCATGGCCCAGTGTTGGCCGAAATCAGAGGAACAAGATGTGCAAGTCCAGAAATGGTCGAGTCCAGAAGATTTCAGCATATCAGGCGCGCATCCAGGCTGGCCGAAATCAGAAGATCAGAGGGTCAGGAAGTGTGGTCCAGGGAAGGCCGAAATCAGAGGATCACAACATAACAATCAGTAATGGTCCAGATGTGGACTAGCGCATGAAGATCCAATGGTCCAGATTTAATCAGGAAATTTATACGGTGGAGAATTTAATTTATTTTGATCAAAGGATTAAAAAGATTTATTACAAAAATAAAGTGAGGTGTTGTGGAATTCAGGAGCTGTGGCGGGAAGGAACCAACAGATTTAATTGGCCAATTATTTTGAAAGGAAATCTAAAGATATGTTTTTTATTTATATGAAGCCCAATTGGTCAAGTTATTTTTACAGAGAATCCAGCAGGATTCAGCTCGAATTTAAGCATTGGAAGAGGCCCAAATCTGCATCTATAAAAGGAGGCTCAAGGCAGAATACTTAGTAATCGAAAATCACAAAAGAGTCATACACTTCCAAAGCAACCACTCTCAAATTTTCATATAAGTCAATTGTGAGTTTCAGCTTTCAAGAAGCAAGTACTCGGTTATTTTCTTTCCACTGTGGCAAATCTAAGCTGTTGAAGTAGAGTCTACAATCTGAGGGAGTCAGTAGAGGTAGCAGGTTACTTGGCAATTAGATAGGGTTGTATCTAAGTTGTTGAAGTAGAGTCTACAAACTGAGGGATTCAGAAAGGGTAGCAAGGTACTTAGCAATTAGATTCATAGTGTTGTGAATTCTTCTACAATCTGGGGTGTCAGATTGGCTGAAGAACAGGAGTTGTTTTTCCTCAAAGAAGTCTAGGATTGTTAGACTATTTGAGAAGACTGACTTGGAGGGTCAGTAGCAAGGTTGTAATTCAAGGTTGAATTAGTGAAATCCTTCAAGGCGAAGGGACTGGACGTAGCCTTGTTAACGGTGAACCAATATAAAATCTGTGAGTTTTTATTTTTATTTTTATCCGCTGCTAACTCTGTTTTAATTATACATCAAGTTTTGTTTTGAAAGTATTAAAACAGGAAAAGTATTCAAGTAAAGTCAAACACAATTCAACCCCCCCTTCTCGTGTTTGGACCTTCAATTGGTATCAGAGCTCGGTCTCAAGGATGAGCTCGGTCTCAATCTCCCCCTTTTTGATGATGACAAAACCTTAACTTATTTTGCTAACTTATGACTCGAAGACTTTGAATTACTCCCCCTCAGACCAATCTCTCCCCCTAAGTCTGATACTCTCTTTTTCAACTCCTTCTTTGTTCTCTCTTTCTTTTCTTCTCTTCTCCTCTCCTTTTCAACTCCTTCTTTTTGCTCTCGTTCTTTTTCTCTCTTCACATTTCCTCTCCTTTTCAACTCCTTCTGTTTTCACTCTTTCTTTTTCTTTCTTTGTTTTTCTCTCTCCCTGTTTCCTCTCCTTTTCAACTCCTTCTGTTTTTTCTTTCTTTTTCTCTCCTTCTTTCTTTTTATCTCTCCTTTTCTACTTATTTCTCCTTTCTTTCTCTCTATCTCTCTTTCTCCCCCTTTTTGTTATCAGCCAAAAAGTGGTCCTACTATTTTTGTATTTTTTGTTTTTCTCTTTATAAATTACAGAAAGTAAAAACTGAAATTAAAAGACATAAAATAAAATTGCAAGAAATTTTAAAAACTCCTAAGATGACTACTTGAGCTAGTCAGATATGGAGGTCATGCTGAGATGCTTCTTAATGAACTCGAACCTATCTTCTGGTAATGCCTTGGTGAAGATATCAGCCCATTGATGATCAGTGTCCATAAACTAGATGCTCAAAGTCCCTTTTTGAACATGGTCCCTAATGAAATGGTGTTTTATTTCAATGTGTTTGGCTCTAGAGTGTAAGATAGGGTTCTTGGTTAGGTTTATGGCTAAGTGTTATCACAGAACAAAGTGCATTTGCCACTTATACTTTTCCTTTCCAACTTGTCTCCAGCATAGTCAGAATGACAAAAACCTTTGAGTTTGTAGGTGGGGGTTTTCTTGTATAACATGGTAAGGTTGGTGGTTCCTTTAAGGTATCTCATAATTCGTTTGACAGCAATGAAATGGGATTCCCAAAGGTCAGCTCGAAAACGGGCACAGACACAAACACTAACCATAATGTTAGGTCTAGAAGCAGTTAAATATAGAAGGGATCCAATCATACCTCTGTATGTTTTCTGGTCTACCTTTTGACTGGTTTCATCTTTCTCAAGTGAGCAGGTTGGGTGCATGGGGGTGGCCATAGGCTTACAGTCACTCATCTTGAACTTTTTAAGAAGTTCTTTGGTGAATTTAGATTCGTGAATGAGTATACCTGTTTTACCTTTATGAATCTGAATTCCCAGGAAGAACTTAAGTTCTCCCATCATGCTCATTTGGATCTCCTTCTGCATTAGGTCAGAAAACTCTTTGCACAAGGTGCCATTAGTTGATCCAAATATGATATCATCAACATATACTTGAATAATCAGAATATCATGTTTAATGGATTTCCTAAATAGTGTATTATCAATCTGGCCTCTATTAAATTCATTCTTAAGCAGAAAGTTACTAAGTCTGTCATACTATGCCCTTGGTGCTTGTTTTAAACCATATAAAGACTTTTTAAGTTTGAAAACATGGTCTGGAAAATCAGAATTTTCAAAACCAGGGGGCTGTTTGACATAGACTTCCTCACTTATATAGCCATTTAAGAATGCACTTTTAACATCCATACAGTATTATATCATGATTTGCAGCAAATGATAAGAGAATTCTAAATGCTTCTAACCTGGCCACTGGAACAAAAGTCTCAGTGTAATCCATACCTTTCTGTTGACTGTATCCTTGAGCTACAACTTCACCCTTTTCATTGAATTTGTTTCTAAATACCTACTTGGTTCCAATAATGCTTCTGTTTGGTCTTGATACCAGATCCCAAACATCATTCCTTTGAATTTCATTCAGCTTTTCTTGCATTGCAAGTATCCAACCTTCCTCTGCCAAAACTTCATCAACAATGCTTGGTTCACATCAGCTTCTGGTTCTATAACAACTTCTAATTCTGATGAATCAGCTTCTGGTTCTGGTGAATCTGTAACAGCTTTAGATTCTGGTAAATATCCAGATTTCTCTTATGACTTATCTTGGCTGTTTCTGACTTGATCAGATTTATCTTTTGAAGATTTGTCATGTGTTGCTGACTTGCTTGTGTCCTTTACCTTTCCAGGTATTTCTGTTTCTTGTGCTTCTGCTCCCTGCACTATTTTTATCTTGCTTTGATTTGTTAAGATCAAGCAGTTTGTCATTCTACATAATGCAAATCAAATAAGTTAAAATTTAACTCAATACAGCCAAACCATTCGTTCTGCTTCTGCTTCTGCTCCCTTTGGTTCTGATGAACCTGTACTATCTTTATCTTGCTTTGATTTGTCAAGCAGTTTGTCATATACCATAATATAAATCAATTAATTTAAAAATGAACTTAGTACAGCCAAACCATTAATTCTGCTTCTGGTGGTTTCTGTTTGTTTTTGAAACCACTGAAATGTTGTTTCTTCTGAGTGTTCAATTCGTGTGAATCACCTGGTTCCTCTGATGTTTTGAAAACCTGCAGAATACTTATCTAGCTTTGATTTGTTAAGATCAAGCTTCTTGTTATCACAGTAAATATTAAATAATAATAGTATTTACAGCAAGATGTAGCATCAGTTTACTCTGAAAATCCTCTCGCTTCTGATTTTCAGATTCCTAATCTATATGTTCTGAGATTACATGGTTTGGATGAGGGAATTTGAATTCCCTTCTAGGTTTGTAGTCTTGATGAATCTCACTGGAGAGTTTGAAGAACTCTCTTGATTCTGATTCTTTAATTTCTGTTTTGGTTCATACACCATATTCCTCTAGTGATTCTGGAACTTATGGTGATTCTGATAATCATACTTATTTTGATAATTAAAGTAGTTCTGATGATCATACCTCAACCTTTGATATTGATACCTGTTCAGGTTCTGGTTCTGGTATTGATTCTGATTCTGGTTCCAGTGTTGATTCTGGTTCCAGTTTCTGTGCCTCTAGTTGTGGTTCTGGTTCCAGTGTTGGTTCTGGTTCCAGTTCCTGTACCTCTGATACTGGTTCCAGTTTCTGTGCTTCTGGTACTGGTTCCAGTTTTGGTTCTGGTTCCAGTTCCTGTTCCTCTGATATTGGTTCCAATTCTGATTCTGGTTCCAGTTCTTGTGCTGATTCGAGTGATATCTATGATATTTCCTGTTCCTCCTATAATTCTTGTTCTGGTTCTGATAGGTATTGTGTTGACCAGTTCTTCTTCTACCAGAGTCACTTTGCTTCTGTTTGGTAGATGTTGGAACATAAACCTTCTTCTGCTTGTGCGTTGCCAACATCCATTGTCCAGGCACCATTGTTGGTGTCTCCTTCTGGTTGCTCAAAATATCTGCAACATAGACAATTAGATCCTTTGGTACCCAGAACTGATTGGGTCCAGGTTTGTTAGTTGTAACAGCTCTCTGATCTTGTTCAGATTTTACCATTGGACAAGATAATTCAGAGTGACCTTTCTTGGCACAAACACTACATAAAACATCAGAATGAACAGCTTTATTTTCAGTAATTCTTTCTGTAAAACCAAGACCTCTTTTTCCAGAATTACTGTTTCCATAAATCATAGACGCATTTTTACTTCTTTCCATTCCATTGGAAATAAAGTTTTGAAAAACATGCTCATGCATATCAGATTTACAAACAGTTTCAGAAGTGGAACAATTATTACTTTTCAGAGTTTGGTTTTTAGATTTGAGTCTTGCAACATCAGTTTTAAAATTTTTGTTTTCAATTGCATACTCAGAATTTCGATTCTTTAAAACTTGGACTTCTTTGGTTAGATTTTCCTTATCTTCCCTAAGAGTTTTCAGTTTTAAAGACCTTTTATTGTTTGCATTTAACAAGTCTTTTAAAGTCTCAATTAATTCAGATTTAGACATATCAAAAAATACCTCATTGTCTTCATCTTCTGATTTTGTTCCAGAGCCTGAGCTATATTCAGAACTTGAGTTGGTATGAGCCATCAGAGACAGAACTGTTTCCTCTGATGTGCTTCCAGATTTGCCAGAATGATTGCTTCGATCATTCTTCCTTCTGCCTGTTTTCCTTCTGGAATTCGTGCCTTTATGAGGTCCAGAAGCAGACTTGATGTGAGCTATCTTTGCTGTTTCTGCCTCTTCTTCATCAGAAGATTCTTCCTCTGATTCTGATACATCCCAGGCAGCCATCAGACCTTTCTAACTGTATCTGGAATTCTTCTTATGTTGTTTCCCTTTTTCCAGATTTGGACATTCTGACTTGACATGTCTAGGTTCATTGCATCCATAACAGATGATGTTCTTCTTGTCAGATTCTTCCTTTCCTTTGTTGTTATGTTTCTTATTGAATCTTCTGTTCTTCCTGTTTTCCCAGATCTTAGCCATCTTTTTGGTTAAGTAAGCCATATCATCACTGTTACTATCACTATCCTCTGATTCTAATGCTGCCTTTGCAGCTTTCTTCTGTTTCAACTTCAGAGCCAGATTCTTCTTCTTCTTAGGTTCATCTTCTTCTAGTTCTATTTCATGAGATCTGAGTGAGCTGATCAGATCTTCCAGCCTCAAGGTACTTAGATCCTTAGCTTCTTGAATTGCAGTAACCTTTGGTCTCCACCTTTTTGGTAGACTTCTCAGAATTTTCCATACATGATCTTCAGTGGTATAGCTTTTGTTTAATACTTTCAGTGCTGATACCAAAGTCTGGAACCTGTAGAACATTGTGTCAATGTCTTCATCCTCTTCCATCTTGAACAGCTCATACTTTCTGACCAATATGTTAGCCTTTGTTTGTTGAACCTGCTTGGTTCCTTCATAGGTCAGAACCAGACTATCAAATATACTCTTTGCTGTTTCTTTATTTGTGCATCTATCAAATTCCTTGAATGTGATTGCACTGACCATCATGGTTCTGGACTTGTGATGAAGTCTGTGTAATCTGATCTGATCTGGTTTCATATCAAACATATCCAGTTTCTTAGTTGGATTTTCTGGATCAGTACGTGCAGTGTATCCTCTAACTATCATCTTCCATAGTTCAGGATCTTGAGATATGTCAAAGCTTCTCATTCTGTCCTTCCAATACTCAAACCTTTCTCCATCAAATAGTGGTGGTCTGTTGATGTTGTTTCCCAATTCTTCTGCCATATTGAGCCCCTTGGACCTTTCCTCAAACACGGTTAAGTGCTCAGCCTTGAGACCGAGCTCTGATGCCAATTGAAGGTGCAAACACGAGAAGGGGGGTTGAATTGTGTTTGACTTAACTTGAATACTTTTCCTGTTTTAATACTTTCAGTAAGGTGTTGTGCCAATGCTGGCATGGTAACTACTGTTGTAGGAAAATTCTAACAGAGGCAAGTGTGTATCCTAGTTTCCCCCTTCCTCTAAAATGCAGGCTCTTAGCATATCCTATAGAGTCTGAATGGTTCTTTCAGTTTGACCATTAGTCTGGGGATGGTAGGGAGTACTAAGGTGCAGTCTAGTTCCTAGAGACTTTTGAAAAGCCTTCCAAAACATGGAGGTAAACATAGGGCCCCTATCTGATCTGTCCACAATAACCCAAATGGATTCAATCATACCCAGCGTGGATATGTGGCAAACCTACAATAAAATCCATGGAAATTGAGTTCCGTTTCAATTCAGGTATTTCTAGAGGTTGTAGCAATCCTATTGGACTCTAATGTTTTTTTTTCACCTTTTGGCAAGTCAAGCATTGGCCCACAAAAGTAGCCACATCAACCTTCATACCTTGCCACCAATAATTTTCCTTAAGAATTTGGTACATCTTGGTAGATCCAGGATGGACGGTCAGGTTACTTTTGTGAGCTTCCTCTAGGATCTTTCTTGGTGTATTCTAAGTTGCAACTTCTCATCCATCTCTTGAGATTTCCTAATTTCGTCTCTAAGGCCATTAGTTATTTCTAGTTTATTTAAAAGAATTTCCCTTGGAGGATTGTCATCTTCAGGTTTGAGTCATTAAGGTTTTCCAATAATGCAAGTTCTTGGATCATGAGATGACACATATGTAGGGACTTTCTGGTCAATGCATCAGCCACTACATTGGCCTTGTTTGAGTGGTATTTCTTTTCAAATTCATAATCTTTCAAGAACTCTACCCACATTCTTTGCCTCATGTTAAGATCCCTCTAGTCAAAGAAATACTTTAGGCTCTTGTGATCACTGAATACATCATAATGTGCTCCATACAGATGATGCCTAAGATCTTCAAGGAAAACACTATGGCAGCCAATTCTAGGTGATGATTGGGATAGTTCCCCTCACGAGGCTTCAGTTGCCTTAAAGCGTACGCCACTACTTCGTTGTTTTGCATCAATAAACAACCTAAACCTTTCTGTAAATTTAGAGGCGCACCTAAGAAGGGGGTGGATTAGGTGTTTAAATTTTTTATGGTTTTTAGATCATTAGTGGATTTATATTTATGACTATGATTGTATATAGTAAAATGTAAATGGCTGAAAAATAAAGAACAAAAAGAATTTATCTTGCTTCCCCTTATAACGAAGGGTACATCTAGTCCTTTTGCACACCACAAGAGATTTTCCACTAATGTTAGAATAAGTATAAGTCTAACTCTAAGACTTCTATTACAAACTCCTAACACTCTCTCTAAGATAGCACACAGCTATCTTAGTTTAGAATACTTGAAGAAAAGTACACCACTTTCTTCAATAATAAGTTGAATGATTTTACAGTAATGATTTTGATTCAACTTAAGTGAATATACAGTTGATATGCTTTCTTTGTACAATGATAACAATCCAATACTATTGTACTTCAAGTGCAACAGAGAACCTTTGCAATGATATGACAATGAAACAATATGCACTTGAAATATGAAAGTTTGACTTGTAATAAATCTTTAAATTTTTCAAAGAAAGTCATGAAGTTGTTAAGAAAGTTGTTAAGTTAAATCTGAAACTAAGAAGTACTTATACTCCTGAGACACCACTTCAGATCAGTGGCAATCTTCCCAAGAAGTTTGATGAATATATGCAATGATCCAGAATCAATATGAAACTGAAAAATAACACTGTTTCACAGTTGTATTTGGCTACAACATAAGTGTAGTCGAATACACTTCTGTAATGTTCAGATTTATTTCAAAATTTTAGGCATGTATTCGAATACGAATCCTTGTAGTCGAATACATATGAGTGAATTTTGCCACTAAATTGATTTTGTATTCGATTACAACATGTTGTAGTCGAATACAAAAATGCTATTTTAGCTATTGAATTGGTATATTTACATAAGTATTCTTCATCAAAAACATAAGTATTCTTGTATATTTACATTCTCCCCCTTTTCGATGATGACAAAACCTTGTTGTTGTTGAAATTTCAAAGAGTTTTGATTTCTCCCCCTTAATTCATGCTTAGTCCCCCTTTGAATTTGAGTTCATGCCATCATGTGTTGAGTGTTTTGAAAACCTAAAATTTTTACCAACAATAGCATATATACAAATTTTCTACCCCTTTTGACATGGTCAAAAAGGAAGAAAACATAACAGACAAATATTCATACATACCACAAGTATCCAAAGTATATATATAAAGGGACTAACAAACATCACACAAGATAGAATATAACATGAGAAAAATTATAAATTATGAAAACGGTGTTTAAGTCAACATAAGCAATATTTACTGACCATTTTCAAAAAGTCATAGATAAAATAATATGAAGCTTTTTAAAGAAAATAATTAGAAATTACAGCAGCAAACTACATTTGATCATCTGTTGGGTGATGAATTTGGTCAATTTTGAGAGACATGCCATTTAGTTCATTCTACAGGATCTCATGGTTCTGGGCAAGGGTTGTCTCAATGTTTTGGAATCGGTTGCTAATGGAGGTGTTCATAGTTTAAAACTGTTCAGTGATTAAGGTTTGAAGGGAGCTGAGCTTGTCCATAACCATGCAATTTTAAACTTGATCATCATCTGATGCCGTTTCTTCTGCTTCTGCTTCATCCTGAGCAGCCGTAGATGATTGTCCAAGATCGCTTTTGTGGACATACATTTAAAGTGGCTCGTTCCACACAATCTTCATATTGGGCAGCACATTCAAATCTAACACATTTTCTTTGAAAGGTGTATACATGACTTCACATGAAAAGTCCACTTTAAAATGATCCAAATCCTAGTGATCTCTTTTGCATATGGTAAACCTATGGCATCTTTGGAAGGAAACATAACAGAGAGGACAAAGTAGGACCAATTGAGATTAGTTCCTTCTAGCATAAAGATCATAATCTGAAGCTCAAATTCAATTATTTGCAAGTAATTGCCTACTTTAGGAACCAGAATATAACTAAGGAAATAATGCAATAGCCTGTTTTCAACGGTCAGATTTCAAACACCATACCGTTGCCTAGCAATTTCAGAACCAGCTCGTGCCTATTTCCTTTCCATGGTGTTTTCGTCAAAACGACACAATGAAACATAAGCATCATATTTTGTAACATTTTCCCATTCACACATATTTCTACGCCTAAGTTTTGGACCTTCAAATGGTAACTGCAGAATTTCTGCAATTGTTTGAGTATCTAACTCAATGTACTTCCCTTTTACTTGAGATTTCAGTTTCAAGCCCTCTTTCTTAAGGTTGCAGTAAAAGACTCTAACTAGTAAACTCTTCCAAATGTTGTGCCTTAAGTGGCTCAAGAAATTTAAAAGCTGAGAAAGAATCAAGAGTACCATATTTTGGAGTGATCAGCTTTTTATCTAAGTAGTATGTTCTAAACCGGTCGATTTCTTCGGGTGAATGAAGTAATCTGGACAGGTATGCAACATTGTCGTTTCTAGCCCTCCATTTTGAACGACCCACTAAAGCATGCTTGGTTCGGGTAACTCGTTTTCGTGCATCCATAATAACGATTGAAGAAGATGAAGTTTTTCGGATTTGGGAAAATTTGGGGTTTTGATTTTGAGTTTGAAGCAATCTTAGATGAAATTAATGATAGGGTAAAGATTTGGTAATGTTTGCAACTAAGTTATGATGAAGTTTTGGAGAAATGGAAGTCGATGAATTTCTGTATTCAGATACTGAAGTTTAGAAAAATGCATAAACTGTCAAAAAAAAGTATTTATAAAAGGAAAAATTGGAATCTGTATTCGGCTACACGCTGGTTGTAGTTGAATACAGAAATTTCGGGAAACGTGTATTCAAATACAAGCTAAGTGTATTCGGCTACGATAAGAAAAATTTTATTTTTAAGTTGAATTTTTACTGAAAAACAATACTTAAAAAACATAATCATGTTGAGAAAACCATTTATTCATGTATCAAAGATTCAATTCTATCAACTTAACAAGTGAAGATTCAATAATTGAAAAGAAGTGACTTACAGAACATCAATACTTTGCATTAGAGATCTTTTTCATTTAGAATACCAAGTTCTCTTCGTATCTTACAGAATGAATCTTTAGGCAAAGGTTTTGTGAAGATATGTGCTAGTTGATTATGTGTATCCACAAATGTAACTTCAACATTGCCTTTGAGAACATGATCGCGCATAAAGTGATGGCGTATGTCATTATGTTTTGTCTGAGAATGCATGACTGGATTCTTTGTGATATTGATAGCACTAGTATTGTCACACCTTAGAGGGATGCATCCGAGATCAAGTTCATAGTCACATAACTGCTGCTTGAGCCATAGAATTTGTTTACAGCAACTGCCTGCTGCTATGTATTCTGCTTCAGCAGTGCTTAGAGCCACACATGCTTTCTTTTTACAGGACCACGACACTAATGCATTACCTAAGATATGGCAAGTGCTGCTTGTGCTTTTCCGGTCTTTTTTACATCATGCATAGTCAGAATCAGAATAACCAACAAGATTGCATATACTACCTTTTGGATACCATAAGCCAACATTGGTTGATCCTTTCAAATACTTAATTATTCTCTTTACTGCTGCAAGATTTTATTCCTTAGGATTTGCTTGAAACCTTGCACATAAGTAGACACTGAACATAATATTTGGGCGACTATTCCTTAGATATAAAAGAGAACCAATCATACCTCGATACTTTCATATGTCTATTGATTTACCAGATTCATCTTTATCTACATAAGTTCCGGAGCCCAAAGGAGTTGCACTTTCTTTAATGTTTTCCATCTCAAATCTTTTTAATAGTTCCTTGTAGTACTTTGAGTAATAAACGGATTGCTTCTAACCTTTCTACCGGAGCAAATATTTCCATAAAGTCGATCCCTTCTTCTTGGTTGTATCCTTGAGCGACCAACCTTGCCTTGTTTCGAACAACTATGAAGATGCAAACACGAGAAGGGGGTTGAATTGTGTTTGACTAACTTGAATACTTTTTAGTTTTAAAACAAAACCTGTTATGTATGAATTAAAACAGAGTTAGCAGCGGATATAAAGTAAATAGAAACTCAGAATTTTATACTGGTTCACCGTTAACTACGCTACGTCCAATCCCTTCACTTTGAAGGATTTCACTAATTCAAAAACCTTGAATTACAAAGTACCACTGACCCTCAAAGTCAGTCTTCTCAAAAAGTCTAACAATCCTAGACTTTTGAGGAAAAGAACCTTGAATCTAATTGCTAAGTAATCTGCTACTCCTTTTGACTCCATTAGATTGTAGACTGTACTTCAAAAAATTAGACCAAACACAAGGGAAAGAAAAACATAGAGTACTTGATTCTGGAAAGCAGATACTCACAATTGACCTCACTGAAAACTCAAGTATTTTGCTTTTGGAAGTGTATGACTCTCAAGTATTTTCGATGCTGAGTCTTCTGCCTTGAGCCTCCTTTTATAGATTAAGAATAGGGTCTCTTCCATGATTAAATTCAAGCTGTATCTTGTCTAGATTCTCTTGCAAAAATAACTTGGCCAATCGGGTTTCACTTAAATAAAAAACATATCTTTTTAGCTCCAGATATGCATTCGAAAATAACTTTGGCCAATCCTGTTCTTAATTAATTTTGGATCAAATGTTTCTTCCCGCCAATAGCTTCTGAATTCCCACAATACTTCAATTTATTTTTGTATCAAATCCTCTTAATACTTTGATCAAATTTCTATTAAAATTTAATCAAGTCTTATTCGAATTTAATCAAGTCTCCACTAATTATCATCATGATTAAATTTGGACCGTATGATCTTCTGATCTGCTGTGATCCTCTGATCTCAGCCAACACTGATCTGCTGTGATCCTCTGATCTCAGCCAACACTGGACCACATCTTCTGATCTTCTAATCTCGGCCAATCACTAGACCATATGATATGATCTAGACTTTTTTATGATCTTCTGATCTCGGCCAACACTTTTGATCGGGACACTTATCCTCTAATCTGGACATGCTATCTTCTGGTCTGGACAATCTTTTATTCTGGTATGGACTGAATTTTATATCACTGCCAATCTATCTTCTGGTCAGAATAAAGTCTAAACCAAGTCTGACTTGTGATTCCTTCTGGTCTGGACCAAGTCTGCCTCTGGCAGGCTTCCTTCTAGTCTGGACCAGGTCTCCTTCTAGATTCTGCTTCCTTCTGATGATGTTTTGACATCCTCTGATATCCTCTTGAGGTGTATCCTCTGGCGCCTTCTGTATGCATCCTCTGGTATCTTCTGGAGGTGTATCCTCTGGTATGATTTTATCCTCTGGTAACTCATCTTCTGCCTTTGGTGGCATTTAATATAATAATTCTAAGTACAAAATAAGATTACATGGAGTGCTTTTGTAAACATCAAAATCCTAAGTACTCAACTAGGTTCCAACAATATCCCCCTCTTTGATGATGACAAAACCTTAACTTATTTTGTTAGCTTATAACTAATTAAAATAGATTTTGAAAAACTAGAAAAAAATTCGAAGTACTTGAAATACTCCCCCTCAGACCAATCTCTCCCCCTAAGTCAAACAATAACTTTTTCTTCTCCTTTTCAACTCCTTCTTAAATCACTCTTTCTTTTCTTCTCTTATCCTCTCCTTTTCAACTCCTTCTTTATTCTCTCTTTCTTTTCTCACTTCACATTGCCTCTCCTTTTCAACTCCTTCTCTTTTCACTCTTTCTTTTTCTCTCTTTATTTTTCTCTCTCCCTGTTTCCTATCCTTTTCAACTCCTTCTCTTTTCATCTCTTTCTTGTTCACTCCTTTTTTCTTTTTATCTCTCCTTTTCTACTTATTTCTCCTTTTTCTCTCTCTCCCCTTTTTGTCATCTGCCAAAAAGAGGTCCTACTATTTTTGTATTTTTGTTTTACTCTTTACAAAGTACAGAAAGTAAAAACAAGAAAATAAAAGACATAAAGTAAACATTACAAGAAAATTAAAAACTCCTAAGACGACTACTTGAGCTAGTCAGATATGGAGATAATGTTGAGATGCTTCTTGATGAACTCGAACCTATCTTCAGGTAATGCTTTGGTGAAGATATCAGCCCATTGATGATCAGTGTCCTCAAACTGGATGCTTAAAGTCCCTTTTTGAACATGGTCCCTAATGAAATGGTGTTTTATTTCAATGTGTTTGGCTCTAGAGTGTAAGATAGGGTTCTTGGTTAGGTTTATGGCTGAAGTGTTATCACAGAACAAAGGGATATTGGTTTCAAAGATGTTGTAATCTTCAAGTTGATGTTTCATCTAGATTAACTGTGAGTTGCATCCTTCTGGTGATAAATAATCAGCTTCAGCTGTTGACATGGCAATGGTGCTTTGTATTTTGCTTGACCAAGAGATCAAATTATCACCTATGAATGTGCAGTTGCCACTTGTATTTTTCCTTTCCAACTTGTCTCCAGCATAGTCAGAATCACAAAAACCTCTTAGTTAGTAGGTGGGGATTTTCTTGTATAACAAGTTAAGGTTGGTGGTTCCTTTAAGGTATCTCAAGATTCTTTTGACAACATTTAAATGGGATTCCCTAGGGTCAGCTTGAAAACGAGCACAGACACAAATACTAAACAAAATGGCAGGTCTAGAAGCAGTTAGGTAAAGAAGGGATCCAATCATACCTCTGTATGTTTTCTGGTCTACCTTTTGGCTGGTTTCATCTTTCTCAAGTGAGCAGGTTGGGTGCATGGGGGTGGCCATAGCCTTACAGTCACTCATCTTGAACTTTTTGAAAAGTTCTTTAATGTATTTAGATTGGTGAATGAGTATACCTGATTTACCTTCGTGAATCTAAATTCCCAGGAAGAACTTGAGTTCTCCCATCATGCTCATTTGGAACTCTTTCTGCATTAAGTTAGAAAACTCCTTGCACAAAGTGCCATTAGTGTATCCAAAGATGATATCATCAACATAAACTTGAGTAATTCAAATTCATTCTTAAGCAGAAAGTTACTAAGTCTATCAAACCATGCCCTTGGTGCTTGTTTTAAACCATATAAAGATTTCTTAAGTTTAAAACATGATCTGGAAAATCAGAAATTTCAAATCCAGGGGGGCTGTTTGACATAGTCTTCCTCACTGATATAACCATTTAAGAGTGCACTTTTAACATGCATTTGACTAGTGGGACTTCCTTGTTCCTCGGCTATTTAATCTTCCTGTCTTCAATTCTTACAGGAAACACTTCAAATGACAGGTTATCCTTCAGTTGAATTGTGTCTGGTTCGATCACATGTGACGGATCCGAAATGTATTTCCTCAACTGCGATACGTGAAATACGTCGTGAATATTGGACAGTATTGGAGGTAAAGCAATTCGATAAGCCACTGGTCCAATTCTTGCAGTAATCTGGTATGTTCCAATAAATTTCGGAGTCAACTTTCTTGACTTAATAGCTTTCCCAACTCCAGTTGTAGGCGTGATCCTTAGAAATACATGAATTCTAAAGGTATGCGAAGCTTGTCCGCATAACTCTTCTGACGATCCTGTGAAATCTTCATTTTCTCTTGTATCCTCTTGATCTTCTATGTAGTCTGCTGCACCATCTCAATTCCAACAATCATACTTTCTCCGTCCTTATACTAGCATAAAGGCGTCTGACACTTTCGTCCATACAAAGCCTCGTAGGGTGCCATTCCAATGCTTGCGTGAAAACTATTGTTGTAAGTAAACTCAATCAATGGCAATACCTCATCCCAGTTTCCTCTATCATCCAACACACATGCTCTTAATAGATCTTCCAAGAACTGATTTGTTCTCTCGGTTTTTCTGTCTGTTTGCGGATGATAAGCTGAACTCAATTTCAGTTTCGTTCCCAACGCTTCATGCAGCGCTCCCCAAAAGTGAGATGTGAACTTTGGATCACGGTCCGATACAATACTCGAAGGAACTCCGTGTAATCTCACAATCTCAGCAATGTAGATTTCCGTCAGCTTATTTACTTTATAAGTGGTCCTTACCGGCAAGAAATGTGCAGATTTTGTCAATCGATCCATTATTACCCAAATCGAATCATTCTTTTTCCTTGTCTTGGGAAATCCGGTTATAAAATCCATGGAAATGCTATCCCACTTCCATTCCGGTATATCCAAACGTTGCAACATTCCAGTAGGTCGTTGATGTTCCACTTTCGCTTTCTGACAAGTTAAACAAGCCGATACATACTCCGCTACGTTCCTCTTCATTCCTAGCCACTAGTAATTCTGTCTTAAGTCCTGGTATATCTTGGTCGCTCCCGGATGAATACTCAATTTGCACTTATGAGCCTCTTCCAAAATCATTCTTCTCATATCTGCAACTTCCGGTACACAAATTCCTCCATTACATCTCATAATATTATCTGGTCCAATCCTGAACTCAGTTGTCTTTCCTTGCACTATTAGGTTCCTCTTCTCTTGAATTAATGCGTCATCTTGCAAGTTCGCAATCTCCTCAAGTAGTCCACTCGAAATTTTTATCATTTCACACTTTAAAATTCCTGGTCCAAACTCTACGTCAAATAGTGGTGGTCTGTTGATGTTGCCTCCCAAATCATCTTTGGATTCTGCCATGTTGAACCCCTTGGACCTTTCCTCAAACACTGTTAAGTGCTCAGCCTTGAGACCGAGCTCTGATGCCAATTGAAGGTGCAAACACGAGAAAGGGGGGTTGAATTGTGTTTGACTAACTTGAATACTTTTTCCGTTTTTGCAGTTTTAAAACAAAACTTGATGTATGAATAAAACAGAGTTAATAGCGGATATAAAGTAAAAATAAAAACACAGAATTTTATACTGGTTCACCGTTAACGAGGCTACGTCCAGTCCCTTCACCTCGAAGGATTTCACTAATTCAAATCTTGAATTACAACAGTTCCACTGACCCTCCAAGTAAGTCTTCTTAAACAGTCTAACAATCCTAGACTCTTGAGGAATACAACACCTTGACTTCCTAAGTCAAGTCTTCTCCTACCAATCTGACAACCCCAGATTGTAGAAGGAATTACAACGCCTTGAATCTAATTGGCAAGTAATCTGTTATCCCTTCTAACTCCCTCAGATTGTAGACTCTACTTCAACAACTTAGATCTAACATAAGGGAAAGAAAATAACACGAGTGCTTGCTTCTGGAAAGCTGGAACTCACAAATAACCTCATTGAAAACTTGAGTGTTTGCTTTGGAAGTGTATGACTCTTTTGTGATTTTTGTTGCTAAGTATTCTGCCTTGAGCCTCCTTTTATAGATGCAGATTAGGGCCACTTCAGAGCTTAATTTCGAGCTGTATCTTGCTGAATTCTCTTGCAAAAATATCTTGACCAATTGGGCTTCACTTAAATAAAAAACATATCTTTTTAAGATTCATATTTGCTTTCAAAAATAAATGGCCAATCATGTCTTTAGTTTCTTCCCTCCAAAAGCTTATGAACTCCCATACGACTTCACTTTATTTTTGTAACAAATCCTTTTAATACTTTGATAAAAAATAAATTAAATCTCTACCGTTAATCCTCATGATTAAATCTGGACCGTTTGATCCTCTGCGCTAGTCCACATCTGGACCATACTAAGTGATCTACTGTGATCCTCTGATTTCGGGCAACCCTGGACCACACTTTCTGATCTTCTGATCTCGGCCAACCTAGTCTAGCAAACTGATCTGTTGTGATCCTATGATCTCGGCCAATGCTGCACGACACATTCTGACCTTCTGATTTCAGCCAACACTGGGCCAAATACTTAAATCTGAACCATTGTTCTGAATATCTCCCCTCTGATCTGGACCAATTTTGGACTTGGTCTGGATTGAACTGAATTTAACTCTGGACAAATAATATTTCAGTCTGGACATTTTACCTTTTGTTTTGGATCAGGTCTGGATCAATTCTAGACATCATTTCATCTGGTCTGGACTTAGTTTCATACCCTGAACCATGTTATCTTCTGGTCTGGGTCAAATCTGGATTGAATCTCTTGTTCTGGGCCCATTATTTATCCTCCGATTAAGTCTCGATCAAGTCTGGGTTGTTTTATCATTTCACTGCCACGCCATCTTATGGTCATAATAACTTCTGGTCTAAGTCTGACTAATGATTCCTTCTGGTCTGGATCAAGTCTCCCTCTAGCAGGCTTCCTTCTGGTCTGGTCCAGGTCTCCTTCTAACTTTGCTTCCTTCTGATATGGGCCAGCAAAGATATCCTCTGGTAATTCCAGGATGCATCCTCTGGTACCTTCTGGATGCATTTTCTGGGGTCTTCATCTTCTGCCTTTAGAACCTTCATTTTCTGGTGGCATTTAATGTAATAATTCAAGGTTCAACATAAGATTACATGGAGAGCTTTTGTAAACATCAAAATCTTAAGTACTTAGAACCAACTTTGTTCCAACAATATCATCACAGTCACTGTCGCTATCCTCTGATTCTGGTGCTGCCCTTGCAGCTTTCTTCTGTTTCGACTTCAGGGCCAGATTCTTCTTCTTCTTTGGTTCATCCGCTTCCAATTCTATTTCATGAGACTTGAGTGAGCTGATCAAATCTTCAAGTCTTAAGTTATTCAGATCTCTGGCTTGCTGAACTGCAGTAACCATTGGACTCCACTTGATTGGTAAGCTTATTAGAATCTTCTTGCCATGATCTGTTGTTGTGTAGCTTTTCTTCAAGACCTTCAATCTAGATATCAGATTTTGAAATCTACAGAACATTCCTTCAATGTCTTCATCGTCTTCCATCTTGAACATCTCAAACTGTTTGACCAGTATGTTAGCCATTGCTTCTTGAACCTGTTGACTTCCTTCATAGGTCAGAACCAAACTGTCAAATATGCTCTTTGTTGTTTCTTTATCTGTGCATTTTTCAAATTCGTTGAATGTGATGGCATTGATTGTAACACCCCGAGTTTAAAACACAGTGTGAGTGTATTTTTTTTTTTTTAAAACGAATACATAAATTAAAGAGTTTTCAAAATTGCGTTCCAAGGAAATTAAAATCAATTCAAATTAAATATCATTCGACTTCGTAATTAAAAATAGTAAGGAATTTTAAAACAGCAACATCACAATTGAATCGAATGAGATATTTATGGGAATTTGATCTTTATAATATACTAAAATAAAGATACATCAAAATATTTATCAGAGTGCGGAAGAGTTTTACAATAATTCCCAAAATGAATATTTACAACCATTGAGTTCAAAACCCTATACATAAGTCTACTCTGATCATACCCTAAGCTACAGTAGCATTACAATATTCACAAGTCTTTTCTTCACCCAGCTGCTCATCTCTTTGCATAGCCCACAAGTAAAGATCAAGGGAAACTAATGACGTTCCCTGTCGTTAGTATGACCATCAAGGGGTACGGTTCTGAATCTCATCTGAGGGCAACGCCCAATTTCCACAATAATTGTAAAGGGTCACCGACCGAAAATAACAATTACCACATAGCAGTTATATCAAGAATATCAAACATATTCATAGTACATGATGATAAATAAGGATGCTAAATTTTGAAATACATGTCATTTGTACTTTACAAAACAGCAAACATGTAAGTATGAAAATCATCATGTAAGCACAAACATCAATTCATCCGAAATTACAGATTTCAAAACAATACTTACTCACACAACAATTTTCCACCATCAACATAAAATCAAAACGTGACCCTCCGGTCAAACACCTCGATGCAATATGTATATGCTCATGTTCATAAATTCTTGGAATCACCAAGGTGCAGTCGCTTACAGACCAGCACAATTTAACGGCCCTCATGACCAGGGTGCAATCGCATACAGATCAGCACCAGTGCAGTCGCATACAGACCAGCACTCGTGCAGTCACTACAGACCAGCACGTTTGACATAAACCAAGGTACAATCACTACAGATCAGTACTTAGTGCAATCACTACAGATCAGCACTCGTGCAATCACTACAGATCAGCACGTTTGACATAAACCAAGGTACAATCACTACAGATCAGTACCTAGTGCAATCACTACAGATCAGCACTCGTGCAATCACTACAAATCAGCACTCGTGCAATCACTACAAATCAGCACGTGGCTGCGCATTTCAGGGTACAGACACTACAGTCCAGTACCAGTGCAGTCGTTTATCTGACCAACACTTATATACCAAGGTACAATCACAGATTAGTACCTAGTGCAATCACTACAGATCAGCACGTGGATGCGCATTACTCTGTGGCCCATCGCGGGTACCACCTGACTATGCCATGCATGAATATGCATTGTTTCACTTCATGGAAAACAGTATGCAACCTTAGTAAAATTCATGCATTTTCCTCATTATTCAAAACATCTCAACACATTCAAAGATTAACCATTCAAGCAAGCATTACACTTTGCATTACCTCAAAGTTCCACTCTTTATTAAAAAAGGTTTTTCCCCAACTGTTAAGATTCAAAATTGTGATTAAAACTGAGGTTTCTGGCAAAAATACGAATCTGTATTCGAATACAGCTTCATTGTATTCGAATACAGAAGCCAAACAAGGCAGAATCAACATCCTGTATTCGAATACAGACTCCTAGTATTCGAATACAAAGGATGTCACAATACAAAAATCAGAATTTCTACAACTTCAGTAAATTCTCAAAAACTTCATCATCACCACTTCAAACTATCACCAAATTTCCATTTTTAATCACCACAAACCTTCCCAAGGTACCCCAACACTTAAGGTTTATAAAACAATGTTAAAAACTTGAATTTCTGAAAAACTCGAATCTGTATTCGACTACAGCTACCTTGTATTCTAATACAAAAGCTAAAACAGTGAAAAATCAGCATTCTCTATTCGAATACGAGGCCTTCGTAGTCGAATAAAGATGCGAAGTCAGTGGCAAAAGTTGCAAATCCGTATTCAGCTACAGAGGGTCGTAGTCGAATACAGATGCTAAGTCAGTAGCAAAATTGGGAAATCTGTATTCGACTACAGGGGCTCGTAGTCGAATACAAGTTCAAAAACTTAGGGAAAACAAAAGCTTTGCAGGTTGTATTCGAATACACTCAATGCCGTATTCGAATACACCTTCGAAATCAGTGAATTTTCCTGAAACATCAACACATTTTCAAAACCTTTTCTTTTGAAAATCCAACCCAACACTAGAATCATAATTCCCCTCTTTTAAAACCTCAACTCAGAACATTTTTCATCAAATACCAACAACAGATTTTTCATAAAAATACTTCCACCATTTTAAATCCCTTTTCATTTGAAACAACCATCAACACCAGATTGTTTAACAAAACACAGCAAAACACAGATTTACTCAAACCAGAATAACCTCACTGATTTTTAACAAAACAAAATCAGAACCAGAATCATCATTCAACGCTCACAGAATGATTTTCAAAACATAATAAAATGTTTTTCACAGTCATAAACCAAATATCATTCATCACACATGCATTTACAGCCCTAAATGCAATCTAGAAAGTTGGAAGGTGCCCTTACCTTTGTTACGTTCCCTTAGCTCGTACGCTTCTGCGACAAAAGCCGACGATACTCCCGTTCGCGTTCGCCGCTACGAAAATTAGATCTTTAGCTCCGTAACGATCAGAGGAATGACTTTCGTACTCGAAACTTTCTAATTCGACACTCAGATTTTCCAGAACGATGACTTTTAAGTAAACTGTTTTTCTTCACCAACACTCAGAAAATTATAAGAAGAAGAAGAAGAAGAAGCAGAACTGGCGCGTAGAGGAATGAAGGAAAAGCTTCTTACTTAAATATCCACATAAAGCAACTGACACAGCAGAGGAGAGAGGAATTGTTTCCTTTTTCACAAATATCTACGCCACCTCGCCAATTCTTATATCAAAATATCTTTTGATCCTCCAGCACTTAACCCGTTTCCGTCGAAATTAGCAGAGAATATCTTAATTAACGGTCCGATAATTTAATTACTCAAAATTAAATTAATTCATCCATTATCCAATAATTTTAATTCCACCTCCAAAACAATTAATTATATATATATATATAGATATATATATATATATATATATATATATATATATTTACACAAAATATACATATATTGAATATTACACTGATATTCTCAAAATACCCTTAAAATCAAATCTGAATTTAATTTTAAATTTAAGGGTCTTACAATACTACCCCCCTTAAATTAGTTTCGTCCTCGAAACTACATGTCGTTAATCAAATGAGGATGTTGTTCCCTCATCTTACTCTCTAGTTCCCAAGTCGTGTCTCCAGTAGTCGGATTCCATATCACTTTGACTAGCGGGACTTCCTTGTTCCTCAGCTGTTTGATCTTCCTGTCCTCAATTCTTACAGGTAATACTTCAAATGACAGGTTATCCTTCAGCTGAATCGTGTCTGGTTCGATCACATTCGACGGATCTGAAATGTACTTCCTTAGCTGCGACACGTGAAATACGTCATGAATATTGGACAGCATTGGAGGTAAAGCTATCCGGTAAGGCAATGGTCCGATACGCGCAGATATATGATATGGTCCAATAAACTTTGGAGTCAATTTTCTGGATTTAATAGCCCTGCCCACTCCAGTTGTAGGCGTGACTCTTAGAAATACATGATCGCCTTACTGAAATTCCAAAGGTCTGCGATGCTTGTCCGCATAACTCTTCTGACGATCCTGTGAAATCTTCATTTTCTCTTGTATCCTCTTGACTTTTTCCGTAGTTTGTTCCACCATCTCAGGTCCAACAATCATACTTTCCCCGTCTTTATACCAACACAAAGGCGTTTGACACTTGCGTCCATACAAAGCTTCATATGGTGTCATTCCAATACTTGCGTGAAAGCTGTTGTTGTAGGTGAACTCAATCAATGGCAGCACATCATCCCAACTTCCTCTGTCATCCAATACGCATGCTCTTAATAGATCTTCCAAGGACTGATTTGTTCTTTCTGTTTGTCCGTCTGTTTGTGGATGATAAGCTGAACTCAATTTCAGTTTTGTTCCCAACGCTTCATGCAACGCTCTCCAAAAGTGAGACGTGAATTTTGGATCACGGTCCGATACAATGCTAGATGGAACTCCGTGTAATCTCACAATTTCAGCAATGTCAATCTCTGTCAGCTTATCTACCTTATAAATGGTCTTTACCGGCAAGAAATGTGCATATTTTGTCAATCGATCTACGATTACCCAAATTGAATCATTCTTTCTTCTTGTCTTGTGCAGTCCAGTTATAAAATCCATGGAAATGCTATCCCACTTCCATTCTGGTATATCCAAAGGCTGCAACATTCCGGCGGGTCGTTGATGTTCCACCTTCGCTTTTTGACAAGTTAAACAAGCCGATACGTACTCCGCTACATCCCTCTTCATTCCTGGCCACCAATAATTTTGTTTTAAGTCTTGATACATCTTGGTCGCTCCAGGATGAATACTCAATTTGCTCTTATGAGCCTCTTCCAAGATCGTTCTTCTCATGTCTGCAACTTCCGGTACGCAAATCCTTCCATTACATCTCAGAATATTATCTGTTCCGACCCTGAATTCAGCTGTCTGTCCTTGCGTTATTAGGTTCCTCTTTTCTTGAATTAATGCATCATCTTGCAGATTTGCAATCTCCTCAAGTAATCGACTTGAAATGGTTATCATTCCACACTTTAAAATTCCCGGTGCAAACTCTACATCCAAGTGTAGATCTCTAAATGCTTCCCACAACTCTTGTTGTCTGGCCATCATCATTGAGGACACTGTTACACTTTTTCTGCTCAATGCATCAGCCACTACATTGACTTTTCCAGGATGGTACTGTAATGAAAAATCAAAATCTTTGAGAGTCTCCATCCATCTCCTCTGACGCATGTTCAGTTCTTTTTGATCGAACAGATACTTCAAGCTCTTATGGTCGCTGAACACCGTGAACGTGCATCCATAAAGATAGTGTCTCCAGACCTTTAATGCAAACACTACAGCAGCAAGTTCTAGATCATGAGTCGGATAGTTCCGTTCGTGAGCTTTCAATTGCCTTGAGGCGTAGGCGACAACTTTCTGATGTTGCATCAAAACACAGCCCAGACCTTGGTGAGATGCATCACAATAAACCTCATATGGTTCCTCTGGTTGTGGTAAAACCAACACTGGTGAGGTTGTCAATTTTTCCTTAAGTAACTGAAAATTCTCTTCACACTTCTCTGTCCACGCAAACGGATGATTTTTCCTGGTAAGTTGTGTCAAAGGAGCTACAATCTTAGCAAATCCTTCAATAAATCTCCTGTAGTATCCTGCCAGTCCGACGAAACTTCTTATGTCCATGATGGTCTGAGGTTGTTTCCAAGCAAGAATTGTCTCAATCTTTGCCGGATCTACTGCAATTCCTTCCTTTGTTATTACATGTCCCAAGAAATTCACTTTCTCCAACCAGAATTCACACTTCGACAGATTGGCGTACAATTGCTTCCCTCGTAAAATTTCCAGAACTTGACGCAAATGCTCTCCGTGTTCTTCTTCATCCTTTGAATAAATCTAAATATCATCAATGAATACCACCACGAATTTATCTAAAAATGGACTGAAAATCCTATTCATATAATCCATAAAAATCGCTGGTGCATTCGTAACTCCAAATGGCATAACAAGATATTCATAATGCCCGTAACGAGTCCTAAAAGCGGTCTTTTGAATATCTCCTTCTCTTACCCGAATCTGATGATAGCCTGACTTCAAATCGATCTTTGAAAACACAGCTGCTCCCCTCAATTGGTCCATCAAATCATCTATGCGTGGTAAAGGATAACGGTTTTTAATGGTTACCTTGTTAAGTTGCCTGTAATCCACACATAAGCGTGAACTTCCATCCTTTTTCTTAACCAATAACACCGGAGCTCCCCACGGTGACACACTTGGCCTGATAAATCCTTTCTCCAACAGACCTTCAATTTGATCCTTAAGCTCGTTTAATTCCAATGGCGACATTCTATACGGTGCAATTGAAATGGGTCCAGTTCTTGGGTGCAAATCAATGAAGAACTCCACTTCTCTTACTGGGGGTAATCCTGGAATTTCTGTCGGAAATACGTCCGGATACTCTTGGACTAACACTACATCTTCTATGCTTATATCCATCTTGGTCTTCATGTTAGCCAATGATAAGAATTCCTGAGTTCCTTCTCTAAGTGATACTCCAAGCTTGTTAGCAAACAAATACCGAACGACTTCATGTTCGGGAAAAAGAACTAATTTGCGGGCACAATCCAAGACTACATAATTATAAGACATCCAATCCATGCCGAGAATTATCTCGAGTGATTGCAGGGGTAAACAAATTAAATTAACCAAGAAATTTCTATCTTGAATTGTTACAGGACAACGTAAACATGCAGAATTTATGGTCAAAGTCTGAGCAGGTGTGGAAACAATCAAATCAAAAGGCAAAGCAGACATAGATAACTTCAAACGATTCACACAATCCATAGCAATGAAAGAATGGGTTGTTCCCGAATCAAAAAGTGCAGTTAATGTGTTACCTGCAATCTGGCAGTCTTGCTGAATTAAATTAGGAGTTTGACTTCCAGCACCAGCATCCATGTGGTAGACGCGTCCCCTAGCAATAGGACGAGTGGCCGTAGCTGTATTCACTGTTGGTTCCACCTTCGGAGCCCGACAATCCCTTGCGACGTGTCCCGGTTTTTGACAATTGAAACATACAAGATCCCTTGTGGTACAAGCTGGAGCTATATGCCCTTCCTTCCCACAGCGATAACACCGGACTCCTTGTCCCAGTTGTCTTCCAAAGTTCTGATTTCCTGGCCGATTCTGGCCTCTACTGCTGTTTTGGGGTCTGTTATATGGCTTAAACACTTGCTTTCCTTTGCTGTTTGGATAGTTCATTCGGCTGGGTCCTCCTGAATTAAAGTTTCCTCCTCGGTTGGCCCTCCTATTTTTCATGTCCTCAACCTCTCTACACTTCTCCACTAGAACTTGGAAACGTTGAATTCCCAATGGTAAAACAGAGTCTTGAATTTCATATTTCAGCCCACTTTGAAAACGATGACACATAAACTGTTTATCCACCTCTTCGCGGAAAAATCTGAAATGCCTTGATAGGGATTCAAATTTGGCTGCATATTCCCCCACTGTCATGTTTCCCTGATGCAGTTTCAGAAAATCGTCACCCAATTTCGTTCTAGTGCTCATTGGGAAATATTGATCCAAAAACTTCCTCTTGAACGACTCCCAGTTTACCTCCTCATGAGCTGCCCCCATCAGCAACCTTGTACTCCTCCACCAATACTCTGCATTCCCTAGCAGCAGATATGTAGCATAATTGACTTTTACTGCTGCCTGGCAGTTAATCATTTCAAAGATCTTCTCCATCTCCTGAATCCATTGGTCCGCTCTTTCTGGACCTTCATCACCCTTGAACTTGGGAGGATTATGACGACGAAAATCCTTTAGTCCTCTTGACTCAGCAGCACGAATTTCTCTTTCTCTTTTCTCTAAGTCGCGTTGAGTCTTCGCAGCCGTCTGTGCAGCAACAGACGCAGCCATATTAATCATTGCTTCAGCCATCCTATCTTCCCGGCTGCCGTTGGTTCTTATAGTGTCGTCTCTCCTTGGAGGCATGGTTCCACTACAAAACCATCATCAAGTAGAAATCTCACACCGTTTAGAATTATTCCAAAATATAGCTCAACAACATCATTACTTCAGCACACCACAACTATACAAGACTTGACACTCTAACTACTTGCTCCTATGTATGATCAGATAACGACTTCAAACCAACAATTAAATCAGAGCTTTAACCCAAAACTTTAACCAAATGCTATGATACCACTAATGTAACACCCCGAGTTTAAAACACAGCGCGAGTGTATTTTTTTTTTTTAAAACGAATACATAAATAAAAGAGTTTTCAGAATTGTGTTCCAAGGAAATTACAATCAATTCAAATTAAATATCATTCGACTTCGTAATTAAAAATAGTAAGGAATTTTAAAACAACAACATCACAATTGAATCGAATGAGATATTTATGGGAATTTGATCTTTATAATATACTAAAATAAAGATACATCAAAATATTTATCAGAGTGCGGAAGAGTTTTACAATAATTCCCAAAATGAATATTTACAACCATTGAGTTCAAAACCCTATACATAAGTCTACTCTGATCATACCCTAAGCTACAGTAGCATTACAATATTCACAAGTCTTTTCTTCACCCAGCTGCTCATCTCTTTACATAGCCCACAAGTAAAGATCAAGGGAAACTAATGACGTTCCCTGTCGTTAGTATGACCATCAGGGGGTACGGTTCTAAATCTCATTTGAGGGCAACGCCCAATTTCCACAATAATTGTAAAGGGTCACCGACCGAAAATAACAATTACCACATAGCAGTTATATCAAGAATATCAAACATATTCATAGTACATGATGATAAATAAGGATGCCAAATTTTGAAATACATGTCATTTGTACTTTACAAAACAGCAACCAAGTAAGTATGAAAATCATCATGTAAGCACAAACATCAATTCATCCGAAATTACAGATTTCAAAACAATACTTACTCACACAACAATTTTCCACCATCAACATAAAATCAAAACGTGACCCGCCGGTCAAACACTCCGATGCAATATGTATATGCTCATGTTGATAAATTCTTGGAATCACCAAGGTGCAGTCGCTTACAGACCAACACAATTTAACGGCCCTCATTACCAGGGTGCAATCGCATACAGATCAGCACCAGTGCAGTCGCATACAAACCAGCACTCGTGCAGTCACTACAGACCAGCACGTTTGACATAAACCAAGGTACAATCACTACAGATCAGTACCTAGTGCAATCACTACAGATCAGCACTCGTGCAATCACTACAGATCAGCACGTTCGACATAAACCAAGGTACAATCACTACAGATCAGCACGTGGCTGCGCATTTCAGGGTACAGACACTACAGGCCAGTACCAGTGCAGTCGTTTATCTGACCAACACTTATATACCAAGGTACAATCACAGATTAGTACCTAGTGCAATCACTACAGATCAGCACTCGTGCAATCACTACAGATCAGCACGTGGATGCGCATTACTCTGTGGCCCATCGCGGGTACCACCTGACTATGCCATGCATGAATATGCATTGTTTCACTTCATGGAAAACAGTATGCAACCTTAGTAAAATTCATGCATTTTCCTCATTATTCAAAACATCTCAACACATTCAAAGATTAACCATTCAAGCAAGCATTACACTTTGCATTACCTCAAAGTTCCACTCTTTATTAACAAAGGTTTTTCCCCAACTGTTAAGATTCAAAACTGTGATTAAAACTGAGGTTTCTGGCAAAAATACGAATCTGTATTCGAATACAGCTTCATTGTATTCGAATACAGAAGCCAAACAAGGCAGAATCAACATCCTGTATTCAAATACAGACTCCTAGTATTCGAATACAAAGGCTGTCACAATACAAAAATCAGAATTTGTACAACTTCAGTAAATTCTCAAAAACTTCATCATCACCACTTCAAACTATCACCAAATTTCCATTTTTAATCACCACAAACCTTCCCAAGGTACCCCAACACTTAAGGTTTATAAAACAATGTTAAAAACTTGAATTTCTGAAAAACACGAATCTGTATTCGACTACAGCTACCTTGTATTCGAATACAGAAGCTAAAACAGTGAAAAATCAGCATTCTGTATTCGAATACGAGGCCTTCGTAGTCGAATACAGATGCGAAGTCAGTGGCAAAAGTTGCAAATCTGTATTCAGCTACAGAGGGTTGTAGTCGAATACAGTGGTTAAAACAGAAGCAAAAATTGCAAATTTGTATTCGGCTATAGAGGGTCGTAGTCGAATACAGATGCTAAGTCAGTAGCAAAATTGGGAAATCTGTATTCGACTATAGGGGCTCGTAGTCGAACACAAGTTAGAAAACTTAGGGAAAACAGAAGCTTTGCAGGTTGTATTCGAATACACTCAATGCCATATTCGAATACACCTTCGAAATCAGTGAATTTTCCTGAAACATCAACACATTTTCAAAACCTTTTCTTTTGAAAATCCAACCCAACACTAGAATCATAATTCCCCTCTTTTAAAACCTCAACTCAGAACATTTTTCATCAAATACCAACAACAGATTTTTCATAAAAATACTTCTACCATTTGAAATCCCTTTTCATTTGAAACAACCATCAACACCAGATTGTTTAACAAAACACAGCAAAACACAGATTTACTCAAACCAGAATAACCTCACTGATTTTTAACAAAACAAAATCAGAACCAGAATCATCATTCAACGCTCACAGAATGATTTTCAAAACATAATACAATGTTTTTCACAGTCATAAACCAAATATCATTCATCACACATGCATTTACAGCCCTAAATGCAATCTAGAAAGTTGGAAGGTGCCCTTACCTTAGTTACGTTCTCTTAGCTCGTACGCTTCTGCGACAAAAGCCGACGATACTCCCGTTCGCGTTCGCCGCTACGAAAATTAGTTCTTTAGCTCCGTAACGATCAGAGGAATGACTTTCGTACTCGAAACTTTCTGATTCGACACTCAGATTTTCCAGAACGATGACTTTTAAGTAAACTGTTTTTCTTCACCAACACTCAGAAAATTAGAAGAAGAAGAAGAAGATAAAGCCGAACTGGCGCGTAGAGGAAAGAAGGAAAAGCTTCTTACTTAAATATCCACATAAAGCAACTGACATAGCAGAGGAGAGAGGAATTGTTTCCTTTTTCACAAATATCTACGCCACCTCACCAATTCTTATATCAAAATATCTTTTGATCCTCCAGCACTTAACCCGTTTCCGTCGAAATTAGCAGAGAATATCTTAATTAACGGTCCGATAATTTAATTACTCAAAATTAAATTAATTCATCCATTATCCAATAATTTTAATTCCACCTCCAAAACAATTAATTATATATATATATATGTATGTATTTACACAAAATATACATATATTGAATATTACACCGATATTCCCAAAATACCCTTAAAATCAAATCTGAATTTAATTTTAAATTTAAGGGTCTTACATTGATCATTATGGTTCTGGATTTGTGATGAAGTTTTTATAATTTGCTCTTGTTTGGTTTCATATCTGCCATGTCCAGTTCTTGAGTTGGATCTCCTGGAACAGTAGGTGTAGTGTATCCTTTGACTACCAACTTCCATAATTCAGGATCTTGAGATATGAAGTAACTTCTCATTCTGTCCTTCCAATACTCAAACTTGTCTCCATCAAACAGTGGTGGTCTGTTGATGTTGCCTCCAAAATCATCTTTGGATTCTAGACTACGTTGTTGACCCCTTGGACCATTCCTCAAACACTAGTTAAGTGCTCAGCCGTGAGAGCGAGCTATGATGCCAATTGAAGGTGCAAACACGAGAAAGGGGGTTGAATTGTGTTTGACTTACTTAAATACTTTTAGTTTTAAAACAAAACCTATTATGTATGAATTAAAACAGAGTTAGCAGCAGATATAAAGTCAATAAAAACTCAGAATTTTATACTAGTTCACCGTTAACTAGACTACGTCCAGTCCCTTCACCTTGAATTACAAAGTACCACTAACCCTCCAAGTCAGTCTTCTCAAAATGTCTAACAATCCTAGACTTTTGAGGAAAAGAACCTTGAATCTAATTGCTAAGTAATCTGCTACTCTTTCTGACTGCCTCAGATTGTAGACTGTACTTCAACAACTTAGACCTAACACAAGGGAAAGAAGAACTTAGAGTACTTGCTTCTGGAAAGCGGATACTCACAATTGACCTCACTGAAAACTCAAGTATTTTTCTTTTGGAAGTGTGTGACTCTCAAATATTTTCGATGCTGAGTCTTCTGCCTTGAGCCTCATTTTACAGATGAAGATTAGGGTCTCTTCCATGATTAAATTCGAGCTGTATCTTGTCTAGATTCTCTTGTAAAAATAACTTGGCCAATTAGGTTTCACTTAAATAAAAAACGTATCTTTTTAGCTCCAGATATGCATTTGAAAATAACTTTGTCCAATCCTATTCTTGATTAATTCAGGATCAAATCTTTCTTCCCGCCAATAGCTTCTGAATTCCCACAAGACTTCAATTTAATTTTTTTATCAAATCCTCTTAATACTTTGATCAAATTTCTATTTAAATTTAATCAAGTCTTATTCGAATTTAATCAAGTCTGCACTGATTATCATCATGATTAAATCTGGACCGTATGATCTTCTAATCTCGACCACATCTGGACCATGCAATCTAATATACTGTGATCCTCTGATCTCTTCCAACACTGAACCACATCTTCTAATCTTCTGATCTCGGCCAATCACTAGACCATATGATCTGATTTGGACTTTTTTATGATCTTCTGATCTCGGCCAACACTTTTGATCTGGACACTTATCCTCTGATCTGGACATGCTATCTTTTGGTCTGGATTGAATCTGAATTAAATCTGGACAATCATTTCTTCTGGTCTGGACTGAATTTTATAATCACTGTCAAGCTATCTTCTGGTCAGAATCAAGTCTTGACCAAGTTTGACTTGTGATTCCTTCTGGTCTGGACCAAGTCTCCCTCTAGCAGGCTTCCTTCTGGTCTGGACCAGGTCTCCTTCTGGACTCTGCTTCCTTCTGATCTGGCCCAGGAAAGATATCCTCTGATGATGTTTTGACATCCTCTAATATCCTCTGGAGGTGTATCCTCTGGTGCCTTTTGTTTGCATCCTCTGGTATCTTCTGGAAGTGTATCCTCTGGTAACTCATCTTCTGCCTCTGGTGACTTCATTTTCCAGTGGCATTTAATATAATAATTCTAAGTACAAAATAAGATTACATGGAGTGCTTTTGTAAACATCAAAATCCTAAGTACTTAGAACCAACTTGGTTCCAACAAACTATACCATTTTCATCTAGTTTATTTTTAAATACCCATTTGGTACCAATGATGTGTTTATTGCTAGGATTTTGAACAAGTTCCCAAACCTTGTTTCTTTCAAAAAGGTTCTGTTCTTCTTGCATGGCAAGTATCCATTGATCTTCCTTAAGGGCTTTACCTACGTTAGAAGGTTCTATCTAAGAGACAAATGCCATATTCAAACAAGCATCTTTGAGATTTAGCCTTGTAGTAACTCCTTTGTTGATATCATCTATAATGTTATTAATGGGTGATCACGATGGGTTCTCCATTCTTGAGGGAGATCATTGTGTTGATTTCATTATTGATTTCATTCTATATTGATTTCATTCTTTATTGATTTCATTCTTTAAATTGATTGATCAACTTGATTGTCCTTGCTTATATCATTACCTATAAAATCATCATCATCATCACAAGAAACAATTTTATCTTCATTTGAGGGGTTAGATTCATCAAATGATACATGCATAGATTCTTCGACTAATAAGGTTCTTTTATTGAAAATTCTAAAAGCTTTACTTGATAAGGAATAACCAATAAAAATACCTTCATTGACTATCTCATCGAATTTACCAAGATTTTCCTTACCATTATTCAACACAAAGCATTTACATCCAAATATGTGAAAGTGAGAGATGTTTGGCTTTCTACCATTATAGAGTTCATATGGAGCCTTCTTTATGATTGGCCGAATCAATACCCGATTGGATACATAACAAGTTGTACTTACATCATCTGCCCAAAAGTATTTTGGTAAACTTGAGTCGCTTAGCATGGTCCTTGCAAGTTCTACCAATGATCTGTTCTTTTTCTCAACAACTCCATTTTGTTAAGGTGTTCTTGGTGCAGAAAAGTTATGGAAGATTCCATTTTCTTCACAATATTCTACAAAAGAAGCATTTTGAAATTCTCCTCCATGATCACTTCTTATTGATACAATTTTGGTTGTTTGTTCATTTTGTACTAGTTTGGCATAATTGTTAAACTCTTTAAAAGCTTCATTTTTATTTGCCAAAAATAAGGTTCAAGTGAACCTTGAGAAATCATCAACAATTACTAGTCCATATGAATTTCCACCAAGACTTTTAGTTCTTGATGGACCAAACAGGTCCATCTATATCAATTGAAGTGGTCTTGAAGTTGATACAATTTTTTTGGGGTTGAAGGAAACTTTAGTTTGCTTACCCTTTTGAAAAGCATCACATATAATGTCCTTAATGAATTTCATCTTTGGTAAGCCTATAACAAGTTCATGTTTGACAATTTCATCTTTGTTTTTATTTAAATGATCCATATGGATATGTGCATCTTTTATGCCATAGCCATGCATCATTGTTGTGGCTTACCATAAGACATTTCATTCTTAAAGACAAATTATCAAGATTCATTATAAAAATATTTTTAAAATGCTTATCAACAAACTGGATTTCATTTGATACCTCATTTCAGATATTGCATTCATCCTTTTCTTAAAAGTTTTATTGTTTTGAAGGAACTTACCAAATTTCGTTACTAGGAAGGTGATGTTCTCATCTTCATCTGAATTCGTATCATTGATTTGCTCTCATGACTCCGCTTTTAAGGCAATGCTCTTTGGCTTTTTTTCTTGACTTTCATTCTTTTCTAGCCTTCCAAGTTCAATTTCATGTTCTTGAAGCTTTCCAAAAAGCGTAGAAAAAGACATCTTTGACAGGCTTTTCTTTTCAGAAATTCCTGTTACTTTAGGTTGCCATGCCCTTGTTAATGATCTTAGAACTTTAAGTTTCAATTCATCATTAGTGAAAATTTTGCCAAGCGCCGTCAAGTGGTTGGTTAGATGAGAAAATCTATTTTGTAAGTCCAGAATAGGTTCTCTGGGCTGTATATGAAACAGTACATATTCTTGAGATAAGGTTCTCTGGGCTGCATACGAAACAGTTCCTTCATGAGTTACTTCAAGAGTATCCCAAATTTCTTTGGCAGTTTTGCAATGAGACACGTGGAAGAACTCGTCCATTTCAAGTGTTGATTGTAATGGACGAGTTCTTCCACGTGTGCCTCAAGATATGCTTGCATGCGTATCTTCCAGAAGTCATAGTGTTCTCCAACAAAGCATGGTGGTTTATTGCTACTACCACCATCTCTAAAAACTGGATTGCAGAAGCTATAACACCCCGACCCCATTGTTATCGGCAGTGTTACTCGGTCTTCTCACCCCCCCGAACCACCCAGTGGCAATAGTGAGTTTTTGCCTTCCATGGGAATCGAGCCCTTTACTTGGGGGATAAGTACCGCCTCATCACATTGCCACTGACTTGATTATGTATTCGGCTACAACATGCTGTAGTCGAATACAAAAATGTTATTTTAGCTACTGACTTGGTATTTGTATTTGGCTACGACATCTTGTAGTCAAATACATATATGAAGTTTTTGTTACTAACTTGAGTTTATATTCGGCTTCAACATGCTACAGTCGAATACAGATGTGCAGTTTTTGCTACTGACTTTGTATGTATTCTGCTACACATATATGTAGTCGAATATACACTTGACTTTTAAAAATTGATTTTCCAAACATTTGTTCATGCATTTTGAAATTCTTAAGGTTCTCATGTGCATTTGAAATATAAAAATATTAGATAACATCATATACCTTAAACTCTAAGTCTTCTAGCATATTGACAATAGTTGACTTGATTGTTGACTCCATTTTGAATTTGCAACTTGATCACTTTGCTTGGTCTTTGTCTTCATCAAAAACATAAGTATTCTTGTATATTTACAGTTTTAGGGATGCAACACTTCAAAACATAAGGTTGAATCTGGTATGGCCAACACAGGGGCAATGGTTAACTTGGTCTTAAGATTCTGATATCTCTTTTCACAATTTTGATCCCACATAATGGGTTGGTCCTTCCTAGTCACTTTAGTCAGAGATAGGGAAATTTGGGAGAATTTTCTAATGAACCTCCTATAGTACCTTGCCAGCCCTAAGAAAATCCTAACCTTTATCACATTCCTAAGATGTTCCCAATTCAACACTGCCTCTACTTTGGAGGGATCCACTGCAAATCCTTCCTTACTGATCACATGGCCTAGAAACTTTACTTTTGATATCCAAAACTCACATTTTCTTGGTTTGGCATAAATTTTTCTATCCGTAAGTACTTGTAACACTATTTGAAGATGACTTGCAAGTTCCCATGGGGTCTTAGAATATACTAGTACGTCATCTATAAATACTACCACAAACTTATCTAAGTATGGCCTAAAAATCCTATTCATGTAATCTATGAACACAACTGGGGCATTGGTTACACCAAAAGGCATAAACAAAAATTCATAGTTCCTATACCTAGTTCCGAAGGCTGTTTTTGGTACATCCTATGATTTTATTCTAATTTGGTGGTACCTTAATCTCATGGCAATTTTGCAGAAAACAATGGGTCCTCCTAATTGGTTAGAAAGGTCATCAATTCTGGGCAGAGCGTACTTATTCTTGATGTTCATTTTATTTAGTTTTCTATAATCTATGCATAACATCATATTGCTATCCTTCTTCTTTACTAAATGCACAGGGGCTCCTCAAGGGGACACATTTGGTTTGATAAACTGCTTGGTTATCAGGTCCTCTAATTTGTTTCTCAACTCTACTAATTCTAATGGGGACATTATGTAAGGGGTAATGGAGAACTCTATTTCTCTTTCAGGAGGCAATGATGTCACATCATTTGGAAAGACATCCTCATCCTCTAATTTGCAATGATGTCCTCTAATTTGTCACTCACATTTGGTTTCAAGTATAGGGAGATTATGTTGCAAAACAAAATCAGAAGAGATGAAAGAATGGGACGCACTAGTGTCAAACATGATAATTAAAGGGATTTCATTTATGAATCTAGTGCCAGTTATTAGATTATGATTTATACCTTTCTTTGAACTGAGAGCAAAGACCCTCCAAGTGTTGGGCTTGTTTGTGTTGGACTCTGCTTGTTTTTTGCTCACTAGACAAGAGGGAGCCATATGACCAGGTTGTTTGCAGTAATAGCAGACATGCTTTCCAACCAAGCACTCTCCCCCATGATCTCTGCCACACTTAAGACATTTTTTTGCTCTTGGAGAACTGGAGGTCTGTACTTAGCCACTTAGCCTGCCTCTCTAGTTGTACCTGTTGGATCCAAGTAGTTTCTTTCAATTAAAGTTTTGATGTTAACAAAATTATTTTATATAAATCGTATTCTGACATAGAAGAAAAAATCAGAGGTTGTGGAAAATCAGAGGATACACCAGAGGATGTCACCAGAAGTTTCGGCCAGAGGATACATCCAGAGGATACAAGAGGGTACTAGAGGATACCTCCAGAGAATACCAGAGGATGTCATCAAAGGAAAACATCAGAGGATAACATCAATCAAAGGATATCATCAAAGGAAAGGAAAAATAACATCATCAGAGGATATCTTTCTTGGCCCAGATCAGAAGGAAGCAGAGTCCAGTCCAGAAGGAGACTTGGTCCAGACCAGAAGGAAGCTTGTCAGAGGGAGACTTAGTCCAGACCAGAAGGTAACATAAGTCAGATTTGGTCCAGACTTGTTCCACACCAGAAGATAGCTTGCTCCAGAAATAAGACTTAGTCCAGACTTGGTCCAGACTTGTTCCAAACCAAAAGATAGCTTGGTCCAGAAATAAGACTTAGTCAGACTTGGTCCAAACTTGGTCCAGATCAGAAGATAAATGGTCCAGGTCAGAGGATCAATGGTCCAGATCAGAAGATCAATAGTCCATATCAAAAAATCAATGGTCCAGATCAGAAGATAAATAGTCCAAATCAGAAAATCAATGGTCAAAATTAGAAGATCACAGAATAGTACAAATCATATCACATGGTCCAGAATTTTTCGAAATCAAAAGATCACAGAATGGTGCAGATCAGATCACATGGTCCAGAGTTGGTCGAGATCAGAAGATCATACGACCCAAGATTTAAATCATGATACAGATCAGTGAAGACTTGATTAAATTCGAAGGAGACTTGATTGAATTTTAATTAATATTTGATCAAAGTATTAAGGGGATTTGATTCCAAAAATCAATGAAGACTTGAAGAAATTCGAATGCAATCTGAAGCTTCAAAAGATGTGGTTTGAAATTAAAAGAAACAAGATTGGTCAACTGAATTTTCAAATGCAATCTGAAGCTAAAAAGATACGATTTTAATTTAAGAGAAACAGGATTGGCCAACAGAATTTTCTAAGGAAATCTGAGCAAGATTTATTTCGAATTTAAGCTTGAACAAAGCCCTATTTGCAGCTATAAAAGAAGGCTTCAGGCAGCAACATCAATCATCGAAAAACACAAGAACTCAAGCTTCATATTCAACACAATCCGAGAGTTCAAACAAGAGAATCACTTGAGTGCAAAAGCGATATTTTCTAAGTGTTTTCGAGAGAGAAATTCAGTGCAACACTCAGGTTTCCATAAGCAACAAAAGTGTACAAGATTCAGTCCAGCAATCAGCTTTCCAGAAGTAAATTTGCATAGTTCCAACCTTTGTAATCTAACCCGATAGTGGTGCACATTCCATCTTCAATCTGGGGTTCTCAAATTGGTAGGAGAAGACTTGAGTTGTAGAGTCAAGGTGGTGTTTTCGTTCCTCAAAAGTTTGGGGTTGTAAGACTATTTGGGAAGACTGACTTTGAGGGTCAAGTGTTGTAATTCAAAGGTTTTGAATTAGTGGATTAAAGCCTCCAGGATGAAGGGACTGAATGTAGCCAAGTTAATGGTGAACCAGGATAAATTGTTGTGTTCTTATGCTGTTATTTTCCGCTGCTAAGTCTGATTATTTTAAATCACATCAACATTCAACAAAGCAGCAAAAAGATTCAAAATTTGGCAAACACAATTCAACCCCCCTTCTCGTGTTTGCACCTTCACAATAGGCTGACATATTCACAAAACCCCTACTTGAAGATAGGTTTGACTTCATCAAGAAAAACCTTAATCATACCTTCATCCTTAACCAAATAGCTTAGTTAAACTTTTAGTAATATGTATTTTATATCAGAGGATACATCCATAAGATAACAGAGGATGTCACTAGAGGGTACTAGAGGATACCTCTAGAGAATACAAGAGGATGTCATCAAAGGCAAACATCACAGGATATCATCAAAGGGAAGGAAAAATAACATCATCAGAGGAGATCTTTCTTGGCCCAGATCAGAAGGAAGCAGAGTCTAGAAAGAGACTTGGTCCAGACCAGAAGGAAGCTTGTCAGAGGGAGACTTAGTCTAGACCAGAAGGTAACATAACTCAGATTTCGTCCAGACTTGTTCCATACCAGAAGATAGCTTGGTCCAGAAATAAGACTTAGTCAAGACTTGGTCCAGATCAGAAGATAAATGGTCCAGGTCAGAGGATCATGTTGGAACCAAGTTGGTTCTAAGTACTTAGGATTTTGATGTTTACAAAAGCACTCCATGTAATCATATTTTGTACCTTGACTTATTACATTAAATGCCACCAGAAGATGAAGTTATCAGAGGCAGAAGATGAGTTACCAGAGGATAAAAACAGACCAGAGGATACAACTCTAGAAGACACCAGAAAATGCACCCAGAATGTACCAGAGGATGCATCCTGGAATTACTAGAGGATACACCAGGATGTCAAAACACCACCAGAGGATATCTTTCCTGGCCTAGATCAGAAGGAAGCAAAGTCAGAAGGAGACCTGGACCAGACCAGAAGGAAGCCTGCCAGAGGGAGACTTGTTCCATACCAGAAGGAATCAAATGTCAGACTTAGTCGAGAAGTTGTTCTGACAAGAAGATGGCCTGGTAGTGAAATGATAAACAGTCTAGACTTGATCCAGACTCATTCAGACGATAAATTAATGGGTCTTGAACAAGATATTCAATCCAGATTTGACCCAGACCAGAAGATAGCATGGTTTAGGGTATGAAACTAAGTCGAGACGCGAAGAAATGATTTCCAGAATTGATCCAGACCTGATCCAGAATCAAAGGTAAAAGTCCAGATTTAAATATCCTTTGTCCAGAATTAATTTCAGTTCAATCCAGACCAAGTCCAGAATTGGTCCAGATCAGAGGGAAGATATTCAGATCAATAGTTCAGATTTAACTATATGGCCCAGTGTTGGCCGAGATCAGAAGATCATACCATGGCCCAGTGTTGGTCGAAATCAGAAGATCAGAAAGTGTGGTCCAGGGTTGGCCGAAATCAGAGGATCACAGTAGATCACTTAGTATGGCTAGATGTAGATGAGAGCAGAAGATCAAACAGTCCAGATTTAATCATGATGATTAACAATGGAGATTTAATTAAATTTGATCAAAGTATTAAAAGGGATTTGTTACAAAAATAAAGTGAAGTCGTATGGGAGTTCAGGAGCTATTGGCGGGAAGAAAGATTTGTTCCATAATTAATTAAAGACAGGATTGGCCCAAGTTATTTATGAAAACAAATCTGGAGATAAAAAGATATGTTTTTTATTTATATGAAACCCGATTGGTCAGAGTATTTTTGCAAGAGAATCCAGCAAGATACAGCTCGAAATTTAGCTTGGAAGAGACCCTAATCTGCATCTATAAAAGGAGGCTCAAGGCAGAAGACTTAGTATCGAAAATCACAAAAGAGTCATACACTTCCAAAAGCAAACACTCAAGTTTTCAGTGAGGTTAATTGTGAGTTCCAGCTTCCCAGAAGCAAGCACTCGTGTTATTTTCTTTCCCTTGTGTTAGATCTAAGTTATTGAAGTAGAGTCTACAATCTGAGGGAGTCATAAGGGGTAGTAGATTACTTGGCAATTAGATTCAAGGCGTTATAATTCCTTCTACAATATGGGGTTGTCAGATTGGTAGGAGAAGACTTGACTTAAGAAGTCAAGGCGCTGTATTCCTCAAAAGTCTAGGATTGTTAGACTATTTGAGAAGACTGACTTGGAGGGTCAGTGGTATTGTTGTAATTCCAGGTTATGAATTAGTGAAATCCTTCAAGGTGAAGGGACTGGACGTAGCCTCGTTAACGGTGAACCAGTATAAAATTATGTGTTTTTATTTTTACTTTATATCCGCTGCTAACTCTATTTTATTCATACATCAAGTTTTGTTTTAAAACTGCAAAAACAGAAAAAAGTATTCAAGTTAGTCAAACACAATTCAACCCCCCTTCTCGTGTTTGCACCTTCAGATCAATGGTCCAGATCAGAAGATCAATAGTCCAGATCAGAAAATCAATGGTCCAAATCAGAAGATAAATAGTCCAGATCAGAAAATCAATGGTCCAAATCAGTGTTGAGGAAAAAACCTTTTTGATATATGTTTTAATGATTACAAACCTTTTAAATTAAATGATTAAGTTTGTTTTCACTTAAGTTTGTTTAAGGAACATAAATGCATAATTGAACAAAGCAAGAATCGAAGAAAACAGCAGCAGAGAACATTCTTGACATATTCTGGAAAACGGAGAATGTTCGCAAGCCTATGATAGCATAAAGACCAAACTTTCTCCACCACTTAATTAAAGTTATTGCATCTGGAATTTACATTAGTACTGAGAGTACATGACAAGGAACAGATGTGATCAATTAGAATCAAAAGGAACCATTCTAATCACAAAGAAAAAAGGCCATGAATCAAGCTACCAAAGCAAGACTGAACAGTCTCCAGAATGTTCAGAATTAACAGCATGTTAATGATTCAAGGAAAGCCAAGAAATCAGCATAAAGAACACTCTTGACACAATCTGGAAAAACATAAGATGTTACCCGATAACATCACCAGAAGATACCTCCAGAGGATACCAGAAGATGCCTCCAGAGGGTATTAAAAGCTGTCACTAGAGAATGAAGTCATTACTAGAGGATGACATAATCAGAGGATGATGACGCCACCATTAGATAACATTACCAGAGGATGACATCACCAGATGATGATGTCACCAGAGGATACCTCAAGAAGAGGATACCAGAGGATACCTCAACCAGAAGACATCAGAGGATACCTCAACCAGAAGACATCAGTGGATACCTCAACCAGAGGATATCAGAGGATACCTCAACCAGAGGATATCAGAGGATACCTCAACCAGAGAAAACTAGAGGATACCTCAACCAAAGGATACCAGAGGATATCTCTAGAAAACGATATTTAGAGGATATCTCCAAAAAATACATTCAGAGGAAGACATCCCGAATGATCAAAACTGAACCTCCAGATTGATTATCAATCTCCAGAAAGTTCAAATACTAGGACTCCAGATTGATTATCAATCTCTAGAATTTTCATTAACATTCCTGCAGAAGTTCATCATCATTCTCCAAGTTGTTTTGACATAATCAAAACTCCAGTTCTGCTGTCAAGATTGATAAACAATCTTAACAATATACAATGCATCAAGACAGCTTCCAGTATGTTCAGAAATCAGTCCAGATTGATTATCAATCTCCAGGAAACCCAAAAGCTAAAGCTCCAGATTGATCATCAATCTCCAGCAACTACAGTTTTTCTGCAACAAGCTTTGTGATCGTTTTTAATCTGTTTTGAGTGATTCAAAAGCTCCAGTTCAAGCCTACAATATTATCACTTATCAGAAGCATTAAAGGATCATTAATTACTCTTGAAAATTTGATCCAAAACGCAACACACAGCCCAGTCTAAACAGAAAATAAAAATAGTCAAAAGTTTGATTATTTTTATTCAGAAATAATGCCTTTGGTCAAGCCTGACAAGAGCACTACCAACGACTCTATTTGACCATCATTATATGCTCTCACGTCTATAAAAGGAAGGCAAAAGCTCAGGAAGAAATGCAGCTTCAAGTACAGAGAAAAACATCACTCACATACATCTTCATACTTGAAAGCTTCTCAATCATAAACAAAAGATTCAGTTCTATTTTTCTTCTTCATATCAGAATCATCTACTGAATTCTTTTGTCAAGAATCTAATCTCAAACATGAGTTGAGCATACTCAGATTCTGTCCAAAAATCAAAGACATTCAAGTGCCAAGATATATCATCAATCACTCACACACATACTTGAAAATCTCTCATCACTTACAAGAATCAGTTTGATTAAATTCTTTTTACTCTGATACATTTATATTGAATTCTTTGTAATGAATAGAATCTCAAACAAGAGTTGAGACATCTCAGATTCTAAACAATCTCATCATTATTGTAAAACTCAAACTATAAGAGTTAAGTATAGTTTGGGGTAGATTGTAAGAAATCACTATCAAGGTTGGTAGGTGATTTGATTAATCTCTTTCTGGGTGGAATTAGATTAAAGTCTGTAACAAAGATCAAGGTTGATCTAAGCTAGATGCTGTAAAACCAAGAAGGTTCTTGTTTTAAACACTTAGTGGAAAATCTCACCGTTGTGAGGACTGGACGTAGCCTTGGTTGGGTGAACCAGGATATATCTGTGTGTGATATCTCTTCCCTTATCTCTATTTACTTTCAGTCTGTTAATTATCAAGTTAAATAGATAAACTGAACTGTTGATTTTAACTAACCAAGAACGTTCTCTGTTTTCTGGTGAAAACCAAGAACGTTCTCCTTTTCTGTTTTCACAACCAAGATCAATCTTGAGTTATTTTCTTAAGTTTTTAACAGGAATTTTAAAAGGGCGGATTTACAATTCAAACCCCCCTTTCTTGTAAATCGATATTGCTACTTCAATTAGAAGATCACATAATGGTACAGATCAAATCACATGGTCCAGAATTGATCGAAATCAGAAGATCACATAATGGTGTAGATCAGATCAGATGGTTCAGAGTTGGTCGAGATCAGAAGATCATACGGTCCAGAGTTTAAATCATGATGCAGATCAATGAAGACTTGATTAAATTCGAAGAAGACTTGAAGGAAATTCGAATGCAATCTAAAGCTAAAAAAGAATATGGTTTGAAATTAATAGAAACAAGATTGGTCAACATAATTTTCAAGTGCAATCTGAAGTTAAAAAGATACGGTTTGAAATTAAGTGAAACAGGATTGGCCAACATAATTTTCAAAGGAAATCTGAGTAAGATCTATCTGGAATTTATGCTTAGACAAAGCCCTAATTGTAGCTATAAAAGGAGGCTTCAGGCAGCAGCATCAAGCATCGAAAATACAAGAACTAAAGCTTCATATTCAACATAATCAGATAGTTCAAAAGAGAGAAATACTTGAGTGCAAAAGCAATATTTTCTAAGTGTTTTCGAGAGAGAAATTCAATGCAACAATCAGCTCTCCAGAAGCAACTTTGTAGTGTTCCAAACCTTTGTAAACTAACCCGATAGTGGTTAGATTCCTTTTTCTATCTGGGGTTGTCAGATTGGTAGGAGAAGACTTGACTTGTAGAGATCGAGGAGTTATTCTCGTTCCTCAAAAGTCTGGGGTTGTCAGGCTGTTTGAGAAGACTGGCTTGGAGGGTCAGAAGTTGTAATTCAAAGTGTTTTGAATTAGTGGATTAAAGCCTTCGGAGTGAAGGGACTGGATGTAGCAAAGTTAATGGTGAACAAGGATAAATTGTTGTGTTTTTATGTTGTTATTATCCGCTGCTGAGTCTGATTAATTATTCATCAACTAATTCACATCAACATTCAAGAAAACAACGAAAAGAAATCAAGTTTTGCAAACACAATTCAACCCCCCTTCTCGTGTGTGCACCTTCAGGTTGTTTGCAGTAGTAGTAGACTTGCTTTCCAACCAAGCACTCTCCCCCACGATCTCTGCAACACTTAAGACATTTTTTGCTCTTGGAGAACTGGAGGTCTGTACTTGTTTTCCATTCCCTTGGGAAGCCTTTACTTTCAACTGCTGGCCAAATTTTTAAGACTCTCTCTTTTGTTGCAACTTAGACTAGCTCTCTTCTTGTACCTTCTTTAATTTGTCTTCAACAATGTAGCTCTTGTGTACAATAGTAGAATAGTTAGTAAACTCCATAACACCTATGTTCCCTTTGATTTTAGGCATTAGTCCCCACTCAAACTAGTTTATCTTCCATTCTTCAGTGGGTGCATACAAGGCATATGGGGAAAATCTGGCTAGTTCTTCAAACTAAGCAACATACTTTGCAACAAACATGTCTCCTTGTTGTAGGTGCACAAAATCCAACTCCTTTTGTCTTCTGGCACTTTTTAGATAGTACTCGCCCAAAAAGGCCACCTCAATGTGTTCCCAATTCATAGGGGTTCATTGAGTTTGAAGATAAGTCCTTGCACTCCTGCACCAACACTCTGCCCCACCATCTAGTAAATGGGAAACAAATTCCATTTTATGTTCTTCAGTACAAAGCACTACTTCAAATGTCTTCTTAATCTCATCAAGCTAAGCTTGGGCCTTTGAGGGGTTGTGGCTGCCTTGGAAAGTTGGAAGCTGCATCTTAAGAAAATCATAAAACACCCTATTTGCATTTGGACTGCCATCACTTTGCACTACCAATTTTTGTACCAAAGTATGGGTATTGTGGCTTGAATTTGAATAGCTTCCATAACACTTTCCCATGGCTCAGCAATGGGTGGTGGAGTCATAGTTGAAGGTGCAAACACGAGAAGGGGGGGTTGAATTGTGTTTGACTAACTTGAATACTTTTCCTGTTTTTACACTTTTAAAACAAAACTTGAATAAAAACAGAGTTAGCAGCGGATATAAAATAAAAATAAAACACAGAATTTTTATACTGGTTCACCGTTAACGAGGCTACGTCCAGTCCCTTCACCTTGAAGGATTTCACTAATTCAAACCTTAAATTACAACAGTTCCACTAACCCTCCAAGTCAAACTTCTCAAACAGTCTAACAATCCTAGACTCTTGAGGAATACAGCACCTTGACTTCCTAAGTCAAGTCTTCTCCTACCAATCTGACAACCCCATATTGTAGAAGGAACTACAATGCCTTGAATCTAATTGCCAAGTAATCTGCTACCCCTTCTGACTCCCTCAGATTGTAGACTCTACTTCAACAACTTAGATCTCACACAAGGGAAAGAAAATAACAGGAGTGCTTGCTTCTTGTAAGCTGGAACTCACAATTAACCTAACTGAAAACTTGAGTGTATGCTTTGGAAGTGTATGACTCTTTTGTGATTTTCGATGCTAAGTATTCTGCCTTGAGCCTCCTTTTATAGATGCAGATTTGGGCCTCTTCCAAGCTTAATTTCGAGGTGAATCTTGCTGGATTCTCTTGCAAAAATAACTTGACCAATTGGGCTTTATTTAAATAAAAGACATATCTTTTTTAAGCTTCAGATTTCTTTCAAAAAATAACTGGCCAATCAAAACTTTAGTTGCTTCCCGCCACAACTCCTGAATTCCATAATACCTCACTTTTATTTTTGTAACAAATCTTTTTAATACTTTAATAAAAATAAATTAAAATCTCCACCGTTAATCCTCCTGATTAAATCTGGACCATTGGATTCTTCTGCGCTAGTCCACATCTGGACCAACCTAATTGATATGCTGTGATCCTCTGATTTCGGCCATCCCTGGACCACACTTCCTAACCCTCTATTCTTCTGATTTCGGCCATCCTGGACTTGCACCTGATATGCTACAATCCTCTTATCTGGACCACTTCTGGACTTGGTCTGGATTAAACTAAAATTAAATCTAGATAAGTAATATTTCAGTCTGGACATTTTACCTTTGATTTGGATCAGGTCTGGATCAATTCTGGAAATCATTTCTTCTGGTCTGGACTTAGTTTCATACCCTGAACCATGCTATCTTCTGATCTGGGTCAAATATGGATTGATTCTCTTGTTCTGCACTCATTAACTTATCTTTTGGTTGAGTCTGGAACAAGTCTGGGTTGTTTTAATTTCTCATTGCCAGGCCATCTTCTGGTCAGAATAACTTCTGGAATAAATCTGATATTTGATTCCTCTTGGTCTGGAAAAACTCTCCCTCTGGCAGGCTTTCCTCTGGTATGCTCTAGATCTTTTTCTGACATTGCTTCCTTCTGATCTAGGCAAGCAAAGATATCTTCTGGTGATCCTGGAGTATCTTCTGGTAATTCCAGGATGCATTCTGGATGCATCTTCTGCCTCTGCAAACTTCATTTTCTAGTTGTATTTAATGTAATAATTCAAGGTACAAAATAAGATTACGTTGAGTCCTTTTGTAAACATCAAAATCCTAAGACTTAGAACCAACTTGGTTCCAACAATCTCCCCCTTTTTTATGATGACAAAACCTGAACTTATTTTGCTGGCTTGTAACTCGAAGACTTGAATTACTCCCCCTCAGACAATTCTCTCCCCATAAGTCTGATACTCTCCTTTTCAACTCCTTCTCTTTTCACTCTTTCTTTTCTTTTCTTCTCCTCTCCTTTTTGAACTCCTTCTTTGTTCTCTCTTTCTTTTTCTCTCTTCACGCTTCCTCTCCTTTTCAACTCCTTCTCTTTTCACTCTTTCTTTTTCTCTCTTTGTTTTTCTCTCTCCCTGTTTCCTCTCCTTTTCAACTCCTTCTCTTTTTCACTCTTTCTTTTTCTCTCTCCCTGATTCCTCTCCTTTTCTACTTATTTCTCCTCTTTTTAATACTTTAAGATTTTCTTTCATAAATATGTATAAAACATGTAAACAGTTATGCATCTCAAGTGAAAACTTTCACTTTTAATTTTCATAAAAGTTTTACTTCTAATAATCTTTTTTTTTAAATTCTTAAAAACATATGCATGACCTCAAATCTTTTCCTTTGGAATAGGGAAAAGTCGTCCAATATCTTGATATGGGTCACGAAGATAATTGAGTCCTAATTCGTAAAGGTACTCAGGCCAAACCACAATCAACGTCCTGATTGTTCTCCTTTACCTGTTATTCCATGGCTGGAACAACCTAAATATCCCACCGTGAATAAGGCCATGCATAATTTGATTAATGAGACCGTACTGAACTTGGGATGTTTTGTATGAAATTCCTTTATTATGTCATGTATGAAATGCATCATTCCTCCAGAACAATTATACATAACTTAGCGATATACTAAATCCATAATAATTTCATCCTAAGTCCCTAATTCAAAACTAGAACCAAAGGCAGAAAAATAGAAACAACATTGAAGTCATGAAAATGGTAACAACATCAAAGTCATGAAAATGGAAACAATATCAGAGTCATGAAATTCATAACAACATCAAAGTCATGAAAATGGTAACAACGTTAAAGTCATGAAGAATCATTTGAATGCAGTTTTAAAACACCTATATGTGAAAATTCCATTTCCTCACACTCTACTTCTCCAAATCCGTAATAACCCCAAACCGTTTCTTTAAATAATTTCAGTGCCCAAAACCCTCATGCTAGAAGAAGTTAATTTAACAGAACTCACAATTTCACAAATGTATCAGATGCAATAGCATTAACGAGCAAAAATCGTGCTCGACAAGCATAATAACCTTAAATTAAGGTATGTGCATCTAATTACATTTTCTTATCATATAATTCATTCACAAACATCACACAACTAGAGAAAATAATCTTCCATTCCCCTATTTCCTAAACAATTTCAGAGTTTGTAATAAAATTTAATCCGTCAATCTCACATGATATAAAAAGCTTTAATATAAAGAACTCATGGTTTGTGCTAAGGGAGAAGATGAAGTTCTGATTAAATCGGTTTTTGAGCTCCACCTTTTGTTGAATTGCAGCTTTGGCTCAAGCTCTTCAGTTTTGGGTTGTTCTCCCCTGCTTCATTGATCGAGTCTAATTTCTAAAAGTGTAAGGGCAGATTTGGATATGCAAGGTTTAAAAACAGTTTTAAGGAACCTAAAGAAGCTTTTGGTTTTGAAGGATTTGGAAAAGTAAGGAATGTGGGAGGTTTGGAGATTGGGAGGAACAATAATTATGAGGGTTTTCTTTGAGTTTGCTCACGGAACAAGAAGAGAAAGTGTTTTGAAGAAAAATGGGGAATTTTTTTGTATGGGGAATGGTATTTTGGGGAAGTATGTTGGGAATTCCCTTCCTTGCCCTTCATTTATCCAAATATTACCCTACTGCCCCTTGTTTAATTAATCAAGTTTTAAACTACTTATTTTATTTTTAATTTAATAGTTTGACTAATTAAATTCTAGACTTAAAAATATATATTTTTATTAGTTGGGTTGTTACACAATTGATGATCGTAGACCAAACAAGGTTGTGTCGTTCAGTGATGATATAGTATTCAGAGGATCATTGTAATTTCCAATAATCAGAGTTTTATGATGGGATAATTTGAAGTTCCATCAAGTTCTGACTTCTGAGTTATTTTGATTGCTTTTGACTTTGTTATTCTAATGTTTTTTCATCTTCCTTTGATTTACTTGCATCTCATGATTGTTTGGATTCTTCTAGTTTGTCTGCATCTGCTTCCTTTGGTTCTCGTATACCTGCAACATCCTCAACTTGCATCCAAGGAAGGTACACTTTTGTGAATGAGGATCAAACATGCCAAGTTCTCTTTAGTTTTTAACATATAAAAATACAACCAAATTGCTTAAAGTAAGAGATATTAGGCTTTTTACACTTCCATAAATCATATGGTGCTTTATTCAATATTGGCCTAGTTAAAATTCTATTCAGAATATAGCATGCAGTGTTAATTGCCTCTACCCAAAAATGTTTTGAAACATCCATCTCATTTAACATGGTTCTAGCCATTTCTTGAAGGGATCTATTCTTTCTTTCTTCAACTACATTTTTCCGTGGTGTTCTAGGAGAGGAAAAGTTTTGTGAGATTTCACTCATATCACAAAAACATTCAAAGAACTTGTTTTCAAATTCTCCTATAGGATCACTTCTAATTGTAATAATCCTAAAACATTTTTCATTCATTAGTTGTTTGCAAAATGAAATAAGCACTTTGTGGCCATCATCGTTATTTGTTAAGAATTTTACCCAAGTCCACCTAGTGCAATCATCTGCTATTACAAATCCATATTTCTTCCAATTTACTGATGTTGTTTTCACTGGCCCAAAGAGATCTATATGCAACAGCTCAAGGGGTTTGGAGGTAGAGACTAAGTTCTTAGGGGTAAATGAGTTCTTAGTTTGTTTTCCATTTTGACAAGCTTCACACATAATATCTATTTTGTAGCTAAGCTTAGGTAGTTCTCTAACAAATTGAAGTTTATTCAATTTTAAGGTTAATCTTAGGTTTGCATGACCCAACTTTTGTGCCAAATTAATTTTTCATTTATTGACATGAGACACCTAACATCTTGTTTCTCTAAGCTAAATAGATTTATCTTATATAGCTTATTTTGCATCTGACTGTAAAGAGTACAAATCCATCATTTTGACTAATCACTTTGCATGATTTTTGATTAAACAAAATATCATAGTTACAATCACATAATGGACTAATACTTAATAAATTATATTTAAGACCTTTAACAAACAAAACATCTTTAATGAAAGGAAAGGTGTCATTACCAACGGTGTCATGTCCAATGATCGGACTTTTCTCCTTCCCTTCAAAAGTTATTGTGCCTCCTTTTATCAATATTAGGTCCTTGGAACATAGACTTTTCTCCCGTCGTATGTCTCGAGCATCCACTATCCAGGTACCATGACTGGTGTTTATACTTGGATGTTGAGAACATCTGCAGCATATATAATTTTGTTCTTTGGTACCCAAATGTCGTTGGATCCTAGTTTGTTAGTCTCGAAAAGTTTGTTGTCTTTCCTTGTGTTTAACATGGGACAAGATATTTTGGAGTGAATTTTCTTGGAGCAAGCAATATATAAAACATTAGGTTTGATAAGTTCAGACTTGGTAACTATTTCTTGGTATCCTAGAACTCTTTTTCCATTTCTACAAACTTCATAAATCATAAAAGCACACTTGCTTTTTTTTTATACTTTTAGTTATAAAAGACTTAGAATGCTACTTCATATTTAACAGAATTACATATGAAATTTTCTTAAGGTTTTAAGACATGATTATCTTTCAATTGTATTTTTTGTTTTAAGCTCAACACTTTCAATTTTTAAAAAATTAATTTCTTTAGTCAAGTTTGCATTTACATTCGTATCTGCTTTCAATTTTAGAGACAAATTGTAGTTGTGATTTAAAAAATCATTGATGACTATAAGAAATTCAGATTGGGGTAAGTCAGAAGTTACCTTAATTTTATCATTTGTTGAATCACTACTAGAGTCAGAATCATAGTTAGAATTATGATTAGTGTTGGATTTAGAGTCAGAGTTAGTATGAGCCATTAGAGTCAAATCTGCTTGCTCTTCGTAGAGGTTTCATCATATTCATCCTATGTAGCCATCATAACCTTCTTCTTGGGTCTGCAGTCTTTGCTATGATGTTTCCCTTTTCCAGATTTGGCTATTTAGACTTGACAGGCCTAGGTTAATGGCATACATAGCAGATGATGCTTTTTCTTGTCAGACTTGTCATCATTTCCTCTATTAGACTGCCTTGATATTTTATGAGGGAATGGCTTCTTTCTGTTATGCCACATCCTTTGAATTATTTTGGATATGAAAGCTAGGTCCTTATTATTCTTCTGCTTGGTTTCAAAGCCAAAGTCTTTTGCTTCTGCTTGGGCTCATCCTTTGCAATATCAATTTCGTGTGATCTCAAGGAGCTAATCAGTTCTTCCAATTTAAGATTATTTAGATCCATAGCTTCTTGAATGGATGTAATCTTAGGTCTCCACTGGAGTGGCAAACTCCTAAGAAATTTCTTCACATGATCGACAGTAGTCTGACTAGGAGGTTGGCCTTTGCTTCCTGAACTTGCTTGTTTCCTTCATAAGTGAAAACCAGATTTTCATAGACGCTCTTTGTTGTTTCTTTGTCAATCCATTTGTCAAACTCCTTAAACGTGATTGTTGTAACGCCTCAAAGTTTTTATGTAAAGCATTACTTAAAAAAAATTACGATAATTTTTTTATTAAGAATACCTACACTACTATTCAGTGACATAATTACTAAACCATAAACCCCAAAGTAATATACATATTAAAAATATATCGTATTTTTACTAAAATACGCAGCAGATGAATAAAAATTGAAGGTGCAAACACGAGAATGGGGGTTGAATTGTGTTTGACTAACTTGAATACTTTTTCTGTTTTTGCAGTTTTAAAACAAAACTTGATGTATGAATAAAACAGAGTTAGCAGCGGATATAAAGTAAAAATAAAAACACAGAATTTTATACTGGTTCACCGTTAACGAGGCTACGTCCAGTCCCTTCACCTTGAAGGATTTCACTAGATCAAACCTTGAATTACAACAGTTCCACTTACCCTCCAAGTCAGTCTTCTCAAACAGTCTAACAATCCTAGACTCTTGAGGAAAACAGCACCTTGACTTCCTAAGTCAAGTCTTCTCCTACCAATCTGACAACCCCAAATTGTAGAAGGAATTACAACGCCTTGAATCTAATTGCCAAGTAATCTGCTACCCCTTCTGACTCCCACAGATTGTAGACTCTACTTCAACAACTTAGATCTAACACAAGGGAAAGAAAATAACACGAGTGCTAGCTTCTGGAAAGCTGGAACTCACAATTAACCTCACTGAAAACTTGAGTGTTTGCTTCGGAAGTGTATGACTCTTTTGTTATTTTCGATGCTAAATATTCTGACTTTAGCCTCCTTTTATAGATGCAGATTAGGGCCTCTTCCAAGCTTAATTTTGAGTTGTATCTTGCTGGATTCTCTTGCAAAAATATCTTGACCAATCGGGCTTCACTTAAATAAAAGACATATCTTTTTAAGCTTCAGATTTGCTTTCAAAAATAACTGGTCAATCTTATCTTTAATTAATTCTAGAACAAATCTTTCTTTTCCTGCCAATAGCTTCTGAACTCACATAAGACTTCACTTTATTTTTGTATCAAATCCTTTTAATACTTTGATCAAATTTAATTAAATCTCCACCGTTAATCCTTATGATTAAATCTAGACCGTATGATCTACTGCGCTAGTCCACGTTTGGACCTTACTAAGTGATCTGCTGTGATCCTCTTATTTCGGCCAACCCTGGACCACACTTTCTGATCTTTTGATCTCGGCAAACCTGGTCTAGCAAACTGATCTGCTGTGATCCTCTGATCTCGGCCAATGCTGGACCACACATTCTGACCTTCTGATTTCGGCCAACACTGGGCCATGGTCTGATCTTATGATCTCGGCCAACACTGGGCCAAATACCTAAATCTGAACCATTGATCTGAATATCTTCCCTCTGATCTGGATCAATTCTGGACTTGGTATGGATTGAATTGAAATTAACTCTGGACAAATAATATTTCAGTCTGGACATTTTACCTTCTGTTTTGGATCAGTTCTGGATCATATCTGGAGATCATTTCTTCTTGTCTGAACTTAGTTTCATACCCTGAACCATGCTATCTTCTGGTCTGGGTCAAATATGGATTGGTTCTTTTGTTTTGGACCCATTAACTTATCCTCTGATTAAGTCTGGATCAAGTCTGGGCTGTTTATGATTTCACTGCCAGGCCATCTTCTGGTCAGAATAACTTCTAAAATAAATCTAACATTTGATTCCTTCTGTTCTGGATCAAGTCTCCCTCTGGCAGACTTCCTTCTGGTCTGGTCCAGGTCTCCTTCTGACTTTGCTTCCTTTTGATCTGGGCCAGCAAAGATATCCTCTTGTGGTGTTTTGAGATCCTGGTGTATCCCCTGGTAATTCCAAGATGCATTCTGGATGCATTTTCTGCCTCTGATAACTTCATCTTCTGGTGGTATTTAATATAGTAATTCAAGGTACAATATTGATTACATTGAGTGCTTTTGTAAACATCAGAATCCTAAGTACTTAGAACCAACTTGGTTCCAACAATCTCCCCCTTTTTGATGATGACAAAACCTTAACTTATTTTGCTAGTTTATAACCCGTAGTGCTGAAATACTCCCCATCAGACCAATCTATCCCCCTAAGTCTTATATTGACTTTTTCTTCTCCTTTTCTACTCCTTCTCTTTTTCTTCTCTTCTTCTCTACTTTTCAACTCCTTCTTTATTCTCTCTTTCTTTTCTCTCTTCACATTGCCTCTCCTTTTCAACTCCTTCTCTTTTCACTATTTCTTTTTCTCTCTTTATTTTTCTGTCTCCTTGTTTCTTCTCCTTTTCAACTCGTTCTCTTTTCATCTCTTTCTTTTTAGCTCCTCCTTTCTTTTTATCTCTCCTTTTCTACTTATTTCTCCTTTTTCTCTCTCTCCCTCTTTTTGTTATCAGCCAAAAAGAGATCCTACTATTTTTGTATTTTTTGTTTTTCTCTTTACAATTTACAGAAAGTAAAATAGAAAATTAAAAAGCATAAAATAAAATTACAAGAAAATTAAAAAAAACTCCTAAGAAGACTACTTGAGCCAGTCAGATATGGAGACAATGTTGAGATGCTTCTTGATGAACTCGAACCTATCTTTTGGTAATGCTTTGGTGTAGATATCAGCCCATTGATGATTAGTGTCCACAAACTGAATGCTTAAAGTCCCTTTTTGAACATGGTCCCTAATGAAATGATGTTTTATTTCAATGTGTTTGGCTCTAGAGTGTAAGATAGGGTTCTTGGTTAGGTTTATGGCTGAAGTGTTATCACAGAACAAAGGGATATTGGTTTCAAAGATGTTGTAGTCTTCAATTTGATGTTTCATCCAGAGTAACTGTGAACTGCATCCTGCTGCTGATATATACTCAGCTTCAGCTGTTGACATGGCAATGGTGCTTTGTCTTTTGCTTGACCAAGAGATCAAATTATCACCTAAGAAAGTGCAGTTGCCACTTGTACTTTTCCTTTCCAGCTTGTCTCCAGCATAGTCGGAATCACAAAAACCTCTGAGTTTGTAGGTTGGGGTTTTCTTGTATAACAGGGTAAGGTTGGTGGTTCCTTTAAGATATCTCAGAATTCGTTTGACAGTAGTTAAATGGGATTCCCTAGGGTCAACTTGAAAACGAGCACATAAACAAACATTAAACAGAATGTCAGGTCTAGAAGTAGTTAAATAAAGAAGGGATCCAATCATACCTCTGTATGTTTTCTGGTCTACCTTTTGGCTGGTATCATCTTTCTCAAGTGAGCAGGTTGGGTGCATGGGGGTAGCCATAGGCTTCCAGTCACTCACGTTGAACTTTTTGAGAAGTTCTTTAGTATATTTAGATTGGTGAATGAGTATACCTGATTTATCTTGGTGAATCTGAATTCCCAAGAAGAACTTGAGCTCTCCCATCATGCTTATTTGGAACTCTTTCTGCATTAGGTCAGAAAACTTTTTGCTCAAAGTGCCATTAGTCGATCCAAATATGATATCATCAACATAAACTTGAATAATCAAAATATCATTTTTAATGGATTTCCTAAATAAAGTATTATCAATCTGGCCTCTATTAAATTCATTCTTAAGCAGAAAGTTACTAAGTCTGTCATACCATGCCCTTGGTGCTTGTTTTAAACCATATAAAGATTTCTTAAGTTTAAAAAATGGTCTGGAAAATCAGAATTTTCAAATCACTTATGTAGCCATTTAAGAATGCACTTTTAACATCCATTTGATATAGCATTATATCATGATTAGCAGCAAATGATAAGAGAATTCTAATTGCTTCTAACCTGGCCACTGGAGCAAAAGCCTCAGTGTAATCTATACATTCCTGTTGACTGTATCCTTGAGCTACTAATCTGGCTTTGTTCCTTACCACTTCACCTTTTTCATTGAGTTTATTCCTGAACACCCACTTGGTTCCAATAATGTTTTTGTTTGGTCTGGGTACCAAATCCCAAACATCATTCCTTTGGAATTCATTCAGCTCTTCTTGCATTGCAAGTATCCAACCTTCCTCTGCCAAAGCATTATCAACATTGCTTGGTTCAACTGTTAAGAGTAAACCAAACAGACTAGTTTCAGTGTAATCTATACCTTCCTGTTGACTGTATCATTGAGCTACTAATCTGGCTTTGTTCCTTACCGCTTCACCTTTTTCATTGAGTTTATTCCTGAACACCCACTTGGTTCCAATAATGTTTTTGTTTGGTCTGGGTACCAGATCCCAAACATCATTCCTTTGGAATTCATTCAGCTCTTCTTGCATTGCAAGTATCCAACCTTCCTTTGCCAAAGCCTTATCAACATTGCTTGGTTTAATTGTTGAGAGTAAATTAAACAGACTGGTTTCTCTACTTGATGATCTGGTCTTTAAAGGTTCTGCTGCACTGCCAATAATGAGAGATTCTGGATGTGAAGACTTGTACCTCCATCCATTATTTCCCTCTGACTTGTCTTCAGAGTCAGCATGTTCTTCTTCATCTTGATATTTCTCAGATTCTGCTGCTAATTCATGTGCCTCTGGTTCACCTGCAATTTCCTCATCTTGCTTTGACTTTTCAGAGTCAAGTTGTTTATCATCAAACTTAATGTGGATTGATTCTTCCACAGTGTTAGTTTCTTTGTTAAACACTTTATAAGCTTTTGATCTCTTAGAGTAGCCAATAAAGATACACTTTTGAGATCTAGAATCAAACTTAGCTAGGTTATCTTTAATGTTCAACATAAAACAGATGCAGCCAAATTTCTTAAAGTAGGAAATATTGGGTTTCTTACCTTTCCTCAGTTCATAGAGAGTTTTATTTAAGATGAACCTGATGTAGACTCTATTCTGAATGTAGCAGGCTGTGTTGATAGCTTCTGCCCAAAGGTAGGTGGCAACCTTCATATGATTCAGCATGGTTCTGGCTGTTCTTCTTTTCTACCAATCCATTCTGTTGAGGTGTTCTGGGGGATGAGAAGTTGTGAGAAATGCCATTCTCATCACAGAATTCTTCAAAATACTTGTCCTTGAATTCACCTCCATGATCACTTCTGATGGTTATGATCTTAATACCCTGTTCATTCATAACTTGCTTACAGAAAGAAATAAATACTTTGTGAGATTCATCTTTGTTCTTTAAAAATTTTACCCAAGTCCACCTTGAGTAATCATCAACAATCACAAAACCATATTTCTTACAACCGAGAGAAGCTGTTTGAAAAGGACCAAACAGATCTAAGTGAAGCAGTTCAAGTGGTTGAGAGGTAGAAACACATTTTTTATTTTTAAAAGAGCTTTTAGTTTGTTTACCTCTTTGACATGCTTCACACAGAATCTCAATTTGGAACTTACCTTGGGAAGCCCTCTTACTAACTGGAGTTTTCTCAATTCGAATATAAGCCTAGGGTTTGCATGCCCTAACCTTTTGTGCCAAATCAGATTCTGCTCACTCACAGACAATAAGCACTTAACTTGTTGCTTAGCAAGACTGAACAGATCAATTTTATAAACATTATCCTACCTAGTGTCAGTAAATAAAACCAACCCATCAAGTTGACTAACAGCTTTGCAAGTTTTTTGATTAAAGATAACATCATAATTGCAATCACTTAATTGACTTATGCTCAGAAGCTTGTGTTTTAGCCCTTTAACTAACAGAACATTTTTAATAGAAAGGGAAGAAGAAGTGTTACGAGCAGTTCCTGTACCAATAATCTGAACTTTCTGATTTCCTCCAAAAGAAACTTTGCCTCCATTCTTCATAGTCAGATCCAGAAACATAGATTTGTCTCCTGTCATGTGCTTGGAGCAGCCACTGTCAAGATACCAAGTTTTGTGTTGCTGATCAGACCTTGCCTTTTCTCTGTCAGAGTCAGAGTCAGAGTCAGACTCAGATTTAGACCTAGCTTCTGTTCGAGCCATTAGAGCCAGTTCTTCTTCTGGCCTGTTTGTGCAGTTTCTTTGATTCTGCTTTGGTTGATAAACTATGTTCCTCTAATGATTCTGGAACATGTTTTGATTCTGGTAATTTTGGTGAATCCTGTGATTCTGATAACCTTGATGATTAAGGTGATTCTGGTGATTTGGGTGACTCTGGTGGTTCTGATGAATTTGGTAATTCTGGTAATTCCTGTTTTGATTCTGGTTCTGGTTCAAGTGTTGATTCTGATTCTGGTTCCAGTATTGGTTCTGGTTCCAGTGTTGGTTCTGGTTCCAGTTTCTGTGCTTCTGATACTGGTTCCAATTCTGGTTCTGATTCTGATTCCGGTTCTGGTTGAGTTGACCAGACCTTTTTCCATCAAACTCATATTGCCTTTGTCTTGTTGTAGCAAGAACATAAACCTTCTTCTGCTTATGCATTGCCAACATCCATTGTCCAGTCACCATTGTTGGTGTCTCCTTCTGGTTGCTCAGAATATCTGCAACATAGACAATTTGATCTTTTGGTACCCAGAACTGATTGGGTCCAGGTTTGTTAGTCTTAACAGCTCTCTGATCTTGTTCAAATTTTACCATTGGACAAGATAGTTCAGAGTGACCTTTCATAGCACAAACAATGCATAAAACATCAGAATTAACAGCTTTACTTTCAGCAATCGTTTTTGTAAAACAAAGACCTCTCTTTCCAGTGTTACTGTTTCCATAAATCATAGATGCATATTTACTTCTTTCCATTCCATTGGAAATAAAGTTTTGAAAAAATTGCTCATGCATATCAGATTCACAAACCGTTTTGGAAGTGGAACAAATATTACTTTTGAGAGTTTGGTTTTCAGATTTGAGTCTTGCAACTTCAATTTTAAAATCATTGTTTTCAGTTGCATACTCAAAATTTCGATTCTTTAAAACTTGGACTTCTTTGGTTAGATTTTTCTTATCTTTCCTAAGAGTTTTCAATTTTAAAGACATCTTATTGTTTGCATTTAAAAAGTCTTTTAAAGTCTCAATTAATTCAGATCTAGTGAGATCAGAAAATACCTCATCGTCTTCATCTTCTGAATCTGTTCCAGAGCCTGAGCTGTATTCAGAACTTGAATTTTTATGAGCCATCAAAGCCAAAATTGCTCTCTCTGATGTGCTTCCCGACATGCTTGAATGACTGCTTTGATCATTCTTCCTTCTGCCTGCTTTGCTTCCTGATTTCTTGCCTTTGTGAAGTCCAGAGGCAGGCCTGATGTGTGCCATCTTTGCTGTTTCTGCCTCTTCTTCATCAGACGATTCTTCTTCTGATTCTGATATATCCCAGGCTGCCATCAGACCCTTCTTTCTGAATCTGGAACTCTTCTTGTGTTGTTTGCCTTTTTCCAGATTTGGACATTCTGACTTGATATGTCCATAACAAACAATACTCTTTTTGTCAGATTCTTCCTATCCTTTGTTGTTTTGTTTCTTCTTGAAGCTTCTCCTCTTCCTGTTTTCCCAAATCTTAACCATCTGTTTGGTTAAGTAAGCCATATCATCACAGTCACTGTCGTTGTCCTCTGATTCTGATGCTGCCCTTGCAGCTTTCTTCTGTTTTGACTTCAGGGCTAGATTTTTCTTCTTCGTTGGTTCATCTGCTTCTAGTTCTATTTCATGAGACTTGAGTGAGCTGATCAGATCTTCAAGTCTTAAGTTATTCAGATCTTTGGCTTGCTGAACTGCAGTAACCATTGGTCTCCACTTGGTCGGTAAGCTTCTTAGAATCTTCTTGACATGATCTGCTATTGTATAGCTTTTCTTCAAGAACTTCAGTCCAGATATCAAAGTCTGGAATCTGCAGAACATTCCATCAATGTTTTCATCATCTTCCATCTTGAACATCTTATACTGTTTGAACAGTTTGTTAGCCCTTGCTTCTTGAACCTGCTGGCTTCCTTCATAGGTCAGAACCAGATTGTCGAATATGCTTTTTGTTGTTTCTTTATTTGTACATCTGTCAAATTCCTTGAATGTGATGGCACTGATCATGATGTTTCTGGACTTGTGATGCAGTTTGAATAATTTGCTCTAGTCTAGTTTCATATCATCCATGTCCAATTCTTTAGTTGGATCTCCTGGAAAAGTAGGTTCAGTGTATCCTTTGACTACCATCTTCCATGATTCAGGATCTTGAGATATGAAGAAACTTCTCATTCTGTCCTTCCAATACTCAAATCTTTCTCCATCAAATAATGGTGGTATGTTGATGTTGCCTCCCAATTCATCTTTGGACTCTGCCATGTTGAACCCCTTTGATGCCAACTGAAGGTGCAAACACGAGAAGGGGGGTTGAATTGTGTTTGACTAACTGGAATAATTTTTGTGTTTTTGCAGTTTTAAAACAAAACTTGATGTATGAATAAAACAGAGTTAGCAGCGGATATAAAGTAAAAATAAAAACACAGAAATTTATATTGGTTCACCGTTAACAAGGCTACGTCCAGTCCCTTCACCTTGAAGGATTTCACTTATTCAAACCTTGAAATACAACAGTTCCACTAACCCTCCAAGTCAGTCTTCTCAAACAGTCTAACAATCCTAGACTCTTGAAGAATATAGCACCTTGACTTCCTTAGTCAAGTGTTCTCCTACCAATCTGGCAACCCCAGATTGTAGAAGGAATTACAACGCCTTAAATCTAATTGCCAAGTAATCTGCTACCCCTTTTGACACCCTCAGATTGTAGACTCTACTTCAACAACTTAGATCTAACACAAGGGAAAGAAAATAACACAAGTGCTTGCTTCTGGAAAGCTGGAACTCACAATTAACCTCACTGAAAACTTGAGTGTTTGCTTTGGAAGTGTATGACTCTTTTGTGATTTTTGATGCTAAGTATTCTGCCTTGAGCCTCCTTTTATAGATGCAGATTAGGGCCTCTTCCAAGCTTAATTTCGAGCTGTATCTTGTTGGATTCTCTTGCAAAAATATATTAAACAATCGGGCTTCACTTAAATAAAAAACATATCTTTTTAACCTTCAGACTTCACTTTATTTTTTTATCAAATCCTTTTAATACTTTGATCAAATTTAATCAAATCTCCACCGTTAATCCTCGTGATTAAATATGGACCGTTTGATCTTCTGCGCTAGTCCACATCTGGACCATACTAAGTGATCTGCTGTGATCCTCTGATTTCGGCCAACCCTAGACCACACTTTCTGATCTTCTGATCTTCTGATGTCGGCCAACCTGGTCTAGCAAACGGATCTGCTGTGATCCTCTTATCTCGGCCAATGCTGGACCACACATTCTGAACTTCTGATTTCGGCCAAGACTGGGCCATAGTCTGATCTTCTGATCTCGGCCAACACTGGGCCAAATACATAAATCTGAACCATTGATCTGAATATCTTCCCTCTGATCTGGACCAATTCTGGACTCGGTCTGGATTGAATTGAAATTAACTCTGGACAAATAATAATTCCGTCGGGACATTTTACCTTCTGTTTTGGATCAGTTCTGGAGATCATTTCTTCTGGTCTGGACTTAGTTTAATACCCTAAACCATGCTATCTTCTGTTCTGGGTCAAATCTGGAATGATTCTCTTGTTTTTGACCCATTAACTTATCCTCTGATTAAGTCTGGATCAAGTCTGGACTGTTTATTATTTCACTGCCAGGCCATCTTCTGGTTAGAATAACTTCTAGAATAAATCTGACATTTGATTCCTACTGGTCTAGATCAAGTCTCCCTCTTGCAGACTTCCTTCTGGTCTAGTCCAAGTCTCCTTCTGACTTTGCTTCCTTCTGATCTGGGCCAACAAAGATATCCTCTGGTGGTGTTTTGACATCCTGGTGTATCCTCTTGTAATTCCAGGATGCATTCTGGATACATTTTCTGCCTCTGATAACTTCATCTTCTGGTGGTATTTAATATAGTAATTCAAGGTACAAAATAAGATTACATGGAGTGCTTTGTAAACATCAAAATCCTAAGTACTTAGAAACAACTTGGTTCCAACAAAAACTCCTTCAAAAGAAAACAAACTTTGATGAGTTGTTAGGATATTACGTTTCTGAAACTAAAAATGGAATGCTTCAGACTTTTTCCTCCTATAAACTTGATTTAACTATAATTTCTTAATTTAATTCCAAAAACTCAATAATACTTGTATGGTTTTCATACAAAAATGTATTTCTAATTAAATAAGTAAATACATATTATAACTCCCATTCCCAATATCACGTAATAGAGTGGGGCTTCTCCCAAACTTGAACTTCAAGTCTCGTTAACCTATAATAACTGCGATTTCGCAAACGTAGGGCCAATCCAATCAAACACAAACAATGAAGAATGTGAGTTTTAAAATCTTGTTGATGGTATAATATAAGTAAGAAGAACACACAAATAATCAACACTTAGTCATATCAACCACATCACAATATATCAAAACATTCAAGGAAATAATCATATTATAGAATCAAAATCACTTAAGGAAAATCAATATCTAATTATAACATCAAAATCCAGTAGTGAAGCATTGCTCAATCATGATATTGTTGGCAATGTTAGCTCAGTTTGGAATGTGTCTTGAACAAATGGATGTTAAGACAACCATCCTACATGGTGAGCTTGAAGAACAAATTTTCATGAAGCAGCCAGAAGGATTTGAGGAAAAGAACAAACAGGATCAAGTATGTTTGCTCCAAAGGTTTGATAGTTTTATATGGACTAAAACAATCCCCACGCCAATGATACGAAAGGTTTGATAGTTTTATTTTGAGCCTTAAATATAGAAGGAGGAATCATGATAGTTGTGTCTATTATAAGAAGATGGAAAATCATGATTACATATACTTACTTCTATATGCTGATGATATGTTGATTGCTAGTAAAGGCATGGTCAATATAGACAAAGTAAAGGAAATGCTCAAATATGAATTTGAGATGAAAGACCTAGGTAATGCGAAAAAGATTATAGGCATGCAAATCAAACGAAACAGTGATACTGGAACTATGCACATAACTCAAGAAGGCGATGCAAATAGAGTGGTTCAAAAGTTTAAAATGGATGAAGCTAATTCTATAAATGTACCTATTGCACCTTATTTCCTCGGAAGATTGTCCAAAAACAACAAAGGAACACAAGGAAATGATGGAGAAACCCTATTCCAGTGCAGTAAGAAGCTTAATGTATGCAAGGGTTTGTACTAGACCTAACCTGGCTTATTTAGTTAGTCTAGTGAGAAGATTTATAGGGAATCTAGGACCTCAACACTGGCAGGCTATGAAACACATCCTCGGGTATCTCAAAGGATCAACAAAGGTTGGATTAAAGTATAGAAGATAGATCCATTCTTTAGGTGGAGCTTTGGGATATGTTGACACCGACTTTGCTGGTGACAGAGACAAGATAAGGTCTTTGACTAATGCTATTAAGGAAACTCTCACTACTAGAAAAACAGGATTTAGCGTCGGCCAAAAGCCGACGCTAACCCCCCAAAAGCCGACGCTAACGCCTTTTTAGCGTCGGATTAGCGTCGGAGTCGGGCCTAGGCTAAAACGGTCGAAGCTATTGCATAGCGTCAGCCATATAGCGCCGGATGGTATATTAGCGTCAGCCGGGCCGACGCTAAACCAATGCTAGCAAATAAAAAAACCCATCCGACGCTAAAAAAGCCGTTTGCCACGTCATTTTCAAAAAAACATGTAGCGTCGGATGGCCGACACTAAAGTCAACAATAAAAAAAGTCAATAAACTGTTAGAGTCGGTCTGGGCGACGCTATAGTCAAATAAAAGTCAATTTTTTTTGTTTATTAGCGTCGGATATAGCCGACACTAAAGTCAAACATGAAAAGTCAGCAATTAGGTAGCGTCGGAGGAAGCCGACGCTAAGTTGAAATTTATTTTATTTTTGTTTTTTTAGCACCTGCTCAAATAATATTTAAAATTTTTATAAAATAACTAATACTTCAAAAATCCCCTTGCATTAACAACATAAAAAAGGCAACAAAGTATCATTTATTATCATAATCCAAAATATTAACATAATATCAAATAACAACCTAACAAAGTCACCTATTGCATAATTGTCAACCAAGGACTACAAAAAGTAAACATAACTAAATATCAGATCAAAGTTCTTCCAGTGACAGGTCGTCGAAATTATCATCGTAATGAGGATGCGAAGGAGGATGACTCGCATTAGATGATTCACCAGCTGATTGACGCTGCAAAGCGTCAATTTTATCTACAAAAAATTGTTTTAATGCATCAAAATCATTCTCTAACTTCTTTGAACGCTCCTTAGCCTCTTCGGCAACTTCGGTAGCCACTTGAGCTTGGGCCACTGCATCCTGAGCAATTTGTTCAGCTCTAATTCTAGCTGTCCTCTCCGCTTGTAAAGACATTTGAGTCATAGAATTAGAAGGATTCTGGGATTGTTGTGTAATTGATGTACTCCCATGACGGAGGTTATCTGATAAGTCTCCCGTACCATAAACTCGACCACGAGTGCGACCCCCTACAGATTGTGTCCATAATTTAAGTATTGTCGATCCATCTAACTCTTTAGCACCATCTACACTTGTGTCGCCAAGCTGTGTTTGTACTTCCTTCATTTTTTCTTAAATGTTCCCTGATCAATGGAAAAAATTAATAAGGTAATATACCATCTACACTAATACATGTATAATAAATATATATAAAGAATTTGCATAAAGAATTTAGATAAATAAAGAACATACATAAGTAGATTCTGCGCGACTATCAACCCAGGCGCCATTTTTCCCCTTATGGGTTGTCAAAAATAACTCATCGGGAAGTAAATCTCTTTGAAGTTTATTGCTCTACAAATAAAATCAAGATTATTGGACCACAATTAAAATAAAATCAAGACTATTGGATCACAGCTCACAAGTAGATATCATAACATTAAATTGAATTAATTTTAGGTAAATGTCAATTTAATACTTACGAGCTCAAATGCAACATCAAGATGAGCCTTGCGGCCTGAGGTGTGGACAACTCCACCTCTTGCTGAAGCTCGATTGATCTTATTTTGACTGGAGATGTTCTTGAATGATGCACCTTCTCAATATGCTTGAAGACCAGTCCAAGCTTCCTCACCTATCCAATTAGGTATAGTGTGCTTTAGTATTCCTTAATTTTTGAACTATTAGCATAACAATAATAATAAAGGAACTAACAGCATTACACTAACAGCAACCTTCCGGCAGTTTTAAAAACAGAAGCAATATTCACAAAGTACAGGTTAGGACGTAGGACAATGAAGTATTTTCAAAGTTTACCAAGTGAGGAAACGTGTTTCAGGTAGTGTTCAGCTAGAAGTTTCTTTTAGGAAGAAAAATTACATTTTATTTTTGTAGTTTCCCAGGCAAATTAATCAACCACGCTGAAAGGACATGTCATCTTGGACAAAATCTGTGCAACATTAGCTATTAAGTTTACCACAACCATTCATAATAATAAACATACAGTGCAACAACGAGTCTCAAAAGTGCTTGCTTCATATATATATAAAAACAGAACACAATACACAAATCAAATACAGCACATATTCAACTTACTTTCCAAATCCAGAACTTGAATTGTAAGTTATAACTTATACATGATGGATTGTGTTTAAGTTTACCAGAAAAGGCATTAGCTATTAAGTTTTCCTCACCTATCCAATTAGGTCGAGTCCCTTTCTTCCTCGCCTTTGTAAGCATATCAGATAGTCTTTTAGCGGCCTTTTGTTCAAACACACGTTTCACAGCATCATTATCACAAGGATCCCACGACACCTACTCCTGGGAATAAAAAAAAGTATATATGTAGTAACTACTATTAACAAAACAGATAACATAATTGTCCCTATATATGCTACAAAGACAAATTGAACATATAATTATATTCAAATGCTTACCGTAAATTTTTCAAACCAATCTTGTCTAATAATGTCAGTGGTTGCACTCCAACCATAGATAGGCTCACGAAACTATTTTTGTATGGCATACCTAATGGCATCTGCAACTGCGTTGCTGGGACTGAGTCTGCATTAATGTATTAAACAAACATAGTATTAAGTAAATAAAATGAGTCTACACTTATGATTCTAGTATAATTCATGGCATTTTGTTGATTGATGCTGAAGAAAATAAGCGATAATGTAACTTACCCTTTACCATAAGGTCGTATAATGACTTTTCCATTATCATCTGTCACATACACGAGATGAGGAACATTCTGGTGACCCACCTCCTCACCCTCTTTGTTGTGGTCCCCAATTTCAACCCTATCCTCATGATCATTAGAAGTTTCTGGCACATTCTTCTCAACCAAAGTCTCATGTGGGGAATGTTGTGAAGAGACACCCATAGTCTAAATATTTAAACTTGGAGTCGGCATAAACACAAATACCTCAGGGGTTTTAGCATGGATAGGAGATGGTGTCGGGTGCGATGGAGGTGTTACAGTATTAGCAGATGCTCCAATATTAGTCGACGAAGGAGGTTGAGACGGGGCTGGAGACGATCTATGAAGTGGCCTAATGGTAGACAAATTGCGACGTATGACATCCCGCTGCTCATTAAGTTTACCCGGTCGTATCATCTATGGTTTACACCGAGTAAGATGGACCTTTCCTTTATCACGCCACCTTTGTTATTCATCTGTTGTCATAAAGTCAAAAAATGTCATTTAATTAGAAAATGGTACAACATGTAAACAATATGTAAACAATTTATACAAGAACTTCATAAAGGAATAATCTAGAAAGGACTTCAGAAAGGAAAAATTTAAACAATGTAAACAATACATTAAGAACGTCAGAAAGGAAAATTTCATACAAGACAATATGTAAACAATTTATCAGAATTCAGCAAGTTGCTTAAGTACAACATGAACAATGCAATACAAAATACATAAAATAAACTCTAATATTGTACAATACAAAATACTATTATAATATCTTCAATCATTATCCTTTCTCCTTTCACCACAATCTTCAGTCAAAAATCTCTTCCAACACATTCGCTTATGAGTTGTCACGTAAACAAGATATTGATTCAATTTCTGCAATTGGTAGAACATTTGACATCCCATCAGACTGATAAGGCATTTCATCCTCTATGTTGTCAATCTCCACATGACCCCTTGGTTTTGTGGTAATTGCCACACACCATCCACGCTTATCTTTACACATTTCTGGATAAGGGACATAATACACTTGTCTTGCTTTTTTCACAAGAATGAAAGGATCATAAAGACGATAACGTTTATCCATCTTAATATCGACAATTTGATATTGTGGATGAATCTTTGTACCCCTGTTTTTTGTAGGGTCAAACCATTCACAATAAAATAATGCAACCTTATCCTTCAGACCAAAGTAATCTAGTTCTAAGATATAATTGATTGTGCCATAATAGTCATCTTCTCCTCCTTCAGTAAGACCCTTTACATGCACCCCACAATTGATTGTCTTTTTATTATTGCTGTAATCCTTAGTGTGAAACTTGTACCCGTTAACAAAGTAAATGTTCCAAGATACCGCCATTGACGAAGGACCACGATATAGTGCTATTATGTCTTTGTTGGTCACTTCATTTGCCTCGTTATTTACATATGCTTTCAGCCATATGGGAAACTCTGCATGTATACGACTAGATGTGTCTTCTTCGTTGATTGAGTGATTCTCCAAAAATATGCTGTCAACAATCACATAATTCATAAGTAAATATTTATTATGATTTGCATCAATATAATGTTTCAAGCGTTGTGATGAACACTTACTCAAGATATGGTTTAATTTCATCACAATTAATCAAGACGTGTACATGAGCAGATTTCCATTCGTTATCTGTTAGATAATGTGTTCCTGACTTCCCACTAGGTCGACCACGTTTCACCAAGATGGATAGTGAAGGTTGGAGATCATCACATTCTAAATGACGATTATTACTTACATTTGTCGTTGGCAACAAATGGAATGAGTTGAAATAATGAGAACAAAAATAGGTTGTCTCGCGTTGTATATAGTCAGCGCATATAGAGCCTTCAACCCTAGCCTTGTTTATCACTGTGCACTTTGAGACTCCCATACATTTACACGTTGAATAATTAAAAGTCTATTCAGTAAGTTATATAATAAACATGTAATCCGTTTAAAAATCAACCACAACAATTACCTTTCAAATGGATACATCCACCGGTAATGTACTGGACCACCTAACATAGCTTCATTGGCAAGATGGATTGGAAGATGCTCCATTGAGTCAAAGAAACCTGGTGGAAAAATCCTTTCTAACTTGCATATGATAACTGGAATGTTATCATTCAACTTAACTAAGTCATCCAACTTCAGTGTATTGCAACAAAGATCCTTGAAGAATCGACTTAGCTCCATTAATGGTTTCCAAACAAATTCTGGCAAGGAATGAAATGCAATTGGAAGTAAACATTCCATGAAAACATGACAGTCATGGCTCTTCATCCCATGTATCGTACCCTTTTCAACATCGACACACCTAGCAATGTTTGAAGCATAACCATAAGGCATTCTCAATTCTTTAAGCCATTTACAAACCAACTTGGCATCTGATGCTGTCAAAGTGTAATTTGCCTTTGGTTTACCCATCTTTCCGTTAGATAAGACTTGCATCTCCAAGTCCCCGCGAAAGCATAATAAAGACAAGTCTTTTCTCGCCTTTTTATTATCCTTTGTTTTACCTTTAATATTCATAACAGTGTTAAATATATTATCGAAGAAATTTTTCTCGATGTGCATCACATCCAGGTTGTGCCTTAACAAGTTATCCTTCCAATATGGAAGATCCCAAAAAATACTTCGTTTTTTCCAATTATGACCCACTCCATACCCGTCCAATTTCTTTTTCCAACCAATTTCAGTCACTTTTGGAAATTTACTCACCACCTCCCATACATCTTGCCCTGTGTAAATGTAAGGTTGACCGTCTTTCTCATCCTTATTTTTTGTAAAACTTCTTTTACTTCTTCTGAAAGAGTGATTAGCTGGCAAGAATTGACGATGACAATCAAACCAACAATTCTTACCACCATATTTCAAAGTGAAAGCTTTTGTGTCTTCCATACAATGAGGACATGCCAATTTACCTTGGGTTCCCCATCTAGATAACATACCATATGCAGGAAAATCATTAATTGTCCACATCAAGCATGCTTTCATGATGAAGTTTTGTTTTGTGGATATATCATAGGTCAAAATGCCGTTGGACCACAGTTGTTGCAAATCATCAATCAATGGTTGCAAGTAGACATCTATATTTTGTTTGGGATTAGAAGGTCCAGGTATGAGACAAGTCAAAAATAAGTATGGTTTGGTCATGCACATTTCAAGGGGAAGATTATATGGTGTGACTATAACTGGCCAACAAGAGTATAGAGAAGCAGACTCTTGAATGTAAGGAGTAAATCCATCGGCACATAGACCCAACCTTACATTTCTGGGGTCATTAGCAAAGTCAGGATATACTTCGTCAAAATGTTTCCATGCTTTTCCATCTGACGGATGGCGAAGGATGTTTGAACTCTTTTTATTCTCGTGATGCCATCTCATTTCAGCTACAGACTCGATTGATGCATACAATCTTTGTAATCTAGGAATGATAGGGAAATAAAACATTCTTTTTGCTGGAACATCTTTGTACTTTCCCATACCAGTCCTACGTGGAATGAACCTAGGAGAATGACAAAATTTGCACTCAGATAACTTGCTATCATCCTTGTAATATAACATACATCCTTTCTTACAACAGTCAATCTTCTCAACCTTCAAATCTAACTTTGAAACCAATTGTGTTGCTTGGTAATAGTTATCTGGCAAGCATGTGGAACATGCCAATTAGACCTAATTGCCAGTAGTTGAACACATATTGATAATATTGATTGGGTAGCCCCATCGTAGATGGGTTTGTTGGTGGATATCAACTTGTCATAAAACTGTTTTGCATCTTCGTTAGGCAACTCATCCTCAGCAAATGTCTCATTTCCCATGTTAGCGTTCACATCAAGGACATCTCGATAAGGCCTAAAAGCATCAAACACCATTTCATCCATTGCATTAAATTGGTCGTCATGACGCACATTCCTACTGCTAGTCGAACCACCCGTTGTTTCAACCATTGGCTTCACTTCTCCGTGTTCAGTCCAAATCCAATAATCTGGTTGAAATCCATCCCGGTACAAGTGAAGTCTAACAGTAGTTGCTGTAGATATCTTGATACACTTGCATTTTACACACGGACACCTTATCCCTCCCTCAGATATACAAATCGGTTGTTTCAAAGCCCTCTTCACAAAATCTTTAACACCACTAATATACTCCTTTTTCAATCCATGTCTATTTGCATGCACCCTATTGTACATCCAAGTACGATCCATTTACTATAAGACAAAAACTTAACTTGTCAATCACTGAATAAGTTTGAAAAAATATCACTTACACATATATGAAGACCAAAAACCAGAAAACAAAAATGAATTCAGATGATTTTTTTTTCAGGAACCAAACAGTGTATACTTTTATAGAGTTTTTTTAATGTTTTATCACATTTTGACTTCAATTGTTTGTTTCAACAATAATTTATTATTTTATTTAAAAGATATAGTTGACTTACGTGAATAATGTTTAGCTGTGATTTTTATTTCTGTATTATGTACATATTCTCCTCTTTTTTGTTCGTTTCGTTATTAGCTAATTCTGATGTTTTCTTTCATTTTCTCTATATATGACAACAATCCTATATATGAAGTTCAATAATTTTCATATTAGCTAATTCTGATGTTTTACAAATAAGATAATAGCATTTTCTTACAAGAAAAAAAACAAGACTAGAAATCCTCTAAAAAAGTAACAAAGTTTATATGGAATGCACTTTATCCGTTGATTTACGGAGGACAAGAGGTTTCTATTGTATCATTGTGTGATTCCTATTGAATCATATATTCAAAAATGTAGGTTGGATGATTTCAAAATTGATTAATCAATAATGTAAAAGAGACAAAATAAAAAATAAACTCAAACATCCATCTTTGTTTTTTGACTAGCAGTATAGCATGTAATTCTACACTTATAACTTGCAAAACATCCATCCATATGATTCTTGAATTGTGATCTCTTAATAATTTTGAAGTTAAATGAATCTCTCAATTTAATTATTTATTATTATTAAATCCTTTCATCACTTTTATTTTAGTCAACACTCTCAATCTCTCACTTCTTTTTTAATCTAAAATTGTCTTTAGCTGTTGATAACATTTTTCAAGTTTGCCATTCATACTATTTATTGCTTTAGTATTATTTTTTATTGTAAATTAGTTAGGGATAATTTTATAAAAAAATAAAAAATAACTAGTACACTTGAAATTTTGAAGAGATTCTATAAGAGTACAAAAACTCTACACGTCATTTGAGAAATTGAAAAAAGAAACTTTCTGTGCAACTAAACAATATTCATATTAATTAAACCAAAACTCATCAATTTCTCTATATATGAAAATTATTGAACTGATGTTTTCTTTTATTTTCTCTATATATCAAAACTGAAAATTCTGGTTCTAATACCAATGTGTTTTAAGGTAAAAACTGAAAATTCTGGTTCTGATACAAACTAACAATTTGAAGACAATTTAAGCAACTAATCCCTGATTAGTTGGTTGAACTATATCTATCAATTTGGGACAATATCATTATAAGCATACGTTCCAGGTTATTAGGTCAACCAACAGTATGGCAGTAACTTACAGCAACGTTCCAAGGCCGAAAATATCAACAATTGATCCCGGCTCAACTTTTGCAAGGTTCTAGAAAGCTCCAAGGCCTAAAAAGTGAAAAAGATAATAGGAACCGTAAATTCATAATAAAAAGTGAACTACTAGGTCTAGGACGGATAAAAATACAGATCATATATTAACGAAGAAATATAATTTAACTAATAAGGCAATCAAAAGCAAAGCCTTGCTTTTGGTGACAACAGACTTATCATATAAATATGCAAGGCAGTAGGCAGTAGCAAGTAGGAATACATAATGAAATTTCTTCGTTACCCAACAATGACACAAAATACATAATGAGATGGAATACATAATGCAAGGCAGTAGGCGGTAGGCAATAGGCAGTAGCAAGTAGCAAGTAGGAAGTATGCAAGGCAGTAAGCAGTAGCAAGTATGCAAGGCATTAACGAAGAAATCACTTATAAATATGCAAGGCAGTAGGCAGTAGCAAGTAGGAATACATAATGAGATGGAATCACGAGAACACTAATGAAATTTCTGCTTACCCAACAATGACACAAAACACATGTATCATATAGCAATTGAAGTTGAAGCAACCCAATGGAATAAAAACCAACTCTATCAATGTAACTACACAATAAAACCAGAAGAATGTTCTAACAAACCAAACTTTTTTCATAGCAAAATGAATTATCACTTTATTACCAACACACAAAGTTGCAACAATAGTTAAAATGAATAAACTCACATGAAAAACATGAAGAAAATAGTGAAACTTTTGTGAAGTAAAATTTAACCTAATTAAACCCAGAAAAGACAAGTTATAACTTACAATTCAAGTTCTGGATTTGGAAAATAAGTTGAATATGTGATGTATTAGATTTTATTGAACTGATTCAATTTGGATTAGATTTTATCTTATGGGAAGCTTTTCAAATTAGATTAGTATTTAATTTCTTACTGAAAAACCCTTATAAGTTGATAGTTTATGGAAAAGATATATGAGAGCAACTAAAGTTGAGGTGCAGAGGTTGATTTTAATTCATGCAAGTTTTTTTTAGACTACTTGGTTATTGGCATGATTATTGCAATTTTTCTTATAAGTTCATTTGAACTGGCTTTTGGTGTATGCTTGGATTAGAGTCTGCTAACCATGACTTATAAGACCTAGTAGAAAAGCAACTTTTCTTTTTCATTTCCACCTGAACCAATGTTTGAGATCAAGATCAAAATCCTGTTCAAATGCAAGCCAGTGCTATTATTGTTTTTATACAATGACTACATTAATACCTAACAGCAGAATATCTAATTTTGCTCCCCTTTGAAATTCTGGGGAACTTTTAGTAATCAGCAGAGTAGCCAAACACAGATTATATCAAACCATATCCATGTATGCATGAAACACTAGTTATTGAGTCTATTGTTCAATGATTCATTTGATTCAAACCATAAACACACCTGACACTAATCAGAAACAACTAATCAGAAACACTAATCAGAAACTAATCAGAAACACTAATCAAAAACTTAGGTTTTAGGTTTTTAGGTTTTTTTTTAAGTAACAGAGCCACAGAGAGTGAGATAGAGACACATTATTTTTAACAGAGCCACTGAGATTAAGAAGAGAATAGTTAGAGTGGCTTACCTTGACGGCGACGGTTGACAGTGGGTTCGAGAGCTACGGTTCAGATTGGCTGAGCTTCACGGCGGCGAGAGGCTGAGCTTCGTCGGCGAGGGTTCACAGGGTTCGAAAGCTTCAACGGCGAGGGTTCACACGGGTTCGAGAGATTCGACGGCGAGGGTTAACAGGGCTCGAGAGCTTCGACGGCGAGGGTTCCCTTCAGAGTTGAGAGCTTCGACGGCGAGGGTTCCCTTTAGAGTTGAGAGCTTGGAAGGCGAGGGTTCACTACAGAGTTGAGAAGGTTTGAGTATTCTTGAGATTTGAGAGTTCGTTAGGGTTTGGTGCAAAGGGATTTTTGAGATGGTGAGGATTTTTGAGATGGTGAGGATTTTTGAGAGCCCGATAACGTTAGGGTTAGACCAAATCTAATTTTGATTTCTGTATTTTTTTTATTTTTAGTTCACATTTCAATAGCTATTAAAAATTTTAATTTTAAACAATTTACAATTTAGCGTCGGCCCATCCGACGCTAACTATGAAAATAAAAATAAAAAAATTTAAAAAATAAACTAGTGTTTGCTTTATTTTAATTAGCGTCAGCCTAGCCGACGCTAATAATTAAAAAAATCAAAAAAATAATTTTATTGTATTAGCGTCGGCTAAGCCGACGCTACACCTACGCTAACTAGCGTCGCAGTCGTGGCCGACACTAAATATGGCAGCTAAAATGGGTTTTTCTAGTAGTGTCTATTGTTAAGGAGTATCACAAGACAATATCAATGTGATGTGTGATAATCAAAGAGCCATTAACTTGTGCAAAAATCATTGATACAAGACTTTATTGGATTAGATATATCATAACTGAAGGAAAAGTGCAAGTTATGAATGTGCAGACAGCTAAAAATGCAGCAGACTTCATAACTAAAGTAGTTCCATTAAGTAAGTCTACTCACTGCCTAAACTTGCTGAACATTGATGTTGGCTAAACATCACTGAACCTGGACAGCACCATATACTTTGTTCATGGTCAATAATTCATATGTCAAGGTGGAGATTGTAACACCCCAAATTTTTTATCCAAAGTATTACTTAAAAACACTTATTGCTTAGAAAATTCCGACAATTTTTTTTAAGTAAGAATACTTAAACTACTATGCATTTAAATAATTAGTAAACCCTAAACCCCAAAATAATATACATAATAATTTATATCATATTTTTACTAAAATTCACAACGGATAAATAAAATATCCTTCAAGAGAAAAGAAACTTTTATGAGTTATTCGGATATCACGTTTCTCAAAATACAAATGGAATACTTCAGATATTTTTCCTCCTATAGAGCAATGCAATCTCAATAAACTTGATTTAACTACAATTTCTTAATTTAATTCCAAAAACTTAGTAGTACTTGTATGGTTTTCATACAAAAAGTCGTTTCTAATTAAATTAGTAAAATACAACTTATAACTCTCATTCCCAATATAACCAAACAAAGTGAGACTTCTCCCAAACTTGAACTTCAAGACTCATTCACCTCTAATAACTGCGTTCCGTAAACGCAGGGCCAAGTCAATCAAACACAAACAACGAAAGAGGTGATTTTTAAAATCATGTTGATAGTATAATATAAGTAAGAAGAACACGCAAATAAAAGACACAATTGTATCAATCACATCACAATATATCAAAACATTCAAGGAAATAATCATATATAGAGTCAAAATCACTTAAGGAAAATCAATATCTCATTATAACATCAAATCATTTAAGAAAATTTATTATCAAATTAGATACACTATTGACCATAATAAAACAATCAAAAGATGGTGTAGTGCTATGCATCCCCCTAATAACTATATGATCCGGATATAATACCTATCACTAAGGCAACTTCCACAAAGAAAAATCATTCATACCAATGGGAAAAATAAATCTTCCACACAGAAAAATCACTCATACCAAGGCAACTTCCATGAAAATGCATATGCCATGACATGATGGTGCATTATCAAAATAAAATATTCCCAAACATCCCACTAAGATGCATATGCCATGACATGATGAATGATCAAAATCAAACATTCCCACCCAGCCCACTAAGAGTAGGTCAAATGATCCAAAAATAACTTATACGAAATCATCACCTTATTCAAATATCACTAAGATCATACATCATGAGTTCTTATCATGAAGATCAAATATTCATAAACAACCATCATAAAAATCAAAGCTTCTACTCCACATATCATGAAGATCATATATTCATAAGCAACTACCACAAAGATCAAAGCTTCCACTACACATATCAAGAAATCATATATTCATAAAAGTATCATAAAAACCAAAACATTAATTTATTACATCATAAAAATTTAAACTTTCATCACATACATATAAAAATTAAAACCTTCACATATGCCACACATAAATTCAAATTTTATCACATATATCATAAATAAGACTTTCAACACAATAAAAATAAAATTTAAATTTTCTTCACATTTACAACACAGTTGCAGAATTAAAATCAGACAACACCTTATAAAAGTTTCTAATCCATATTTTAATCCTTCAAGCCCTAATTAGTCATATTAATTCAATTATTACTAAATAGAGTTATCGTCGTGCATAGCAAGTCCCGAATGAATTGTAGGAAAATATGACTTTCCTGTTAATCTCACATTATAATATATTCATGAAATCAAACGCCCTATCACCCCATACCATTATTTTGACGCTTTCACATGCGACTACGAGTCCGCAAGAAAAATCCTTTTTTCTTTGACTCATTGTCCTTCAATCGTTCTAACTCCACAATTTATGGATACACGTCAAAAATAAATTATGAAAACATACTCTAAAAAGCTCAATTTCGAAATTAAATCAAGTAAACTTACCCTAAATCGAAAAATAATCAAGGGATAATATAGCCACCATTTACACTGTCGTTTTGGCGTTCGTTTCACTCATATAGGACTTACGGTGAAGATGAACGTTACAAAATAATGAATTCCATAAATGGAGAAGTCGGGTATTTTAGAGAGAATTTGAGATGGTTAAAAATATGAGAAAGTGTGTTTAATTGACTAGCTAAATGAATGAAACAACATACTAAAATTTGGACAAAAAAGGAGAAAGTTTTCTCGACAGTTGTTGGACACTAGAATCAAGTTTCTCTCACAAGTGCATGAGTTTCTTCTTTTCCTTTGGATTCCTACCAACACTCTCTTGTTGTCCACACTCTCTCTCTCTCTCTTAAATTATTTAATTAGGTTTTACTCTTACACATGGGTCTAACCTATAATACACATTTTACATTTTTCTTTTATTTTTGTAAAACAAAACTTATAATTATCAAAACTAATTTTTAACAGTTCTCCAAACATAAATATATTTCTAAAACATTACTAATATTTTAAAACTAATATTTTTCAAATTAGAATATTTAAAATAGTCAATCTTTTAAATATATATATATATATATATATAATGTCTAAAACCATCAAACTCATAATTATTACCACAATTATTAAAATATTATTTTTTTTAAATACTTACATTAAAATACTATCATCTTTAAAAACAAATAAAATATAAAAAAATAAATATAATACCAACAATTTGCATTAATTACTAAATCACAATAAATATGTATAAAATCATAATACAATAACAACTATATAAAAATAAAGGAAATCAATATCAATGTTACTAAAATATCAAAATAATTATTTATAAAATAAATAATTAACATAAGATATATTTAAAAATAATCAAATATAATCACGTGCACATTTAACATTAGTCAACGCGCAAGAAAATATCACATTAATTATGAACGCACATGTAGATGTAAAATAACCTATAATTTTCTTCTTTAAAATATTACACTAAAATATTATTATTTTTAGAAAATATATAAAATAAAAAACGTTTTGGTCATGAAGGTTCTGGATTTGTGATTTAACTTAAACATCTTCTTTTGGTCAGCATCAAAATCTTTCTTGGGAATTTTAACACCATCAGCATCTCTTGGAGCAGTATAGCCATCTTCCACCATGTCCCAAAGTTCGGGATCTTGTGAGAAAAAGAAACTCTTCAGCATGTCCTTCTAGTACTCGAACCATTCCCTATCAAACATAGGTGGTCTGTTGATGTTTCCTCCAATAGCTTCTTCATTGATTCCAGACATGTTGAACTCGTGGATCTTTCCTCAAACACTATAAAGTGCTCAGTCTTGAGACCGAGCTCTGATGCCAATTGAAGGTGCAAACACGAGAAGGGGGGGTTGAATTGTGTTTGCCAAACTTTGAATCTTTTTTCTGTTTTGTTGAATGTTGATACAATTTACTTGATGAATAAATAATCAGACTTAGTAGCGGAAACTTATCCTAGTTCACCATTAACTTGGCTACATCTAGTCCCTTCATCATGAAGGTTTTAATCCACTAATTCAAATCTTTGAATTACAGCACCTGACCCTCCAAGCCAGTTTTCTCAAATAGCCTGACAACCCCAGACTTTTGAGGAACAAAAACAACACCTTGACTCTACAAGTCAAGTCTTCTCCTACCAATCTGCCAACCCCAGATTGAAAAAGGAATATGCACCACTATCGGGTTAGATTACAAGGTTTGGAACTCTGCAAATTTGCTTCTGGAAAGCTGATTCCTTGGATGATTCTTGCACACTTTTGCTGCTTCTGGAAAGCTGATTGTTGCACTAAATTTCTCTCTCGAAAACACTTAGAAAATATTGCTTTTGCAGTCAAGTGATTCTCTCTTTTGAACTCTCAGATTTTGTTGAATATGAAGCTTGAGTTCTTGTGTTTTTCGATGCTTGATGCTGCTTCCTGAAGCCTCCTTTTATAGCTGCGAATAGGGCTTTGTCCAAGCTTAAATTCGAAATAAATATTGCTCAGATTTCCTTTGAAAATTCTGTTGGCCAATCTTGTTTCTGTTAAATTAAAATCATATCTTTTTAGCTTTAGATTGCATTTGAAAATTCTGTTGACCAATCTTGTTTCTTTTAATTTCAAACCATTTCTTTTTAAGCTTCAGATTGCATTAAAATTTCTTCAAGTCTTCAGTGATTTTTTGAATCAAATCCCCTTAATACTTTGATCTAATTTCTATCAAAAATTTAATCAAGTCTTCTTCGAATTTTAATCAAGTATTCACTGATTTGCATCATGATTTAAATTCTGGACCGTATGATCCTCCGATGTCGGCCAACTCTGGACCATGTAATCTGATCTATACCAATTCTGTGATCCTCTGATCTCGACCAACTCTGGACCATGTGATCTGATCTGTACCATTCTGTGATCCTCTAATCTCGGCCAATTCTGGACCATGTGATCTGATATGTACCATTCTGTGATCTGGACCATTGATCTTTTAATCTGGACCATTGATCTTTTAATCTAGACATTTGATATTTTAATCTGGCCATTTATCCTCTGATCTGGACCAAGTCTGGACTATGTCTGGATTAAATATGGACTAAGTCTTATGCTCTGGACAATTATATCTTCTGAACTGCACTAAGTTTTATGTTCTGGACCATGCTATCTTCTGGTATGGACCAAGTCATTTGTTTTGGACCAGTTATCTTCTGCTCTAGACCAAGTCTGGATTAAGTATGGACTGATTCTTATATTCACGACCAAGCTATCTTCTGGTCAGGATTAAGTCTGGACTAAGTCTGACTTATGTTTCCTTCTGGTCTTGACCAAGTCTCCCTCTTACAAGCTTCCTTCTGGTCTAGACCAGGTCTCCTTCTGGACTCTGCTTCCTTCTGATCTGGGCCAGGAAAGATATCCTCTGATGATGTTATTTTTCTTTCCCTTTGATGATATCCTCTAATTGATGCTATCTTCTTATGTTTGCCTTTGATATCATCCTCTAGTATCCTCTGGAGGTATCTTTTGGTACCCTCTGATGACATCCTCTGGTATCCTCTAGATGCATCCTCTGGCATCCTCTGGTATCCTCTAGATGCATCCTCTGGCATCCTCTGGATGTATCCTCTGGCCAAACATTCTGGTGGCACTTTTTATCCTATGGTGACGTCGTCCTCTGGTGGTGTCATCCTCTGATTTTTCCTTCTAAGTCAAAATATGATTTTCATAAAATACATTTGCTAACATCAAAACTTTAATTGCAAGAACCAACTTGGTTCTAACACCACCCAGATTGTTGTTGGATATATGATAGACTTTATGCTCAACGAGGGGGGTTGAAACCAGCCTTCGCAAAAGCTAATGAACAATTTATAACGAAGGCAATAAGCCGAAATCAGTTTGTAAAAGATGGTGACATTAGATGTCATTGTCACAATTATATGTGTAGCGGTGTATTTTTTGTAAGTCAAAGTTTAGTTGTATAGGTTTGGGTTCCAACCAAAATATTGGTATTGGACTGAGCATGACGAAGAAACCCCACATATTGACCCATAAAACGTTCCAAGTAGTAGTGGACATATGGATAACGATGATTCATTTACGTTAATGCAACATATGGTCAGTGATGCATTTGATCCTACGTTTGACTTCCAAAATATGGGTGATGAAGGAAAGAAGGAATAGATTAATGAAGAGCTCCTAAATGATGATTCTTAAGACTTTATGATTTGTTAACTGCTGCAAACAAACCCTTATATGAGGGGCTTCAGATTCAAAGCTTTCAAAATGCGTGAAACTTTTGGCTTGCAAATCAAATTGGAATGTTTTGCAGAAGTGTCTTGTTTTCTTTGCAAGCATGCTTGTAGACGCATGTCCTTTGAAGGATTTACTTTTAAAATTATTTTACCAAGCCAAAAAATTGGTGACCATGCTAGGATTATTGTGTGTTAAATGGTGCATGTTGTACTACAAAGATAATAGTGTAGATCTAGAGTGTAGTTTTTATCATGAACCTCGATATATTCCTTGTAAGACTTGAATAGGTAACTACAAAGACATTCCAATTAAGAGAATGTTCTATATGCCAATCACTCCTAGGTTAAAAAGATTGTATTCATAAATGGAAATTGTTGTCGAAATGAGATGGCATCATCATAATAGATTGAGTTCAGAAATTTTACGCCATTCGTCAGATGGGGAAGCTTGGAAGCATTTTGATGTGATCTATCCAAACTTTTCAAATGAACCAAGAAATATGAGGCTTGGTTTATGTTCACATGGCTTCACGCCATACATTTAAGCATCTTCATCCCCATATTCTTGTTGCCTATTGTTGTGACATCGTATAATCTCCTGCCCGAAATGTGCATCAGTAAACCATTAATGTTTTTGACTTGTCTCATACCTTGACCATCTAACCCAAAAGCAAACATTGATCTGTATTTACAACCGTTATTATATGAGCTTCAATAGTTGTGGAGTGAATGGGCTTTTACTTATGATATTTCCATGAAACAAAACTTTGTAACGATAACAACCTTAATGTAGACAATTAGCGATTTTCCTGCTTCTATCATGATATCTAGATGAAGTACTCAAGGTAAGTTATCATATCCAATGTGTAAGGATGGAAATAAGGCTTGCACCTTAAAATACGATGGCAAAAGTTCATGGTTTGATTGTTATAACACCCTGAGTTTTTAAACAGCGCAAGTGTATTTTTTTTTTCAACCAAAATTAATAAAGGAATTTTCAGAATTAATTCGAAAGAATTAAAATAAAATTAAAGAATTTTCAAATTAATTCAAAGGATTTAAAATAAAAATTAAGCCAATTCTTAAAATAATTCGTCGTGATCCAAAACGACAATAGTATTTAATTAATTACACCATGATTGTAATCAAGTAAGTTAGTTTTTTGGGAAATTAATTATACCAAAATAATAATACATCCAAAAGTTGTATCCTAGACCCACCAAAATATTATCAGAGTGCGGAAAAATATACAATGATCCCAACATAAATAAATACAGCCCTCAACACTAGGCCCTATACAAAAAGTCAAGTCTGATCATGCACTAAAGCTATAGTAGCAAGGGTTCCCTCCGCATCCCATACAAGTCTCGTCTGACTCCGCAACTCGCCTCAACGTGACATCCTCCTCCTCATCATATAGGGAAGGAACAATCTCCTCCGAAGTCATATCTATCCACAATCTGGGTCGCTTCGGCGGTGCCGGAATCTCAAAACAATCATCTTCTGTCCTAGATGGACCCGGAATATCAGCTGCTGCTAGCATCGGTCCTTTATTCTTCTCTCCCGCCTCGGGTTCACGCACAGTCCCTCCAGCTACTGGGTTAGGAGTCACCACACCTACTGTGGCCTCCGTCTCAACCCCTTCAGTCGGATCCTTCGCGCCTGCAAAAACTCCATACTCCTCCAATATCAATTTGGAAGGTACCGGAAAATTAATCCTCACATGAGTGTGCTCTACGTAAGCCACTGCCCCGTCGATCTTGCAAGTCCTCGCCAATCTCCCCGTGTAAGTCGCCCTGCTTGAGACGGGGCATATACCCAAGTAGTACGCAAATGACGGTCAAGGAAATCTAGCGACTTTTCCGTCGTCTGGGTACCCACCGGTGGTACAGGTTTGGGGGGCATCTGAGGGCAAAGCCCAATTTTCCACATAATTGTAAAGGGTCACCGACCGAAATTAACAATTACCATATAGCATTTATGTCAACAATAACAAGTATATTCATGGCATGTTCCAATGTTTATGACAACATGATTGAATAAATATGCTCACTTATTAAAATGTATGACATTGACATTTTTGGAAAACACAAACAGTTTAACATATAAGTCATGTTGCAAGTACAAATACATTCAACAAAACACAACAACTCATTCAGCCCTTAGAGTTCATAAGTTACTTGCACACAATGATTTCCACCCGTCAACATCATATCCAATCATGACTCACAGGTCAACCATCCCAATGCAATATGTATATGCCAATGTACAAAACTCTTGGAATTACCAAGGTGCAGTCTTTCACGGACCAACACGATTTACCCATGTTAGCCTCTCACAGGCCAAACATTACAAGAGTGCAGTCTCTCACAGACCAGCACCAGTGCAGTCTCTCACAGACCAACACACGTGCAGTCGCTCACAGACCAGCACGTTTTACGTATACCAAGGTGCAATCTCTCATAGACCAGCACATGTGCAGTCGCTCACAGACCAGCACGTTTTACGTATGTTAGTCTCTCACAGGACAAAACATACAAAAGTTAAATCCTCGCACGGATAGAATGGACCACCACGAACACGCGACCATTCCGTAGCACATCACGGTTACTACTTAACTTTGTGGCCCATCGCGGTCACCACCTGACTATGCAATTCATGGACATGCGATGTTTTCTCTTCACTGAAAACAATATGCAAATACTAGCTGAAAATCCAGCCACTCCATCACCTCCTCAAACCATCTCAAACCATCTCAACAATTTCATTATCACCACATCAACAAGAATTCAAGAACCTCATCATCACCACCTCAAACCATCTCAAAAACTACATTTTAATTCACCACAAGCCTTCCCAATGTTTCCCCAACTCTTTAAGTTCATAAACCAATGTTTAAAACTGGAATTTTTTGAAAAAAACCAATCTGTATTCGAATACAGCTTCCTTGTATTCGAATACAGAAGCTAAAACTGTGAAAAATCAGCATTCTGTATTCGAATACGAGGTTGTCGTAGCCGAATACAGATGCGAAGTCAGTGGCAAAAACAGCAAATCTGTATTCGAATACAACAGGGTCGTAGTCGAATACAGATGCGAATACAGTGGAAAAAATTGCAATCCTATATTCGAATACGACAAGGTCGTACCCAAATACAGATGCTAAGTCAGAAGCAAAAATCACTCATCTGTATTCGAATACAGAGGGTCATATTCGAATACAAGTTTAAAATTTGAGTAAAACAGGGATTTTGCAGGAATGTATTCGAATACATCAGTGCCGTATTCGAATACACCTTCGAAAACAGTGAGATTTTCTAGAAAACTTCAACACATTTTCAAACTCTTTTCTTTGAAAAACCAATACAACACCAAAACATAATCACCTTTCTTTTGAACCATAAAACTCAGAACCTTTCTCAACACATATAAATGATTTTACTCATCAACACAACAACAACAACAACTCACAAACATGCAACAAGGCATCAACCAAGACAGTAACAACACAGAACAACTCAACAACATGCACTTCCATCATCCATGACTACATGCAAAGCAGTTTCAGTATCAAACAACAACACCATTTTTAACACACACATAACTCATAACAGTTATCCATCAAAATTTCCAGAACAACAACAACAACAGATTTCCAGAAAAAACCTCCACCCATTTTAAAATCCTTTTCTTTTGAAAACCACCATCAACACCAAAATGTTAATAACACAACAACAACAGAAAAACAATCTTACCCTCCTAAACAGTCACAAGACAATACAGCCACATCCCAACACATGCATTTTGATCATCCCCAAAACGACATGCAAAGCACTGTCCAGTATCCACACACAACCAAAACATCATTGATGTACCAACCAAAACAGCAACAACACAGATCATCAAAAACATCAACAGCATGCATTTTTCTCATTTTATAACAACATGCAACAACAGTTTCCTTTTCCAATCAGAAAAATCGAATATAATCACACATTTACATGCATTTACAGCCCTAAATGCAATCTAGAAAGTTGGAAGGTGCCCCTTACCTCTGTTACGTTTTCTTCGCTCGTTCACGTTACCGCGACAAAAGTCGGCGAAACTCCCGTTCGCATTGCCGCTACAAAAGTTAGTTCTCTAGCTCCGTAACGATGAGAAGAACAACTTTTTTTCTGGACACTTGCTGGTTCGGTGCTTAGATTTCCAAGTAATTTGACTTTTGAGGATGCTCTTTTGTTACCACCAACACAGAAAACAGAAAGAGAAGAGAAAGAAGAAAACTGTAGCATGCAGTGAGAAAGGAAGGAAATGTTTCTGCCTTATTTTCTTGCTTCTCACTCGTATATATAGGAATATATGTGCCACCTCACCCAACACATTAATATTATAATATTGCTTGACCATCAAGTACTTAACCACTCTCGTCGTAATTAACAGATAACATCTTAATTAACTGCCCGAAATTTAATTACTCGTAATTAAATTAATTTATTCTTCATCCAATAATTTTAATTCAACCTCCAAAATAAATATTTATATATATATATATAAAAATATACATATATTAAATATTTTACAAATATTCCCAAAATACACTTAATATCAAAATTTAATTTTAAATTTAAGGGTCTTACAATTGTCACTGTCGGTTCTTACCTCATAATCATGTCATTAGATAAAGTAAAAAAAGATTCAATAAAAATAGGGCTGTGAAGGATGAACCTCTTCCTATATTGACTAGAGAAGACGTATGGGGTTGGGTTCACAATTTTCCAGGAGTGATAGATAATGCAGTTTCTAAATTGTTTGGATTTGGAGTTAGCCACAATTGGATTAAAAGAAGCATATTTTGGGAGCTTCCATACTGGAAAGATAATTTATTAAGGAACAATTTAGATGTCATGCACATAGAAAAAAATTTATTTGGTAATGTGTTTAACATTGTCATGAATGGTAAGAACAAGACAAAGGACAAAAAAAAAGCAAGAATTGAGTATATTTTATGTTTTATATAACTTGTTTGCGGAAATGTTTTGTTATTTGTTGTGTTGCTATTTGGGAATGCATAGAGTTATTTTTCTGAAATGTTTTGTTGTTTTGTTATGATGGTATTTGAGAATGCATAACACTATTTTGCTACCTTGGTAAAAAGTGTTGCTTCCATACAAGCTAAGTTCTCATGTCGTCGTCGTCATCCAGATTATGATGAGGATAAGTCTAACAGTGATGACGTCGATGAGTAATACCGAGTTCTGTGTTAGTTTCGTTTAGTAGTTCTGACTACAACTTTTTGTTAGACTTGTAGGCATTATCTATATATAATCTTACGATAGTGTCGTTATGTGCATTTTGAAACTTATGGTAGTGACAATGTGCTTATTTTGAGACTTATGGTAGTGTAAATTGTCATTATTTCGAGACTTGTAGTAGTCACTATGTATATTTTGACAACTAGGGGTGGAAATAGGTCAGGTCAAGATAGACTGTGAAAGGCTTCAGTCTGGCCTACGATTAATTTTTTAGGACTAAGTCTGGTCTGCAGCCTATCGTAGGCCTTTTCTCTAGCCTATGGCCTATTGTAGGCTTTTTTTCCGGCCTGGCCTGAAAGCCTATTTATAGTCCTATTTCACATTAAAATATTTAAATATTATAGTTTTCATTTTTATAAATAGGTTAAACTAGGCCTTTATATATAAGGAAAGCTAATAAAATAATAAACATAAGAAAAACTAATAAAGTTATAACCAAATATAATAAAATTATAATCAGCAAGTCTGCAACAACATTCCAAAAATATCAAAGAAACCAAATGAACCCCATAATTAGCAAACTGGAACAAGTCCTTCAAAAACTTACAAATAAAATAAAATGAACTCCATAATTAACAATAAACAAAAGACATTGTCATCCTCTAAAAATAAATACTAAGTTACTAACAAATAACAATGTTATTAAATAATGATAATATATATAGGTCAGGCTAATTGGCTTTTTATAATTCTGAGTCTGAACTATTTAAATTAATAGGCTTTAAAAAAATTCTGAGTCTAGCCTTTTGATTAACCAGATTAGGTCATACCAGACTTTAAGTAGATAGGCCATAGGCCTCTAACAAACGGTCTAGCATATTCCCACCCCTACTAACAACAATATTTAGATAATATTTCACTTTGTTTTGATAGTGATATTTGCTCATGCTTAAAGTTTATTTTAAAACGTACTAAAAATAATATTTTCTTTACCCACAAAAATTCCATGAGTACACCGATACATAATTTAATGTTATTATCGTTGCTCCTTCTCTAGGTAAATTACCCACGGACATGTCATGGATACAACTATAATTTTCAAATAGAAAACAATAAATTTTTTCAAGGATTTCCCGTGAGTAATGTTACTCATAACTTTTTCGTTGATAAGTATCTACGTCTTTATTATTATTATGTATTTTTCAAATAGTTACGCATGTGTTGTATATATGAATTGTGATATACTTGCCTCAATTATTTTTTGAAAACCCACAATTTTAGTAGTTTGAAATGACTTAATAATTATAAATGTTAAATAAATTATATTGGGTGTCACAACATACATCCTAAGAAACTTTCCAGAAGACCTCATTGAAAGAGTGCTCCATGTGAAGCACAGTTAACTATAGAGTTCTCATGAGATGGGCTCCTAAAAAGAAAATGCATCTTATTGAAATAGGTAGTACATATCAATCCTTATAAGTATTCCTTCAATCATATATATAGTTCCCTACTTACATGGTCTTGGGATCCCTCTCATTCCGATGTGATTTGGTTAATTCATGTGCCCTTTGCCTAGAGGCGTCCCAAGACCCGCTAATTGTGTGTGCCTTATGAACCGGCAATGACTCCCCAACTCGTTAGCCTTAGGCGTCACATCCCTATGGGACACTCTAAACCAAAATACTTTAATAGTAACATTTTTAAAATACTTTTCGGAGGAAGTTTCATCACGAAGAGAAAATCACTTAAATAAGAGGGTAAAACTATTTTCAAATTTGATTAAAATCGTTTAAGGTATCTCATTCACACAAATACACATCGCTACTTAGAATACCATTAGATTTGCTTATTATAACAATAAAATAGAGTAAACTACTATTTTTTTTTAAATCCTAAGTTTATAAATATTTATTTTAGCTAAAGACTTGATAACATACAATAGAAAGCTCCCCTCAATTAATACCTATCACAACATAGATCACCAAATGACATCCTATAATGGGTTTTCGCAAACGCTCACACACAAACAACGTAGGATATGAATTTTGAAATCATCATTATAGTATAATATAAGTAACGGGAATACGCAAGTAATCAACATAGAGTCATATCAAACACATCACGGTATATCAAAATATTCAAGGAAATAATATCATATTATAACTTCAAAATCACTTAAAGAAAATCAATATCTCATAATAACATCAAATCATCTAAGAGAAATTGTTATCACATTAGATACACATTAATCACAACAAAACTATCAAGACAATTCAATGTTATGCATGCTCCTAAAAACTATATAATGCAGATATAATACATGTCATTGAGACAACTTCCACACAAAAAATCATTTATACCAATATGAAAAATAAACCAATCACAAATGCAACTTGCACATAGAAAATCACTCATATATACCAATAAGGAATTTAAATCTATCACAAAGACAACTTCCACAAAGATGCATATTTCATGACATAATGATGTATTATCAAAATAAAATATTCCAACACAGCCCATTAAGATCAAGTCACACTGTTTAAGAATCACTTATACAAAAAAATCACCTTATTCAAAAAACACTAAGATCATCATCACATGTTGTTATCATGAAAATCTTATATTCATAAACAACTATCATTAAAAACAAAGCTTTCACCTCACATATCATGAAGATCATATATTCACAAACAACTATCACAAAGATCAAAGCTTTCACCACACATATCATTAAAATCACATATTCATAAATAGTAATCACAAAGTTCAAAGCTTTCACCACACATATCATGAAAATCATATATTTGTAAACGACTATCACAAAGATCAAAACTTTCACCACACTTAGCATGAAAATCATATATTTGTAAACGACTATCACAAAATCAGTACTTTAATCTCATACATCATAAAAATTTAAACTTTCATCGCATTAAAGTATCACAAAAATCAGTACTTTTAATCTCTTATAACTCTCATATTTATCATAATTATTACCACAATTATTAAAATATTATTTTTCAAAATATTCACATTAACATACTACCATATTTATAGAATAGTCAAAATGATAAAATAAATAAATATAACATTAAAACTTTATATTAATTACTAAATCACCATAAGTATGTATGAAATAATCAACATGTAACATTGCCTCAAACCTACACGTAAAATTGCCTAAAATTACCATAAATATTTTTAACACATGTACACATAAAACTGCCAAAAATCTTATTCTTTAAAATAGTCACACTAAAATACTATTATTGTTAGAAAAATAAATACAATAATCAAGCGTACTATTTATATTACTCATTAAATCAAATATGTATACAATTACCAAACCATACAAAACACACATATAAAGAAAACTAATCATAAAAGTAATCAACATATATTCTAAAACACTTTTAATACCAAATCATTCTTTAAAATCCTATTTAGTTAGTAAAATAGTTTATTATAAAATTTTGAATGTTATCATTTCACTCAAATCGGGCTTACAGTGAAAAAGAACAATGTAAAATAGCTTGTTTCATAAACAGAGAAGTTGAGGATTTTATAGAGAATTAAGATGGCTAAAATTCTAAAAAAAGTGGATTAAATTACTAAATCAATGAAGGAAGCAAAAAACTAAAATTTGGAAAAAAGATGTTGAGTTTTATGAACAAACATTGATCACTGAATCGATTTGTAAACGATTTTACTTCTAATTATATAAAATAATTAATAAAATTAGAAGTAATTAAATATAAGCTATATGAACACTTAACATTAGTCAAATGTACAAAAAAATATCACACTAATTACAAATGCACATATACACATAAAATTATCTAAGATGTTATTCTTTAAAGTACTTTGACAAAATATAAATAAAATGATAAAATATAATATTTATACATGTGTACTACTACGAAGATATACATGTGTGCTCCATATGACCCTTTGTACAAAGATGAGGAAAATTCAAATGGGTTTTGTGTGGGGAGACATTGAGCATGGTTGTAAACTTCACTTATCCAAATGGAAAGTGTGTTGGCTTCCTAAAAGGGATGGGGTCTTGGTTTCAAACGGCCGCACCATATGAATCAGGCCTTCCTTACGAAATGCTTTGGAACCTTACTGCAAACCAGAGGATCTTTGGTGCAAGGTGCTTCACAACAATTATGGCCAGAACAATGAACGACATACCTCTATTTGATCACAACATTATGACTCATCTATTTGGCGAGGTCAAGCAATGTTTTGGAATTATTTTCTAAGGAATGTGGTGTGCTGGATTGGAGATGATAACCATTCCAATTTTTGGTTCGACAAATGGGGGCCAAACAGCGCCCCACTTATTAATGTTGCTAACAAAAACATAGTGGACACTACGTTAAATGTTAATGATGTGGTTGATGCTACTAGAAAAAAGTAAGTACAATTTTCTTTTTGAGAATTTTCTTAATAACATTGTTACCAAAGTGATAGTGCTTCCTGCTCCTTCTGCAACTGATGGACCTTATTCTTTTGGGTGGAGCAGTACTAGTACACACCAATTCTTGGTCCATAGTATCTATAATTCCATTCTTGAGAATCTCACTAGTGTGCAGGGGAATTGGGATGTCCTTTGAAAGTGGAGGGGCCTAAATCGTTTTCAAACTTTTATGTGGTTGGTGGCTCATGGTTGAATTCTAACTAACTACCGGAGAAGTAGGTGGGGCTAGGAATATCACCAACCTACCCCTGTGTTGTGATTGACAACAAGGCTGTTCTCCACAAGCATGTATGGACTAGACTTGTTCCTCATAATTTATTATTTTCTCTCTTTTGATTCAGGGAATTTGTTTTTAACAACCTCAAAAATATGGTGAATGGAACTCCAACTAATAAGTGGCAAACAACTTTCATGACAACTTTTTAGCATCTATGGACGTGGCACAATAAAGCTATTTTTGAAGAAGGTTTCGAGAGACCTATTAATCTGATTTACATCATTGAAAAGTTCATTAAGTACATTGAAGAAAGATCAAACACTCATTCACAAGGACACTATCTTTATTGGGTGGAAGCGAACTCACGACGGTAGGGTGAAACTCAACAGTGATGGACGTGCAAAAGAAGTGGTGAGCTTCTAGGGTGAAGGGGGTTGCTTCGGAGCTCTTATGGTAGATGAATCAAAGGGTTTAGCCACAAGATTGAAGCTTGTGATGCGCTACCAGTTGAGATGTGAGGCATGATTTTGGGGTTTTATATGGCTTGGAGGAAAGATCTTTCTCATCTACTTGTGAAAAGTGACTCGAAGAATCTCATCAACGTAATTACTAATAATTGCATTATCAACATGCACACTCACCCTTTGATTCGGCAACAAGACTTACTTTGAAGGGATTGATATTCTCATATCCTCCACACTTGGCGTGAAGACCACCGTAGTGCTGACTAGCTAACAAACCTTAGTCTTACTTCAAATTCTTGGAATCTTTTTGTTATGGAGTCCCCTCCTTTTGGAATTAAGAGACTCATCTTTGATGATATTTCTGGTGCTTGCATGCCTAAGGGTATGAGCTTAGCTTGTTAGCTTTTTTTTTTTATTTTTCTTTGGACCTTTGGCCCTCTTGTGTACCAAAATAAAATATATAATATTTATAATTGATATTACTCATTAAATAAAATATATATAAAATTATCACAACATTGTTATGAAAATTAATCAACTTATATTTTAAAACACTATCATATGAATCCTTTAAAATCGTATTTAAATAATAAATAGTTTATTAAAAAAATATAGAGTGTTACATAACGCCTTGTATTTTATTTAATTACTTGTAACACTCATTTTTATTTATTTTATTTAGGTATTTTATTTATTTTAATTAATCAATTTGGTGTGATTATAATAGGATAATCATTCCTTGCATGATTTTTTTTAATTCTAATCATTTGATGATTTATTTTTATTATTTGATAAATTATATTAATTAATTATTTGCTTCTTATGTTTTTAATGAGTATTTGGTTATTCTAATTATTTAATTAATTTAGATGTTTTGTGAATTAATTATGTTAATTTGGAAACAGGAGTGGCCAAGTCAATTTTGACTAAATTAAAATTGTATTAGTCTTTGGTCTGCTAAAATTGCCAAGTTTTTAAATGAATTATTGCACTATCCTTGTCACGTGAAATCATTCTCTATTATTCATAATGCATACGTTTTTCTTCTTGACCTCCAATACTATTAACTAAGCCAATGAATACTCCATATGTTACTAGCTCCTAATTCCTCAAAATACTAGCATTCTGATTTGCCAAAATAGACATTTATTAATTAGAACTAAAGCATATTGTACCTATACGTTTAATTGTCTCAGTTGCTATTAATAATCCTTCCATTATTTTTCTCATGGTCTCTAACGTTACGAAAATAATATCATTCCAACTTTATTTGCCTCAATTCAACTGCTAGAGACAAGACAATTAAGCCAATTAATCACTCATTATTCCTTTGTTGCCCAAGAGTGAATGGCAATCGTAAGTGTACCATATATTCTCTTTTCTCTCCTTAATATTTTAAACCTCTCTCTCCCTAACCTTTTTTAAATTTTTATGGCACTTGCATATTAGAAAGAGAAAAGAGATGAGTGAAAGCTATTTTCGTTCTCCCAAAACCTGTCAACGTAGAATTGCGTGTGCATTTTCGTTCACTGTTGGATATAATTAATGATGGGATAGTATGATCGCAACACATGGTTCTTCTTTTTCAACGGTTAGATTGTCAAAATGAACTATGAAAATAATTGAATCGTCGCGAAATTTAGTTAATTCTATTTTTCATGATTTTTATTTAAAGGAGTTTTATTTTATCTTTAGAGTGAATATTTTTCAAAAAAGTTCTTAAAATCATTTTCATAAAATAATTTGAAAGTTAGGTGGTTTTTTTTTAAAAAAAATAGTCATTAAATTAAATAATTTTCTTGTCTAAATTAACTACTACGTTGCATTTTTTTAGAGAAATAAGTAATATTTTTTATCAAAATTTGGAATGTCATAAAAAAACTATCTATTATTTAATATTAAAGACAATTTTTAAAAGGAGAGGAGAATATAATATCTCAAATTACTGTCCTTAAAATTATTGTTACAAATATTATTATGGCTAAATAGCACCCGTGGTCCCTTAACTTAATTTCAGGTGACGATTTGGTCCTTTATCTTTTTTTTTTTTCCCATTTTGGTCCTTTATGTTTTTAAATAATTTCAGCGTCACCCTTTAAGTGGGGTTCCGTTACAAAAAAAAGTTAAAAAGTTACCCCTCTGTTTCCTTTTCTCTAGGTTTTCTCTCACGTTTATGTTTCTTTTGTTTGGTTTAGGGTTACCTTTCTTCTCCCTTCATCTCATTTCTTCTCATCTCCTGTGTCATCTCTTTCCTTCATCATCTTCTCCCTTCTCATCTCCCTTCCATGGAAACTCATCCACAAATCAAACACATGCAAATAATAAATACCATATGGAACCCACTAAACCCTAAAAAAAGAGGGAATCATTAAACATCAGAATCAATAAAAAACATACCTTTCCTCTTTGTTCAATGTTGATTCCGATAGTGTTTTCTATGATTTCGTGCTTCGATTTTCCAGGGAGATAAGAAGGGAGAAGATGATGAAGGAAAGAGATGACACGGGAGAAGAGAAGAAAGGAGATGAAGGGAGAAAGTGAATGGGAGAAGAAAGGTAACCCTAAACCAAACAAAAGAAACATAAACGTGAGAGAAAACCCAGGAAAAAGGAAACGGAGGGGTAACTTTTTAACTTTTTTTGTAACGGAACCCCACTTAAAGGGTGACGCTGAAATTATTTAAAAACATAAAGGACCAAAATGGAAAAAAAAAAAAAAAAGATAAAGACCAAATCGTTACCTGAAATTAAGTTAAGAGACAACGAGTATAATTTAGCCTATTATTATTATTGTGGTCGTCATGGTCCTATTCTTAATCCTAATGTAAAAAGTAACTACGTATATAGTTTTATATCATAATGTTCAAGACCTATAAGATTTAGACCTAGAATTAGGAGTTTAATGATTATCCTAGGATCAAAACTATAAGCAGTTCAATTTGTAGTACCGGCAACTTTGTTATAAGTTAGAAGTGAAGGGTAAAGTTAGAGTTTACTACTTAGCCTTATTGACAATCAAAACACACGCACCACCAATCCTTTTGTTTACTGACAAACTAAAAGAAAAAATCAGAAAGGGAATGAATGAGAAAAGGGTTGAACAAGAAAAAAAGAAAATAGGGAAAAGTTGAAGAAAGTAGAGGGAAGAAACGAAAGGGAAGAAACCACGACTTTCACTTCTAATTATATTTTTGAAACCATATTAGTAAATTAGGCAATACAATAACAATGGTGTATTACATAGACGAGTTATCAAAAAAATCCACCCAAAAAAATTACAAATTCAGTTTTATTTTTGTGTGTCAAGTGAAGACAGTGATTGTCCATCAAGGCACTTGACTACCCAAGTTAGAGGCTACTAGGTTGACAGTTGAAACATCATAATTTTAATGCGAGTGCATTTTTGTTTTGAACTGTAATAAATTTTATTTTTTAAAATTAAACATTTCTCAAATATCTTTTAAAGAGAATTAATTAACAAAGCATTTTTAAGGTAAGAAAAACTTCCAAAATTAAACCTTTTATTTCGAATGTAACTTACATTAACATAACTAAAAAACCAAACTACGATGATTATCGACAATGATAACCCAACTACCCCTAACTTGATCATACACTCAAACAAAGGCAACTAAGTTTTACTGACCCACTAGCTTCATCAAGTTGTCCACAATGGACTGGCGATTGAAGCCATGACTCTGCAATGTCTTCACTATCATTCTGAACTCCGCATAAATGGACCATAATATCTTCATGTAGCAAACATGAGTCACTCACATATAATACTATTTACCAATGTGCAGTCTATCATAGACCAACATGATTCACTATGGTGAAGTCTATCACAAACTAGCAAAATGCATTCTATCACAGACCAACAGAACTCAATAATCTCCATAATGATAAGGTGGACCATCCAATCACATGATACCACCCCGTAGTCCATCACGGTCATCACTAACTATGAAATGCATGAGCATACTCTAACTATTTCACAACAATTATTATGTAAATGCAGCGATTAAAAGACTCTAGTTTTAATACTTTTTATACACTAATAATTTGTTAACATCTTTTCACAGAACATACGCATGACAATTTATTATTAACAATTTCATAACACATAATGAATATATATGTTATCAGTTATGAATACATACTCACGTCAACAACATTTATCACAAACTCAAACATCAAACACACAAATATATCCCTATATGCGAACTAAAAATTTGAAAGGAGCTCTTACCTTTCGATCATTTTAATCATAGCAGCTCAGCTAAAACTTGTTCGAACTAAAACCTTCAATTTATCAAGCTGAACTTAGTCAAAATAAATCCTTGAGACATTAACTACCGTACTAACTCGACTAATTCTCCTAATCCCAATTGAGTTTATTTCTTCACCAAGACAACCTTACCAAAATCAATCGAAGACAAACATACTCACACAGTTTAAAATTTTAATTAAATCATCAATCAATTTCATAAATTTCAACCCTTTAATATTTGAAAACTAGTAGAAAGCTTGTATCAGGAAATCTTAACAATAAAACTCAAATACTAAGAGTTTCATTATTCTAACTACTCAAAATCATGATTCTTCCATGGTTCTTTTCATATTTTTCTAAAACTTCTAATTTGACATTTTTGAAACCTTAATCTCTATCAACTATGCTTTCTGTATAAAATTTCACAGAAAAACTACCTTTTCTCATCAACACAAAATATTTCCCAAGTTCATAATTTTCTTTTAATCTCCAACTAAAAACATCATTCCTAATAAAACCACATATCAAAGTCCAAAATTATAGTCAATCATTATTTTTCAAAACACCTAAATACTTCAACAATTCTAGCATAAAGATTATCAAAACTTTAAACTTCAAAACTTAAGATTAAGAATTTGTTCATAAAGTGAATATTTCTCCTTCAAACCTTTTTGATATACAAAGTTTGAACCCTTAAGTTTTAAATATGAAATTATTCTCAAAGTCATAAAGTCTGAAATTTTGTTTCTCAAAGTTAAACATGTTCATAAAAATTGGAAATTTAATATTAAAAGTTAAAACTTTTTAGTTCTAACTACAAATATGAAAACCTAGTGTTCACCAAAACTTCAAGAATAGAACCTTTAACACCTTGAACAAAAATCAACTCAAAACCAACAGTTAAACAAAATTTTGAAATCTCTTTATATATATATATATATATATATATATAAAGCTCGGCTACAACCCATTTTAAAAATCTATTTGAAACACCTTAAATAATTAAAGACAACAACTCTTATGATTTCAAAGTTTGAATGCCTCCAAATTTAATTTATATCACCGTTAAAAATAACAAGAAAACTATGTTAATTTCAAAACAAATTTTCTTTAATATAAATTCGTTCCAAAAAGAAACTAATGAAACCTCTTATATATGTTACTTTGCTTCCAAAAATCTTTTATGAAATATAGATTATACCTCTTTGTTCTTAAATCGTTTCCCAAAAAATTTTAGTGAAATTTTCTATCGTCAAAGCTAACTCGTTTATCTAAAAATAACTCATTACGTAACTCAAACACATACACAAATCAAATTTTCACATTATTACACATCATATACACAACTCATCTTAGTAAAATTTTAGGGGTTTGGTCTAATTTTTTGTTATTCAAGTTACTAACACCTCAAATCTCAATATTAACAAAACACTAAAGCTAAAAAAATACTTTTATTTTACTCCCTTACTTAGGTTTTTGACAATTGAAAGAAAACGAGTTGACAATATTTCCTTAAAATTCCTAAACACTAATAACAACCATATTAATGATAAACAAATAAGAATGAAGCTCAAAACATAAAAAAAAAAAAAAAAAACAGTCACAATTTCCCCTAATATATGCATGCTTACGGGTTTGAGAGAAAAGAAGAGAACACTACTAGAAAAATAGGATTTAGCGTCGGCCAAAAGCCGACGCTAACACCTCAAAAGCCGACGCTAACGCCGTTTTAGCGTCGGAGTCGGGCCTAGGCTAAAACGGTCGAAGCTATTGCATAGCGTCGGATGGTATGTTAGCGTCGGTCTGGCCGACGCTAATTCGACACTAGTAAATAAAAAACCCATCTGACGCTAGAAAAACCTTTTTCCACGTCATTTTCTTAAAAAATAGTTAGCGTCGGATTGCCGACGCTACAGTCAACAAAAAAGTCACTAAGCTGTCAGCGTCGGCGTGGCCGACGCTAAAGTCAAATAAAAGTCAATTTTTTTGTTTTATTGCGTCGGATGAAGCTGACGCTATGTTGATCTTACTTTAATATAAATATATCCAAATAAAATTAATCTTACGTTCAACTCATTTTTTACCGTAAACAAATTTACGAAATCAATTCATTCAAAATCAATTAAGTCAATTTTTCCCACATTTTAACCAAACACCACATAACTATTTTGTTAACAGTAAGCAGCAAACTTAACCAACACATCAAAAAAAACTTGCTCTCTATTAAATACCAACCAATTACATCAAAATCCTTATTGTCAGCTAAATTTAATGTGAATACTCAAATTGTATTCGGAATAATTCGATTATAAATAAAATATCAAATTTGTCATTCATCTATGAAGAAATCACAGTAATTGTCCCAAAATATATATTCAGAAGTCATGGAAAAGCATCAGAGCATCATCAAGTTTCAACAATGATGATCCAAAGAGTAAGCAAACATTTTGCAGCCGTTTGTATTTCTTCTGCAGTGGCTCCGAGACCTTAAGCTTGTCCTTGGGAACATTTAAAATCTGGAACAAGCACCAACAACATTAATTCGAGTACAAAATATCAATCAACTTACAGTGGAACTCAAATGCAGTAACTGCGGTCAATAAATTGAAAGATAAGCAGAGCATCGTTATGAACAATGTCAAACATTTTGCTTTAACGTGGTACACTAAACTTACAAACAGCTTTGTTTAACTGAAATAAACAACTTTAGTGTTACTGACCTCTTCATCGTTTTCCTGCTCAAAAGCCACTCTTAGGCTCAAATTTAAGGCGGCGTGGTACATCTCATCTAGAACATAATCCCAAAGCAGCGGCTGGTTAACTCTCCACATTAAAAGCTGTGTTTGCTTATTAGATCCCACAACACTGACATTTAATTTCTGCAAGGAAGATTAAGTTACAGAAAGATTAAGTATCAAGTCAAAAATATCAAAGAGTTTGTACATATTAAAAGGGATAATTGGTCACCTCCATATGCAAGTAGTTATCCTTCCATAACCTGTTCAGTAACTTTGGAGCTTCCTTTTTCTCAACAAGAGTCGCCTCTGCAATCTACAAAGAAAAGAGAAGCATTGAAGGCCATAACAGTAATATAATATGTTTAAATCGTTTGAATTTTTTGTTTTCAGTTTAAAAAGAAACAGAGGAATTTGTAATCACTAACATACAATATCAATTGAGAAATCTGTGTAAATGGTTTTATGGCACATGTAGCATCATGGAGGAGTGTCAATGTACATGAAATTAATACTGATAGACATCATAATCTAACAGCTTTTGCAAATGAGGTTTTGGTCATTTAAATATGTTCGTATTTTTTTCGAAAAACATCATGCATGAGCTGGTCATTTAATTGGTCTGGACAAAGTCTTTTGGACTTTGTTAAGGTACGGAGTCTGATCCACCACTGGGCTACCTTTCCTCCTCTCCTACCAAAGTGTTTTTACTAACAATTGGAGAAAAAAACCAATTCAGAAGTAACTGCAGCTAAATATAATTCAGAAGTAACTAGTTAACTAAACTAGAAACTCAAACTGCCTACATAGAAAAGATCAATAGAGTTTATCTGTCAGACTAGAAACTGATCAAACTGAAAAGATCAAACTAGAAACTAGAAACTCTTTGTTTATTGGTAAAATTAATGTTTGACAATTTCATCAACAAGAGTTCATCACCTTATCTGTCGGACAAAACTGTTTTTCCTTTGACAGATGCCTGAACATTCGGTAGGCATCCCTTCCATACCTTTTTAACACAATTGACTCAACCTGCAACATAGCACACAAAAGCACAGCCTTACATGAGTAAATCATGAATGCGTATGTGAGAGAGGGAGAGAGATATTTATATAAACATAACGATAAAAAATAAAAACCTCTTCATTTCGAGCCAAATGAATAATGTGCTTTAAATCTGGAAAGGAAACGAAAGAAGTTCTGAATTACAACATATTAAACGAGCCATAAACCAGAAATAGGTTAGATTTCTTTTTACATAATAATTAACTAAACAAAAGGTGTACAATTTATACCACAAAAATAGACTAACATAAAGAAAATAGATATTAGTGTACCAATAGTATATGCAAATGATATCTGACTTGAACAAGATAAGCCTTAACATGATCCATGGTCATTTGTAGGCCACTTTCAGTCTTTATCACCTCTGTGAAAAGTTGATCCAGCTCTAAGGGGACTGAAACATAGGACAAGATAGTGTAAGCCTCGAGAGTACAATGAGATACTAATAGTGGAGGTCTTTCTTAATTGTTAACAGAAGAATAAAATAGAAAACAACCACGAAAAACAAAAGGCAAATCTACTAGGGAAACCAAATTAAAAAGGCCATATGCCTTATAAATCTTTGAAATGCAAAATAGGTAAATGCTTGAGAACAATCAGAGCATGGCACAGCACAAGCAATCATCAAATCTTCATAAACTAAATGTATTAAAAAAAAGTAATTACCATCGAAATACTAATCTTCCAATAGACTTGAATACTAACATCATAGGCTTTCAGAATTCATAAAGCAGAATCTAGATCACCTGAGTTTTCTATTTTCACTCTTTTGTCTACATTTCTTGTTGCCTCCAGCATTGCCCTCATGACAATAGCAGCTCCATCGTCCATCTGTGCTCTTACATTCTCGATCAATAACTAGAAATTGAATATAATGTTTCAAGTGTATTTTTCAAATAATAATGTCGCGTCGGCCCTTCCGACGCTAAACATCAAAAAAAATAAAAAAATTTAAAAATAAACTAGCGTCTCTTATTTTAGTTAGCGTCGGCCTAGCCGACGCTAATAATTAAAAAATCAAAAAAATAATTTGTCTTAGCGTCGGGGTCTTGGCCGACGCTAAATATGGCAGCTAAAATAAGTTTTTCTAGTAGTGGAAAAATGGCTACCTCAACTAGTGATCCTTAACTCTTTGCAATACTCTAAGTAGTGGAACAACTTTGTAGTTGGAGGTTTTGTGATTGAAGGCTTCTAAGTTGCTCAAAAATAAAGAAGAAAATTTGGGTTTGGAGAGAAAGAACAGGAGAAGATGTGTTTGAAAAAAACAAAGAAAGTGATAGTAATATGATGATAATCACATAATTAAACATCAAAAAAAATAAAAAAATTTAAAAATAAACTAGCGTCTCTTATTTTAGTTAGCGTCGGCCTAGCCGACGCTAATAATTAAAAAATCAAAAAAATAATTTGTCTTAGCGTCGGCCTGGCCGACGCTAATCCTACGCTAACTAGCGTCGGGGTCTTGGCCGACGCTAAATATGGCAGCTAAAATAAGTTTTTCTAGTAGTGGAAAAATGGCTACCTCAACTAGTGATCCTTAACTCTTTGCAATACTCTAAGTAGTGGAACAACTTTGTAGTTGGAGGTTTTGTGATTGAAGGCTTCTAAGTTGCTCAAAAATAAAGAAGAAAATTTGGGTTTGGAGAGAAAGAACAGGAGAAGATGTGTTTGAAAAAAACAAAGAAAGTGATAGTAATATGATGATAATCACATAATTAATCTACTATCTCAAATCCAAATTAATCTCCAAAAATTTATAACTACAAAAGTTAATTACATAAATTTAATTGTAAGATCTCACAGTTTTCCTTTATGGCACTTAGTCATAATTACATCACAACACTCACTTCAAAATCTACTACGGTAGAAATATCTACCTTCATCGCAATTCACCTCACAAATAAATGCAATTGTAAGTTATGACTTGTATAATATTTATTGATAATAATTATTTATTTACTTTATTTTGAAATCTATTTGATTATTAAAATAATCAAATTTAATATTCTTTTCTCAAAAAAAATTACTCAGACATAAATTAAGTCTCAAACTACCTAAGAATTTAAATAAAAAAGTTTCGTTGAAATTAGAGATGTTTTAAAATCTAAAAACGAAAAAAATTTCTCGTCTGATTCAAAAGCTAAAAATTTTTCAGTCTTAGATTTCGACTACTTTTACACAAACCAAATAAAAAAAATTCATGCATTAAAATATTATTTTGGTACTTTTTTTCATAAATAAAATGGAACTGACAAACTCAGTAACATATAGCTAAAAACACTTAAATAAGAATTACTTTGATTATAGGTCTTACATTCTACTATTCTAAAAATAGTTTTGTCTTTGAAACTAGAAGTAAGAGAAATACCCTTAATAGATTTCATTGTTACTATCTCTTAATAGCATAAAGCACATTCTACAACTAACCATTGTTACACACCATTCTCATGATCTTATGGATACATCATTTTCAATGCTGTGCCATGAGCTCCCTACACACAGTTTAATTCGACCAAAAATGATATTCACACCCATTACAAGGGTCCTTGATAATTTTAGGTCTAGACCGATGATTTTGTAAAGCTACTCCTAGCGTTAACAACACACCCCTTTGACACTATTAAATATTTACCATTCTCATTAATTTTCCATTAACACATAAAGTGGGGTATGGTCGTCAATCCAACAAAAATGATTCTAATCTTCTCCTTCCATCCTTAGAACCACATACTCCTAAAAAAGTTCTACTTGAGCCTTTTCACTGTGAATTTTAATCCTTTCACCCTCTTATTGACATTCAAATATTATTTATTAAGCTCAACTTAATTTTAAGACATTTTCTTTACTAGTATATCCTAAAATTCAAATTTTAAAATTTATTATCGCCAATTGTCATTGTTGTCTTTGAGTAACAATAATTTGAACATTCCTTTTTCTTAGAAGAATCAATTCTCAAGTCGTAAATCTACAACATCCTTTTGTACCTAACCGTTTTATCTACCAAACCTTAACCACTTTCCTCTATCACTAAAAAGTTTTCACCGATTGAGTATACTCTAACAAACAACTTTTTTTTCCCTAAACCATCTTTAGTTCCTCATCCATCTCAATCACTTAACCATTCAATTTCACATACTATAAGTTTTTCGTCAGCCTAACAACGTCACTCATAAAAAATTTCCTGCATAAACGAAGTCCTACTCATTGTAACTTCAAACACTCTCCCTACTATTTGGATGGCCATGAATAAACTTAATAGATCACAACATCCTTAGAGACAACTTCTAAGTGCTCAATTAATATTCCAATTTTCATCTATCCACCAAACTGAACTATATCTCTTAACTCACTAGGAATTTTGTGAACTGCATATGCCTTTAATCACTTAATCCACCAATTGAAGACTATGACTTCATTTCTCTCTAAAACATTGATTCACGACAACTAGAAACTTTAGATCATTTCCCCCATTAATTAATCACTATGGCGCCATTGACTAGCCTTGAGACTAATTACTTTAGGTCACCCATATCTATAAATTCCATCCAATTTAACAATAACCCAGCTTATATCGTCATACACTAATCATCTACACACTTCTTAGTTTGAGTTCCTGATCATAGGATACCCATCTCCATTCGAAAGGGTAACTTCACATAAATTCAAAAAGACACCGTCCGTAAAATTTATAACACCATCCAATTATATCACCCTAAAGGGCCACCAAAGCAACCTCTACAATTGAAACCATTCTAGGGAATCCTTTCCACCAATGATGTTTACACCTTAATGTAATTAATTTCATCTTAGTTGATTAAAAGTCAACAACTTAAATTTTTTTGTCTAAGAATCTCTAAGTAGACCTTAAGCAACTCATTCACACCATCTGAATCATGTATATCTTTTTATTATTCTCCAATCTCAACTGAAAAAATTGAAGTCTATTCTATCAAAATCTGTAAGTATCCAAATAGCTTGTTGCCTAAATTCCAACTCAACTATGTCATGCAAATTATCACCTAAGGAATAAATCTAAGCATTTTCAAATCCATGCATGCCTACACGATCATGCGCTAGCCATAGCAACAACTTAGTTCACGTCAATGCTTACTATCTTCTGACCCATACCAAGATATCACTTACACTTGTATCCTCCTGGCCTTACACCTATAACCATCCTGAGGTTCAACCTTAACAATCTTGTTTCTCACTACGCCAAAAATGGCCTTTTACAGCGCACATTTTAAAGCTCTTAATAACTAAAAGCGCTGTTGTATAATATTTTAAAAATAACGGAGGATACAACAGCGTTCTGATGACAAGCGCTTTAGAAAAAACGTTGTTGTAGAGTCATGAAGGGTTTAGGATTTACAGAAAATCGCTGTTGTAGGGTCATAGCGATTTCACATAATGTTTACAGCGCTTCGCATAAAAGCGCGGTAAAATATAGCGCTCTCATATAAAGTTTAGAGCGCTACATTTACAGTGCTTTGTACAAAAGCGCTGTAAATGTGTTAAAATTTAAATTATAGCGCCCACACACTATATTTACAGCGCTTTTATGAGCGTTTTTTTAGAAAACGCTGTAAATGTTGTAAATGTTTTCAATTTTAATTTTTGAAAGCCTTTTACAGCGCTTATGGACATCAGCGCCGTAAAATTACAAGCAGTTATATATAAATAAATAAAAACATATTTAATACGTTCTATCCCTTCGAACCCTATTACGAACTTTCCTCTCCTCTACTTTAAGCCCATTTTTACTGAGTGATTGTTGTCTCAGGTACTGTATTTATTAATTTGTTATTGTCTTTAAAACTGATAAATTATTACCTGATAAACGATGCATATAAAACTTTAGATGATAAATCTGTTCTGTTTCTAAATTTGTTCGACCTATTACAGCGCTTGTTTACAACGCTTTTTTGTATTTTCAATAGCGCTGCTATATCCTTTTACAGTACTAGATACTAGAGTGCTTAAAAGCGTTGTACAGGGCTTAAAAAAAGCGCTGTAAAAGGAAATTTTTGGCGTAGTATCTAAATCTTGGTTCTACTCTCCTAAACTCTTTAATGGTATCATAAGATATTTATAATCCCTTATGTACAATGCTCTTTAAATTGTAATATACTCGACTTTCTTGATCTTATCTGCACCACAACCTCTCCCACTATTGTGTTTCTTTGACGACTACAAAAATCCTTTTCCAACATATGGAACGACAATTCCTCTATAACATTCACTATCATTATGATGTTCTTAAACTATCTTACATTGTTATCAAATAATAGTCACTATGATGTTTCCCACTATCAAAGAGTTATTGAGGTGATCAGTCCCATAACTTGTTATTGAGGTGATCAGTCCCATAACTTTTTATCAGGTATTATCAGATCATGATGAGTTCAGTATAGACTAATTAAGCACCTTTTATTTTTAGTAGTCTCTTAGTGGTCACCTTCACGAAGTCATGAGCATGAAAATATTCGATTTTACTTTCACCTTAAAAACTCTTCCAAGAGCCACATAAGGTTCTACTAGATTTTCCATCATCTAAATTCTCGTCAACTAGTATCTACCATCTTCAACTCAGTTGGTTTGTAGAGCTCAACCACTTCTTACTGATGACTTACCTATAAGTGCTTAGTTAATATCTTAAAAGGCTCTTTGTAAGTCCACATTGTCGCAAACTACAATGAGACTTGTCGACAAAAATCCAATATGCGAAACTTTTTAATTATAATGTAACACTATCTTTTAATCTTGCATATTTAGTTAAGTTTAATGTAGACATCTAGAGTCATTTCAAAACGTCTATATATATATATAGCAAGTAATCTTTCATCTAGTGAAATTTAACACTAACTTCTATAGACATTTTAAAACCTCCATATATATAGCAACTAATATCAGCCTTTCTTTAAGTTTAAAAGTAAACTTTCAAAGTTTTTCCAAAACCTCAATGATCTGGTTGAAGTTTTAAATAAACTTACGTTTAGCTCTCAAACCACCATGTGGCAAGTCATATAACTTATGATTTAGTTTGAAATGAATTTATAATGTTGTTCTACAGCCTTCATACAACAAGTTATTATGCGTCTTATTGTAAGCTAACTATAATAGATAATGTGCAAAGTCACCTTTCCATGTGATTTAGAAATAGAAAAGTTCTACATTTGAGTTGTATGCTTCAAGGATGAAAACATATTACTCACATAATGTTCACAAGAAAAAAAATCTAGCGAATTGAACCATTTCTATGAATAGAAATTGGTACTAAATCTTTAGTTTTTGCTCAAAGGTACAATTTTTATTCTTTCACGCCAATCTAAATTTAATATTCTCTCGAAGTCTTCCACTTCCCTATATAAACAAAATCACACTTGATTAATGCATTATAAAGAGATCCCAAGAAACAAATCCATAATTAACTAAGTAACGAGTTCATTTGAGGAAAAAAGCTAACAAGACCATCATTTTCATAAGTTTCATATAATATAACCATTCAAAAACTTAAACGAATAAACCAATATGTAAAACAAATATGCCAACACAATAAAATATTTAATTATGTCAAACATGAAATATCTAGCACTACTAAAAAATTGAAGTTAGCGATAAAATTAGTTTTAATAAAATAAATTTCTCCCTAATTTATTGTTGACATAAAAATTTAGTGCAACTACTATAATTCAGTTTGAACACTGAAAAAGTTCACTAAAATACTAAACCGTAGTTAAATTTTGAATCCATCTATTTTGCATGTTAAATCTAGAGAATTAAGCAAAATGATATTCTCTGACCCAATTATTTCTTTTTTTTTTTTTCATTGTATAATCTCAGTGTATTTCTAAAGGCTAATTATTTTGAGGATTAGAAACACATTTAACGGTTGTCTCAAAATCACATATTTTTAAAGGACTCATTTTGCTTACTATTCGTATGACAGTAGTTTGGTTAATGAATTGACTATGGTAGAAAGATGATAAAAAAGTATAAAAATATAAATAAAATTATTTTTGGACATAAATATTAATTTGAAAGAAGAGGTATAATTATACTAATACGAATATAATTTTGTATTTATTCCACAAAAATTTTAAGAACTAAAGGCAACGTGTTTTCTAACCTGTCAATTTCCTCCATCAATGAAGAATCTAAATCAGCATCAGTAAGATCTTGAATCTCTGAGTGTGTACTTGAAGAAGCTTCTAAGGCATTGGCAAAATTGTCATTTTGATGTGCAGAATGAATAGGAATTGACTCCTAAAAAATATGAAAAGATTCTTAATTGTGAGAAATGAACAATTTAAAAAGTATTAACATGAAGCCAACAAATAGTGGTCATATATGCAAGCCAAGAAAATGATGATACACTTCTTCAAATAGCCTCCAACAAATGTTCTCAAAAAGAATAAGTTGCAAGAGTTTAACCTTATTATGAAGTTCGACAGTATTTTCTTGGGAGGGTGCTTTTGCATTTTGTTTTTTTCGCCTATTCTTCTTTTTATTCTTATTTGTTGTAGTTCCTTTGGTATCTGTCAAATTATTTGTATCTCTCAGCTTATTTATACAATAAAAATCAAAGACAGAGCATCAACTTATATATTAGACTAAGGATGCTATACTACAAGTTATATGATTGAATAAATCAATAAAAATAATGTGGCAACAAGGAAATGTGATTATGGTGGAAGACATGACATATTACCACCATCTTGACCATTTATAAATGAGAGTAGCTCATCGATTGAGCGTTCATCCTTCAATTCCTGCTCTACCTCAACATCCTGAAATTTGGAATATATAAGAATAACACGAATTACAAATTTTTGTTTTAAACTTTTAAAAAACTATTTTTCAACTAGTTTTTATTTGTAATAGTTCTAATATGAATATTTTATTGATGTCGTCATCTTTGTTTATTTGGATGCTAAGACAACTATACTATTAAAGCATTCAATTCAAATATTTGTTACAATAGAATCTAAAAGGTAGAACGTGCCTTCCAAATCTTCCTCTCTATTAGTTCTTGCCTCTTCCTAGCATAGTATCTGCTCAAAAATTTGGCACGTGAATAACTAGTCATGTATCTGAGAGGCACTGACATATCCTCCTGTTAAATTATAAAATGTAAATCAAGAAACATCGTAGCATACTTTAAGTGTGAACTCTCTACCATTTGGTTAAGATCACACACCTCATTGGGATCAATAGGTAAATGAATTATTTCACTAATCTCTTCAAGAGTTTTGCCTTCAAATTGCTGACCAAGTGCGTCGCAAGTCAGGTCAACCAAAGGTTTCAGTTGTAAACATTCAGCAGCTGTTCCCAACTCACATATTGTCTTTGAATCCTTCGAACTAAGGGTCTTCTCAAATGTTTTATGCTCCTATAATATAGTAGCAATCAAATGCAAATATTCATTGTTAAATTCCTACTAGTGCAACAATTTGAACTATCCATAATTAGAGACAAAAAATATTGCGTTTTAATTTTGAGATCTCTAACACTCAACGACAAAAATAAAGATAAATTCCATTTTATCTTTTCTAATTAAAGATGGTAAGTCAACTTTTTTCATGTTAAGAAAATTGGAGAAATGAAACAAAAATATCGAAAAACAAGTATAATGAATCATATGAAAGTTTAGAGTTTTCCATACCTTTTCAGAACGTCCTATTAATTGGTAGAACCGACAATAATCAATTATTACACTTAAAATTGTAGTGGTGACACAATGTGGAAGAGATACTGCAGAATCTTTTGAACACCCCTTTCCATTTTTAACAATTTCCCGACGAATCATAGGGCAAAACATTGCAATCGATTCCTCTACTTGTTGAGAAAAATCATCCGCAGTTCGAAGCCAAATATATGATTCCAGCTAAACATTATAACGGAAAATAAATATCAATCAACTAGAATTCCAGGAATGAGATATACCTAACTTTCCATACCGTATTCTAAATTTCAAAACTCTGCATATGGTTCTTCATTTATGTGATCATAAATAACTAAATTTTTTTAACTATGAAGAACAAAGTGGGGAACAAAAACTTAATAGTTTTAGGCCGGGAATTATACACAAATACATTTTTTAGGGAAATACACATATCTTAAATGATAAAAAAATTTCAATATACACTAATCTCTTAAGCGGGAACTCATATTCTTGACCAACATTAGTATGCTATAAAAAATATACACTAAAGGTTATATATATATATATATATTCATAGCTTCATTGTTGCTCAACTAATTAAGGCTTGTTGAAATTGGATGAGAATGAAAATGTTAAATGCAGTGTGTATCCTGCATCGCAGTGCTAAATCAATATCTTTTTTTTTTTTTACTTGAAACTAAAAAGACCAAAGGAAGATAGAAAAAAAAATGCCACAAAAAACTATACAGAATGCTAAATGAATAAAAACAAAAACTTATAGATATCATAGCATACCTCGGGTCTCGCAATTATCATAGCAGCTTTAGACATTTGAAAAATGAAAGAGATTTGGCAAAAGTCTTCAACTAATAGAAAGCAGGAGCTGCTATATGTGTGATGTCATGCCAAACATAATACACAAATGAACAACATAAAATTGAGAACTACTTAATTATTTTATTAATAATAAGAACTACGTAATTAATGATTGTGTTTATAAATCATCCATTGAGAATTAAATTTGTGTAAATATTCGAACTAAAATTCCATATTTTACCAATCATACTGGTAAGTTTTACCATAGATTATATCTTGATATAAGTGGTTTATTATAAACTTGTATATAAAAATAGTTTGAAATGCTATCATAATATGACGGGGGACTCCAGAAGTAGAAGGTCTTCTATCATAATTATAGGACGAAGAAAACTGCAAACTTTTATTTTTAAAAGATGACAACATTTATAATTAATATTTTTTTTATAATTATAGTGATTGGATTATCTATCCCGGTAGTCCTCCTTGAAACATAAGATGACTAATTAGACATATAACCAATAAAGATTCATCTTAAAACCAAAAAAAAAAAAAAATTACACAACTAATGAATTTCAAATCAAGTTTCTGTGAGAGAAATTTGTATGCCCTAGTCAAAAGTAAAACCTGCAAAACAAATGGTTAATTCAATTTCTTTTGGGCAACAAATACACTTTATCACCTCCCCACCACATATATATTATATTTTTTCTATTTACAGTTTGTTCATTTACGGTCATAATTGCTAAAGTATTAATTTAATTTCCCTGTGTCAGAAATAATCTTGCTTTCATTCTATTCTCATTTTTATGTATTTTTTTAGATAACTGTATAATTGAAGGAAATCAACTAACTAATAAATTCAAATTCGTATCTAATTTTCTCTATCTATCTTTAAATAATTGAAAAACAATTAATACAAATATATACTATGAAAATTTATTTTATGGTAATATTATCAATATATTATTGTATATGCAGTCAAATACATAATAGCGATACTATAATTAAAAGAAGTAAATGTTAACGCTATTAATAGATTCTATAGTGATATATTTAAATAACAAAATCTATTATTGAATGTTTATAGTATAAATTTCACATAAGAATACATTGACAAATTTATATAACAATTTCCTTAAAAAAATAAAAAAATGTTGATTACAATAAATTTCCCAAAAAAAAAAAGAAATGATAATTTATTGAGTACAAAATAGTAAATGTAATATTATTAAATGATACTTTTTATATATAGATATTAAATTAAACTTTATATTATTAAATAAAATAATAGTAAAATATTGATGTAAAATTAAATTATTGAATATCAAAGTTATTTCCTGAAAGGATTTATTATATATAATTTTTGAAAGAAAGTCATGAACATATAATTGCTGACAATAAATATTATGAAATATTAGTAATTAAATTCATAATAATAGTGATGTTACAATACTTTTTTTAGTAAATAATAAAACACTTTAAGAAATGTTTTAAACATGGTCTAACAACACAATCATATTCTTTCAAACAAACGACACACTCATATTAGTATTTTATTTTAACAAGATTCATATTATATGAAAAATAAGTTTTTCAAAAAAATTCGATTCAAGCATATTATATGAAAAATATGTCTTTTTTTTTTATTTTAAATTTAGTCCTCCTTTCAAAATAAACTTTTATTCTAAAAGATAAAAAATAGGCAATGGTCAAACATAATTTGCAAACTCTTTCTTCTTCTCAAACATAAAATAATTAATAAACTGTCCTTAGATTCAATTAAGAAAAATGTTAATATTGTTAAATTGGACATAATATCTCGGGTTCGAACCCAAGACCATGTAGTTGTGTGTGTCAGTTTTTGGTGGTATTAATCGTTTCATATATAGACCAAAGAAAATGATTAATAAATCATCATTGACATTGTTTCCTTCAAAAAATAAAATAAAAGTGATAACACATCCACTACCATAATTTTATAACCATTTAAATTGTTGGATGTGTTCCCCCTACCTTCTAATGACTTATTTTAATGATTTTCTTGTAGCTCTACACAATGATTTACCTTTCTTATTTCCGAGCTTCAAAGGATCATCTAAGCATCAAGAAAACAACATAAAGTATAAGCTATTTCCATTACCTTGAGGAACGCAAAAATGTGAAGTGAAGAAGAGGGAAAGGTAAATGAGGAAGATATGTTTATTCTTAATGGAGGATATTGATATGAATGGAATAAAAATAAAAAGAGAAAATATGAGAAAGGAATTGATAAAATGAAAGAAAAGATGAGATTGATGTGACTAGAGGCAGTTAGGGTTTTCGTAGCTAAGTAAAAAGAATGTGAAGTCGTTTATATAGGAAGTTGAATTAAATAAAAGAAAGCAATAGATTAATTTATTGGGCCTAACTATATGAACTTGATTGAGGTGTAAAAATGGGCCTGACCTTTTTAGCTTGAGAAAACCTTTAACCCTACCCCTACAATTGTATTCCTACCCCACAAATATCTGAAAATGATTCAAACAACTCTTGATAAGAATCAATAAAATAAGATAAAATTCAAAATGAAGTATTGAATACATTTTGTGTTTCTAAAAATTCAAATTTAAATTTTTCTTAAACACATCTAGAATCTTGCGGTGGTGAGAGTGTTATGTGAACAAAATAGAAATTGAATTTTCTGAAACACATCTAAAATCTCGTGGGGATAAGAGAGTTCTTTTTAAGATATTTGTTTTAAAAATGTCAAGGATAAAGATTTTAGGAAATTTGTTGAAGTAGGAATATTGTAATGGTATGGGCTAAATTTTTCTTAGTTTGATATAAAACATAGGGTAGAGAGACAAAAATTTGGCATAAAATTAAAACACATAATATACATATCGTCCATGATAAACACACATAATATATCGTTAAGTCATGTGGTCCAAGAAGGCACTAATTTCACATTTTACTTGAAGGAAACAAAATATAAAAGTAAAACACCATGTAGTTTGGGCGACTCATACGTGATATCAAAAGGTCCCACTTGACAACTTTACACACTAGTTAACCAAAAGTATTGTAAAAGCTTCATACGTCATCATTAACCACTTCAACGAATAGTACTGGGAGCTCCCCAGAGGGATCAGTCACACTCGAACCCTTTGAGGATATCATGTCCTCCTCAAACCTCCAAATTAACTCTCCTAAAAGGTCCACTATGTCCATGTCCAAATGTGAACCATTCATGTCCATGAAGACAACCACTTTTTTGGTGGGATTGTTGGAACCAAGTCGGTTTGAAGAAATATGGCCCTCACTTGTTTTGATGACAACAAAATCATATACTGGAAAAATTTAATGCACTAATATTTTGATTAAGTGTGCAGGTCTTAAGATAAATAAATTTTATAGAATCTTATGTCGTATCCTCGGATAACATGACGAACACAAAGGAACAACAAGACTTTGCTTGACTATGTTTCTCTAAGTCTGAGATGCGAGCAACATTGTGCTCTGGTTGCCTCTAAAGTGCAAGCAATGTCGTACTTCAGGTGCCTCTAATAAATGCAAATGTGTTATGGATCGTCCGCCTCTGATGAATTCAACAAGCTTTGATTGTCTGCCTTTGATAAGCGTGACAAGCAAGTTATTGTCTCTACCTCTGATAATCACATCAAGCATCTGATCGTACGACTATGAGTTACCATGTATCATATGAAAAATTCAACACTCTAAAGACGTCAAAGCTCTAATGAAAGTTAACACTCCAACGAAGAAAAAGCATTTACGCATCCTCTAATTAACATCCTGAATCTGCTACTTGATTGAAGATTTTAAGACATGCTCTGACCATCGTATCCTCTGCTTCCCAACTGTCTTAAATAAGATACACTAAATCAATTAGAAGAACAATTTTGGAAAGTTTCTATGGAAAATCAATTTCCAAAAGTACGATATTAAACTTCATGAATTACATTGATTTCATTCAATCAGGATAATAGTCAGAAACCCTTATTGTTCTGTATAAAAGGACATGCATCCTTCAAAGGAAATCATCAAGAAAAATATAAGCTATAAGAACATTTGCACTTTTGCTCATTATCATTTTGTTTCACTTTAGTGCTGAGAAAAACTTCTGATGCAACATATTTGTAAACACTCTCTGCGAGAGCTAATTCAGAAAACCCCAAAAGCTTTTGTTTGTAATCTAGCCCAGTAGTGGTTGCCTTCCTCAAAAACTTAGTGTTTGTACTAAGCTAGAAGGTTGAGATGATTGAACACACTTAGTGTGATTAGTAGTTGTTCAAGTGTAAGTTTGATTCTGTGAGAACTATTGGAACAAGTCTGTTAGGTTGAAGGGACTGGACGTAGCTACTATATTAGTATTGGGATTGAATGGATGGTGATACTTATTCCATAGGTACCAGGTTCGATACCTACATAAGGCAAAAACTCTCTATTTCCACTAGGTGGAAGGGGGCGCGAAGGTCGTGATTAACAGCGCCAGTAATGGTAAGGGCTGGGCTATTACAATCCCAAAATAGTCCATTCAAATTAAAATATCCTAAACATGAGAAGGAAAAATCCCATAGGAAAGACTTTAAGACTAAGAAGAAAGGACTTATGGCTACTTCGGATGACTCTGATGAACCATCTGATGAAGACAAGGAGCATGCAAATATGGCTCTGATGGTAGATACTGACTCTGAATTTGCTGATGATGAAATTGAGGTATTCTTTAACATATCTCGTAGTGAACTTATAGTATGTTAAATGAGTTTCTCAATAAGAATCATAAGGTTTCTTCAAAACTTAAGTCTCTTAGAAAAGCTCATGATATCTTAGTAAACAAATGCATATCTTTAGAAAAATATTTTGAAAACCTAAAAAGTAAAAATCTAACTCTGAAAAAAAAAAGATTTCAAAAACTTCAAAGGATAAAATCTGCAATTCTGTTAAGTATGAAATAGCCTTTCAAGAATTTCTTGTTAATGGCATAGACAAAAGCAAATAAACTTCTATGATCTATGGTGTCAACAGAACCAATAAACGTGGCATAGGCTTTGAAGAAATGACATAAAACCCTAGATTTACTAACCTAATATTGTTTACGCATACTGCCATAAGAAAGGTTACAACATAATAACTTGTCCTATGTTGAATACATGGAAAGACAAGATACCTTTGAGAACTAACAAACCAAAACCCAACCAAATTTTGGTACCAAAGGACAAAATAATTTATCTTGCAGATGTTCTTAGTAGCAAAGTTAAAACACCATTCATGACACATGGGAAGTGGATGCTCACGACACATGACGGGAGAAAAGTATATGACCCAAGACCTGAACCTGGAGAACGGAGGATTGATTAGCATTGTAAATATTAGAGGAACCAAATATATCAGAGGAATGAACTATATCAAAGGAACTAGATATATCCAAGGAAACAAATATATCAGAGGAATCAAGAGTATCAAAAGAACAATCAAAATCAGACAATATCCCTAAGCACTAAAATCAAGTTCGTTAAGAATGCAAACCTCGATTGGAATACAAATCCCTTTAACCAAAATCCCTTTCCTTTACTTATAACTGCCTCTAGACCTGACATTCTATTTAGAATGTGTGTGTGTGCGCGCTGTGTGTGTGTGCGCCAGATTTCGATCTGACCCTAAAGGATCCCACATAACATCTATTAAGAGGATCTTTAGATTTCTGTGATTGTGACTACACTAGAGATAAGCTAGAAAGGAAGAGCACCAATGGAAATTCTACATTCCTTGGTGACAATCTGATCTCCTGGTCAAGCAAAAGACAAGACATTATTGCTCTGCCACAACAAAAGGAGAGTACATATCAGCAGCTAGTTGCAGCACCCAATTGTTATGGATGATGCATCAACTAGAAGATTTAAAAATTTATGAGAGTAACATTCCTATCTTCTGTGATAACACTTCAGCCATATGTTTAAGAAAAAACTCTATTTTGCATTATAAAGCAAAACATCTAGAGATTAAACATCACTTTATAAGGGATTCTGTAAAAATGGTATTTTAAACATTAAATTTATCGACATTGATCATCAGTGGGCTGGTATTTTCACAAAACCCGTTGCTGAGGAAATATTCAATCTTAAAAAGAAACATCTAAAGATTCTGTTTATCAAAGAATGATGTTTAAATCCTCCATATCCCTTGCCTCTAGTGAAACAAAGTGAATGGTAAAAAATATGTTTGCTCTGCATTTGATGACATTGAATTTATTTGTGCCTTTGGTTAATTTAAATTCAATCTTGAATATGAATAGTTTTTTTTTTTATTTTTTTATTTTCGTAAGGTGTGATACTATGAGATGTGTCTGACGTGTGCGTCTAGTAATTCTTTTTAAAACTCAATTGTTTTGGCTCTTAAACCTTTTTATTACTCACAACTCTAACATTTTCGTTCTTTGCAAGCCGTTTAACTTCTCACTCTGCCAAAATCTTTGCGAATTGAAGGTCGATTTTGCAAATCTTGATGAGGTCGATTTCAACTTCATCGATGACTTGATTGAGGTGTCCTGGTTTGAATACTTTAACCTAGTATAAGAGTTTGCTTTGGACGTTTTGGTAAAAGCGTTTTGGAGGTTTTCTTATGCAAACACTAACGACGAGGTTTCAAGTACTATGTTGGGTCTCCCTATCAAAATCACTCAACAATCCCTTGCTGCAATCACAAGATGCCCATATGAAGGCATAATGCTCGAAATGGGTATGAAACAAGGTTTGGCAATTTCGAAATCAACAAAGAACTCTTCGAAGATCCCAAGGTGAATTCTAAGTCTGTTTACCTCAATCCTAAGTATCGAGTTCTTTTCAAAATTCGTATTGGGTGTGTGGTGCCCAAGGGTGCGTCGGTGGACCATGTTAGCAAAGACCACAAGGCTTTAATGCGGAACATCTCTCAAAGAATCCAGACAAACCTTCCCTATACAAGATCATGCGTCATCAACTCCAAAACAGGAAAAACTAAGACTTTCCCTTACCTAGACTAATAACTGCAATACTCATCCATACTTCTCTCATTCATGCTCTAGAGGAAGTTGGAGGCTATGATAAAGAAGAATGCTTGGTATCGTCATCTACTCTCATATTCAATATCTCCAACCTTATTAAGATGAGAAAAGGCTTGGTCCCCAAAGCAATGTATTCGACGCAGTGGTGACGCCAGAAAACAATAGGTCAAGCAAGTGGATATTTTGTTGCTCTCTTAGAGGTTGATGATTCTATTTCTCTTATATTTGTTGAAGACAACAAGGAAGTTGTTATGGAATATCTGAGAATGTGCCAGTCTGGCCAAGCTGTGGCCCTAATTTGCTTGTCTCTACCTAAGGCTGCACATGTTTTTGACAAGAAAAGGAAAATAGTTGCTCCGACTCTAAGGATTGAAGAGGATGAGGAAGACGCAACCATCGCCGATGAAGACATGACAACCCCTCTCTAAAGGAAGAAACGAAAGGTACTTCCAGACTCTACGCACCCTATTCCTTTCCCCCTCTTTGAAACTGAACCATTCCATCTCTTTCTCTATCCCTAACCAACCAACACTGTTTGTCCTTCCTCTGACCCTACACCCATCACCTCTCCTACTTCTGACTCTGATACCTCATATGATATGTTTGAGGCTACCCTAATTGAGCACTTTTCTTAACTCAGATGCAAAGCCCATCATTTCCTTCACAATAATAGCACTCAGCTCAAACACCTACCCCCTCCACTACTTTACCACCACCTTTTCCCTCTTCCACCCCAATACCTGACCCCACCTCATCGCCTATTCTCCATCCATATACCCAAGTAGATATGCCTGTTGCGCCAACTATTATCGACCTAGTTTCTAATATATCATCAGAAGACTCCTCTACCTTTTCCTTTCGTCCCTTCCCCATTACCTCTACTACCTCTTCCATCCCTCCAACAATTATTCTGTCTACACAATCTATTCCATCTTGCTTCTCTGACCTGCAGATCTTCTTTACTAACAAAATCTCCTCCACCAAAAAAAAAAGCTCAAAGTCTAGATCCTAATGATGTTTCAACTTAGTGGAACAAAGTACTCTCCTTTGTCACAAACTGGATTTAAGATAATAGAGATCATGGACTACAACTGGCTTCCTAGAACTCTACAACTGTTTAGACAGAAAACTGAAATGAACTACTTATGGATGGTATAAATTTAGAAAGCCAACAACAATCGGTCCATAAACCTCATAACAGCTACTTCATCAGGTACATCAAGGTATGCGCCATCTCCTTCTAGTGATATTCTTTTGGAACCTTCAATTGTTGCTCTAGTTGCACCATTGCAGCTTCTTGTTGAAGTAGCTAGAATATCACTAGAAGGGGGTTGAATAGAGATATTGGCTGTTTTAATATTTTCTCTCTTGTTTTTAAAAATTATCCTCTACGAGAGGATGAAAATCAGAGGTTGGATATTTAAAAACTTTGAGTATGAGATGATTGCTAAAAGGTAGAGAGAGAGAATAGAAAATGACACACACAACTTTATACTGGTTCCCCCAATGAAGGCTACGTCCAGTCCTCACACACTTGTGAGATTTCACTAAGAATCAAAATGTTCAACCTCTCAAAGAGGTCAGTTACAATTTGTGTGTTTTTGAGCCTCACCAAGCTTACAATATCTTCTCACAAATTTCAACTATTCCCAAGTGTAACTCACTTGGAAATTACAAGATGATATGATGAATTTTATGATATTTCTCTTTACTAACACTTTCTAAAAAGATATTTTAGAAATCTAGTGTAAGATTATAGAAAGTGTAAAGAGAGGATAGGAATGCTCTTGATAGCTTTTAGACTTTCTCTTTGTATGCTTTTTAGTTGTTTGTACAATGAAGAAGAGCTCCCTTCCTTTTATAGAGTTTTAAGATAATTTATCCATGTGTTAAGATACTTCAAGACTGTTGGGGACTTAATCAAAAGTCCAAGGTCAGTAATCTTATTTATAGCAATGCCATCCAGCTGTGTTTTGTCTTGTTTGAGCGCAGGAGGATGAGAATTCAGTTCATCATCGTATAGGAGGTTCAAACCTCCTTGATGTTTGGGCCTGAGCTGTCCTTTTTCTTTTTCGTTCTTCAAGATATGTCAGATTCTATTTTGGTCTTGTTTAGTACAACTTTTATGTACTTTGATAAGTTATAACCATTTTCATCATATGAGGATGAAGTGAGCTGGAGGTCCATCCTCTTACAGTTCATCCTTCTTCATTTATCCTTTGTCTTTGTCTTTTTAAGTTAAATTTCTTTTTCTTTCAAACCTTAACACTGATTTAACTTCTCTTTTGATAAGAAATCATTGTTATAGTGACTTTGAATATTTAGCATATTTGATGGTTCATCCTCTTGTCTATCCTCCAGTTTTGAAAACTTGTTGGATTGACTCAGATTTTTCTCTTTTGTATCTTAATGAAGAGTAACCTGTTTTCTAATATTAATTGACTCAAGAGCACAAATTAATCATTAACAAGAATCATAATCTTTTTAAATAATTTTGTTATCATTAAAACAATTTGAGAGAGATTTTGTCTCAACAATCTCCCCCTTTTTTTATGATGACAAAATTCTTTAGATTATGATAAAAATAATGAAGTACTTAAGCTCCCCCTTAAATATACAAGTATTGATTTTTTAAAAAAATTCCCTTCAAGCATTCTTGTAGAAGTGTTTTTGAGATATGCAATTTTTGAATGAACTAACTTTCATTAAACTGAATAATAAACAAATGACATATTTCAGAAAGACATATTAAAATTAACATTCAAGGGGCGATAGAGAAACAGAGAAATAAGCAATATTTTTTAAGACAAACAAAAAATTTGCAACCAAAATCTTCATAATCTTGCTCCCCCTGAATTTGGGCAGCAACAAAAAGAGAAATCAAAGATACTGGAGGATGGTCATTTGGACGGAGACGAATCATCTGAGGAGGAGGATGTGGATGGACGTGGAACATCAGCAGGTGGAAGTTAGGCCTGCAGTACTGGAGGATGGTCTCAAGGTGCAATGGTAGGGACAAGATGCTTGGTGACCCATTCAAGGATGAGGCCAAACTGAACCATCTGGTGTTGAAAGTTTGTGAAATGAACAAACAGCTTCTTTTGATCTTTTCGAATTTTCTTTAACAACCTGATTTCCCTTTGACTTCGACGTTCATCCGTCCTCTTACAGGAGCGATTGTCTTTGGGCACATCATTGACACTCGCACTTTTATTTTGCGAACTGCAGCTTTGTCTTGAGACAAGTGCTCACTGGTCTTCGCCAAGAAGGAGTTAATAGAGCTAAACTAACTAGTAACCTCAAGAAGAGGTCGAGAGGATTCACCAATAACAGGAGCAGTTAGAAAGGGTGCAGTTGTAGTAGGAGGAAAGACAGAAGGAATACCAGCTGTCAAACATGCTTGTGGCGGCTGTGACGGACTAGGTGGAGGATATGGGGGTATCATGAAAGTTTCTGCTAAGTTCTGAGAAGGTTCAGCAGGCTCAACTCCAGGAGGGTTTCTTGGAGAGACTTTATGGTGGCTTAAAATAAGATCATAATAAAGCTCTTCACCATCCTCCATAATTTGGGGAGTAGCATCTGCTAGGGGATCCTTAGCTGTATAAACATCTTCATGATTAGACGAAATGATAGATAGTGGTGGAGATTGTGGTGGACATGTATCATCAAAATCACAAGGAGGAAAGGAAGTTCGATCAGTGTTAATAAATGGTTTATGAATGGTATGAGAGGTTGTATACTCTGCAAGAGGTTGGATGGTTTCTGGTTGAGATGGTTGAAGGGTGTGAGAATTTTTTCTTAGTTTTTTCTTTTTCTTAGATGGTGGTGCATATGATGGTTTAGCAGGTATGGAAGTTGTGGTGGTGGATTTGGTGGAGTGAGGCATATCAAGAGGCTGAAGCTTCATCTGCTTCACATTTCTCATGGAGAAGGTATTGGAACCAAGTTGGTTCTAAGTACTTAGGATTTTGATGTTTACAAAAGCACTCCATGTAATCTTATTTTGTACCTTGAATTATTACATTAAATGCCACCAGAAGATGAATTTTCCAAAGGTAGAAGATGAAGACACCAGATAATGCATCCAGAAGGTACCAGAGGATGCATCCTGAAATTACCAAAGGATATCTTTGCTAGCCCAGATCAGAAGGAAGCAAAGTCAGAAGGAGACCTGGACCAGACCAGAAGGAAGCCTGCCAGAGGGAGACTTGATCCAGACCAGAAGGAATCATAAGTCACACTTAGTCCAGAAGTTATTCTGACCAGAAGATGGCCTGACAGTGAAATAATAAACAACCCAGACTTGATCCAGACTTAATCAGAGGATAAATTAATGGGTCCAGAACAAGAGATTCAATCCAGATTTGACCCAAACCAGAAGATAGCCTGGTTCAGGGTATGAAACTAAGTCCAGACCAGAAGAAATGATTTCCAGATATGATCCAGACCTAATCCAAATCAGAAGGTAAAATGTCCAGACTGAAATATTATTTGTCCAGATTTAATTTCTGTTTAATCCAGACCCAGTTCAGAATTGGTCCAGATCTGGGGGAAAAGGTTCAGATCAGTGGTCAAGATTTAAGTATATGGCCAAGTGTTGGCTGAGATCAGAAGATCAAACCATGGCCCAGTGTTGGCCGAAATCAGAAGGTCAGCATATTGATGAAAGTTTTTTTTACCAATCTACTTTCAAATCCCTTAGGATTCAATTATAGTATAGCAAAAGGGTTGTATTGTATCCACAGGGAATTGGAAATACAATGTCGTTCTTTAATGAATCACTCGAGCAATAAGTTTTCAAGTATTTGGATGATTGTTTTGGTAACCAGATTGAAATGTAAAATAAGCAATAATAAAAAAGGATTTAAAAACACTATGAGAAAACTGTTGGAATCGGATTCATCTATTAACTCTTCAGTATCCTATTGATTCAACATACAAATCATGTTCTATGCTTAATTTCATCACATCAGTTCTTATCTATCTCATTAATCTCTTACATGAGAAGATTAACAATTCCATAATCTAATTACCGATCTCTCGCATAATTAAAAAGGACAACCGTAACGAGTTTACATGTAAATTGACAAACAGACTTAATTCTATTTCTAGCAATCAAGCTTGTTAAATGAGATAATCTAAGTCCGACTTAAACATGTAGTTCTCACTCACATATCAAATCTAAATTCATGCCTTTGGTGATCAAGCTAAAACATGTATGAAGAATAAGATTAAATCATTGAAATCATAGCATAGAAACAGATATATGTATATAGAAATCAAATTAGATTTATCCAAGTTAAAGAGTTACATCCAATCCCAACAAAAAAAAATTAGCAATCCATAGCCATGGATGCTTTCAAGCTCAAAGCGAAGATCTAAGAAGAACGGACGGCTCTGTGATGTCTCGGGAACAACTCCAGCTCTTCGGTTGAACCCCAATCAAGCAACCAGTTCTTTTCTCTGTCTTCTCTCTTGATTTCTCTTTTTTAACTCCGTAACCGCCTTTTTTGAAGTTTGTGTATGCGTTTTTAAAGGAAATGAGTTGATGGTCTCGCTTAAGCTAGGCCAATCTGGCTTAAGCAAACAGGTTTCTTCATGCTTAGGAAAGGTTGCCCGCTTAAGCTAGAAAATATATGGCTTAAGCCAACTGGGTTCTTCAAAATCCATCTGTGCCTCATTTTCGCTTAAACAGTCCTTCTGGTTTTGCTTTCAGCATTCTTCTGGCTTAAGCCAATCTGTTTTGGTTTAAGCCAAGTTCTTCAACTTTGAATTTTTGCTTTTCCTTTGCTTGGACCACTTTGATATTTCTCCTACAATTAAACACAAAGTAATTAATACTTATAATTAACATATTTACCATAATATTTATATAGAAACTAACTACTTGCTAAAATAACCTATTGAGGGTTAATTTAACATATATCTTAAACATTTCAAACATATAAGTGCCCAAAAGATCATGGAAAATTAGATAAATTTGGCACTTATCACATATGTGGTCCAGCATTGGCCGAGATCAGAGGATCATAGCAGATCAGTTTGCAAGTCCAGGTTGGCCGAGATCAGAAGATTAGAAAGTGTGGTCCAGGGCTGGCCGAAATCAGAGGATCACACCAGATCACTTAGTATGGTCCAGATGTGGACTAGCGCAGAAGATCAAACGGTCCAGATTTAATCATGAGGATTAACAATGGAGATTTAATTAAATTTGATTAAAGTATTAAAAGGATTTGCTACAAAAATAAAGTGAAGCCGTATGGGAGTTCAGAAGCTATTGGCGGGAAGAAAGATTTGTTCCAGAATTAATTAAAGACAGGATTGGCCAAAGTTATTTATGAAAACAAATCTGGAGATAAAAAGATATGTTTTTTATTTATATGAAACCCGATTGGTCAGAGTATTTTTGCAAGAGAATCAAGCAATATACAACTCGAAATTAAGCTTGGAAGAGACCCTAATATGCATCTATAAAAGAAGGCTCAAGGCAGAATACTTAGCATCGAAAATCACAAAAGAGTCATACACTTCCAAAAGCAAACACTCAAGTTTTCAGTGAGGTTAATTGTGAGTTGCAGCTTTCTAGAAGCAAGCACTCATGTTATTTTCTTTCCCTTGTGTTAGATCTAAGTTGTTGAAGTAGAGTCTACAATCTGAGGGAGTCAGAAGGGGTAGCAGATTACTTGGCAATTAGATTCAAGGCGTTGTAATTCCTTCTACAATATGGGGTTGTCATATTGGTAAGAGAAGACTTGACTTAAGAAGTCAAGGTGCTGCATTCCTCAAAAGTCTAGGATTGTTAGACTGTTTGAGAAGACTGACTTGGAGGGTCACTGGTATTGTTGTAATTCAAGGTTTGAATGAGTGAAATCCTTCAAGGTGAAGGGACTTGACGTAGCCTCGTTAACGGTGAACCAGTATAAAATTCTGTTTTTTTATTTTTACTTTATATCCGCTGCTAACTCTGTTTTATTCATACATCAAGTTTTGTTTTAAAACTGCAAAATCAAAAAAGTATTCAAGTTAGTCAAACACAATTCAACCCCCCTTCTCGTGTTTGCACCTTCAGAAGGTACTGTTGAAGTAGATTGAGGGCTCGTCCTCAAGAGTTAGTTTAAAAAATTTAAAATTTTTTGTAAGGATTATTCCATTTGGAGCCGAACGACCCAAAACAGCAACATTCATCATGAAATAAAAAATAATGTATCCCAAGTGTAGAGGAGTGCCAGTTGTAAGATGGTGGATAAGTAGGAGGTCAAGCTCGGTGACCTTTTCAAAACTCCCAGCCCTTGGTACAATGGAATGTACGTAGATGTTGTGCAAGATACGACATAAGGGAAGGAGGTTTGAAGCCACTTGATGCTTAGGAGGATGGATTAAGGTGTTCTGATGAACAGAGGTTCTTCAAACATGGCACTGAGAGTACCATTTTTCTGAGAAGCAAAGTGAGCCTTCATCATGAATATCCAGAATTTGACACAAGGAAGTAGGATTAATTTCCATGTGTACTCCTTTAAGGAAAATACTGAAACCAGTATCTCCTTTGGATCCGTTAGCAGCATCATAAAATGCTCGCACAAGGCGATGATATTGTGGTTCATTTACTCTCACAACAGAGGTCCATCCAATTTGGTCGAATACTTCTTCAATATTGAAGCCTCCTTTTTTTAAGTCAGCAAGGTCAATGAACTTGCCATTCACCACAGACTTATCGTGCCATTTAGAAAAATAACTTTTCTCCAAAGCTGGAGTTTCAAACAGAGAGGCAATGGAAGCAGAGTGAGTTTGTTGACGTGAGGATTTTGAACTGGGGTTCTTTGTGGGTGTGGTTTTTTGTGATTGAGAATATTTGGGAGAGGTGGTTTTGGAGGAGGTTTTTCTGGAGGGTGGTTTAGGAATGGAGTCAATAGATACCTTCTTCTCTAAGTCATCAGAGTTGATCACGTAGACAATGTTGTCTTGTGAGATCATTCATTTTGAGGATACGGCCCCAACAATGATTTTGGAGGACCTTCATATGGGAACGGAGGAGGAGGTCTTTGAAGAGGAGGAATGTTTTTGTTTTAGATAAGGAGGAGTGGAGGTGATGTTTGGAATAGTGGCAGTGTGTAGAGGAGGATGGATGACGTTCATAGGTTCAGATTGGAGGATTTCTTCAGTTTCATCCTCTTCGTGATTCCTCAGTTCATTGCTGGAGTAATCTTCATAAGACTCTTTTGGAGCTTTGTCTAAGACGTTTCATTTGGCAGAGAGTTTTGTGCGAGCCATTAGAGTGAATGATAGAAAGAGTTTGAAATCTTTGATGAGAAATGGATGAAGGTTTGAAGGTTACAAATCAGGAGTTTTTAGAGGAAGGATGTTTGAAAATAAAGTGACGGTTGTAGGAAGAAGCAAGGAGTATTTGAAAGGGTGGTAACCGTTGGGATTTACATGAGGTGATGATGGAGTAGGCAGACTAGGTGCACGCGAGTGGCTGTAACAGACACCTAGAGCCGTCAGCGCATTAAATGCTTGACGGAAGCCAAGGAGGTTGCGCTGGAAAACTGACCATCAGTGAGGAGAAGCGTGCGTAGGCTTTTCGGCAGTTTTGACTTTGGGCTTATTTCACCAAAATGGAATGATCCACTTCTAGGTTATATTGATCTACTGATTATTTAGGCTATATGTAACAATCACTATATTCTCATAGAGAGACTAACTTTGACCCAAAGCAGTTTTGAAAAAAATGAGAGTGACCAAACATTATTTTTGAGTTTGCTCATTCTCTTTGTTAAGTGGAGGACATTACTATTTTTAGAAATGATCCTCAAGTAATGAGAGTTTAGGCAAAAAAAAAAAAGATTTTGAAATGAAAAGGCGAGTGATTAAACTGTTTTGGACAAGTTTACCAAATGAAAACGAAAGTTTAAATTATTTTGGAGATATTTATGATGGAGAGGTTCTCCAAAATTTTTTTGAATCTGTCCTTTTGAAGAGGTTTGGTAAAATGTCTGCTAATTTTTTTTTAGTTTCAATAAAAGTTAGCTCAATATCTTCCTTTTGAACATGATCTCTTATGAAATGATGTTTGATATCAATATGCTTGGATCGAGAATGTTGTGTGGGAGTTTTAGAAAGGTTTATAGCACTTGTATTATCACAGACGATGGGAATTTTTGCGTACCTTAGTGAGTAGTCCTCTAGTTGATTTCTTACCCAACGTATTTGTGAACAACATTGTGCAGCTTATATATTCTGCCTCTGAGTTGATAAGGCAATGGTACTTTATTTTCCGCATGACCAACTTATGAGTGATTCATCAAGGAACTGGCAAGTTTCACCTGTGCTCTTCCTTTCAACTTTATCTCCTGCATAATCCGCATCACAATATGCTATGAGGTCAAGATTTGAACCCCTTTTATACCATATTCCAAGATTGGTGGTGCCAACCAGATATCTAAAAATTCTTTAGCAGATGATTGAAACCGTGCACAAAGACCAACAACAAACACAATGTCAGGCCTACTAGCAGTTAAGTATAGTAAGGATCCAATCATCCCTCTGTACTCTTTTTCAAATATTGAAGTTCCTTCATCATCTTTGTGTAACATGGAGGATGGATGCATAGGAGTGCCCATAGTTTTTGCTAAATCCATGTTGTATTTCTTTAGGAGATCCTTGGTGTATTTTTCTTGAGAAATGAAGATGCTGGTTTCCATTTGTTTAATTTGTTAAGCAAGAAAGAATTTCAGTTCACCCGTCATGCTCATCTCAAACTCTCTTTGCATGAGGTTAGAGAAATGTTCGCACATCCTTTCATTTGTGGACCCAAAGATTATGTCATCTACATATATTTGTACAATTAACAGATCCTGTTTGAGAGTTTTCTTGAAGAGTGTGGTATCAATCTGTCCTCTTGAAAAGCCATTCTCTTTTAGAAAAGAGCTTAACCTCTCGTACCATGCTCGACGAGCTTGTTTTAATCCGTAAAGAGCTTTAGAGAGTTTGAACACATGATTAGGCTTCTTTTTGTTCACAAAACTAGGAGGTTGTTGAACATAAACCTTTTCATTTAAGAACCCATTCAAAAAGGCTCTTTTGACGTCCATTTGGAATAGTTTGCTACCTTTATGAGTGGCATATGCTAATAGGATTCTAATTGCTTCAAGTCTAGCAACCGGAGCGAATGTTTCATCATAATCTATTCCCTCTTGTTGGTTGTAACCTTGAGCCACTAGTCTTGCTTTATTTCTAACGACCTCTCCATCCTCATTCAGTTTATATCTAAAGATCCATTTAGTTCCAACGATGGATTTGTCATGAGAATGGGGTACAAGATCCGATACTTTTTTCTTTCAAACTGTGACAATTCCTCCATCAAGGCGTCAACCCATGATTTGTCACTTATTGCTTGATCAATATTTTTAGGTTCAACTTGTGATATCTTGGCCATGTTGTTTGTAAAAGATTGTCTGGTCCTAACACCGTCGGCAATATTCCCAATGATCAGATCAAGAGGATGATGTGTTACCACCTTCCATCCTAGTGGAGGCTGCTGAGAGGTTGGATCAGAATCATCCTCTTCATTTGGACTTTGTACTCTAGAGGATGAATATTCATCTTTCTTCAACGTTATCCATATTTTCTAAACACAAGTCATCAAACTCATAAAAAATTACATGCATGGATTCCTCCATAGTTTGAGTCCTAAGATTATATGTTCTATAACCTTTTGACGATGTGGAGTATCCTAAAAATATTCCTTTATCAGATTTTGGAACAAAATTTACGAAATTTTCTTTATTATTTAGGATGTAGCATTAACATCCAAATATATGAAAATAAGAAATATTTGGTTTTCTGCATTTCCAAAATTCGTATGGAGTTTTATTTATAATTTTTCTGATGGATACACGGTTTGAAACATAGCAAATTGTGTTGATGGCTTTAGCCCAAAAGTATTTTTCAATGTTGGCTTCATTCAAAATAGTTCTAGCCATTTCTTGTAGAGTTCCATTTTTCCTTTCAACAACTCCATTTTGTTGAGGAGTTCTTGGACAAGAAAAATTATGAGACATTCTGTTTTCATCAAAAAACATTTTGAAAGATTCATTTTCAAATTCACCTCCATGATCATTTCTCACAGAAATAATTTTGTAGCCTTTTCATTTTGAATCTTTTTACAAAAATATTGAAATGCATCAAAGGCTTCATTTTTATGTTTTAAAAATAAAACCATGTAAATTGTGAGAAGTCATCAACTATTACAAATCCTTATCTTTTTCCACTAAGACTGGGAGTTTTAATAGGACCAAAGAGGTCAATATGAAGAAGTTCAAGAGGATGATTTGTTAAAACAATATTTTTTGAGTGAAAACTACTTTTAACTTGTTTTCCTTTGGCACAAGCTTCGCATAACTTTCTTTCTCAAAATTAATTTTTGGAAGACCTTTGACTAATTCTAATTTTGATAATTTAGAAATTGTGTTTAAGCTTGTATGATCAGCTAGTTTGTGCGATATCCATTTATCTTTTCAAGAGAAATAAAACAAGACTCAGTAGGCAAATCATCCAAATATAAAACATATAAATTCTTTTTTCGAATACCGGAGAAGAAAACTCTACTTGAGGATGAATGTTCAACTCGCATAGAGTGGGTTTAAAAGTTATTTCAAATCCACTAACACACAGTTGGCTAATGCTTAGCAAGTTATGTTTTCAACCATCTATATACTGAACTTTTTCAATTTTGGCAGAATTGTTTTTACCAATGATAGATGTACCTTTTATTTGAGCTTTATCATTGTTTCCAAAGGTGATTGATCCTCCATCCTTTGTTTCTAATGAAATGAAACAATACTTATCCCTTACATATGCCTTGAGCAGCCACTATCCAAGAACCATGACTTTCTTTTGTTGATCAGAGGATGTTCCTGTGTCAGAGTTTAGAATTGACTTAGGTACCCATATAGAGTTGGGTCTTTGGTGGTTAGTTCGTCCTCTTGTAAGGATTTTCCTTTTATGATAAAAACTGGAATCATGTTGCCCATGCTTACCATAAAATGAACATTTCTCCAGAGGAATTCATAACCAAAAAGATTCTGAAGATATGGCAAAACAGAAGGAAGAAGTTTGCCTAGAGGAATTCCAAGCATTCCAACAAAGGAAAGGATGAATAAGACAAGAAGAGCATCATCTGTTATGGATGCAATGAACCTGGGCACATCCAATTAGAATGCACGAATCTGGAGAAAGGAAAACACCAGAAGAAAGACTCCAGACCCAAGAAGAAAAATCTGATGGCAACATGGGATGATTCTGATGAATCTTCTGATGATGAAGAAGCTGAATTAGCAATAATGGCCCACATCAATTCTGCCTCTGAATTCAACATAAAATCTGACTCTAGAAGTGAATCAGAAGAAGCAAAATATGCTCTGATGGCTCACACTCATTCTGCCTTCGGATCCAACTCTGAAAGTGATCAGAAGAAGCAGAATTGGCTCTGATGGCTCATATTCATTCTGCCTCTAGATCCGACACAGATGTTGACTTTGGAAGAAAAGAAGCAGAAGTGGCTCACGCTTATTTTGCCTCTGGATTCGACCCAGATGCTGACTCTGGAAAAGTATCAGAAGATGAAGAAGCATAACTGACTCTGATGACTTACACCAGCACTACCTCAGGATCCAACACAGACTCTAATTCTGGAAGTGAATTAGAAACAGAATTGGCTTTGATGGCTCACACCAATATTGCCTCTGGTTCCGATACAGAATCTGATTTGGAAGTGAATCATTAGAAGATGAAAAAGAGGTACATTCTGAACTCACTAGATCTGATTTAATTACTGCAATGAATGATATTTTAAATATCAATAAAAAACTGTCTTTAAAACTGAAAACACTTAGGGAAGAAAATAAAACTCTAACAAAAAAAATTGATGTTTTAAAGAATCAAAATGCAGAATGTAAAACAGAAGATGCAACTCTTAAAACTGATATTGCTGAGCTTAAGTATGAAAACCTAACTCTAAAAAGTAATCCTTGTTCAACATCAAGTAAAAATATTGTATGTAATTATGATATGCATGAACAAGTTTTACAAGAGTTTATTGTTAATGGTATGGAAAGAAGCAAATATACTTTTATGATCTATGAAGTTACTAACAATGGTAAAAGTGGCATAGGATTTGATGAAACTGTAACTGTAACTAAACCTATTTCCTATGATGTTTTGTGTGCTTTTTGTGCTAAGAAAGGTCACTCAAAATTGTCTTGTCCCATGATAAAATCAAGGAAAGACAAGAAACCTTTCAAGACTAACAAACCCGAACCCAACCAGATTTGGGTACCAAAAGATAAAATTGTTTATGTTGCAGATGTTCTGAGCAACCAAACTGAAACACCAGTCATGGTGCCTGGTCAATGGATGCTGGCAACATATGAAGGGAAAAAGGTCTATGTTCCAACATCTACCAAATAGAAGCAAACTAACTCTGGTAGAAGAAGAACTGGTCAACATAATACCTATCAGAACCAGAACAAGAATCATAGGAGGAACAGGAAATATCAAAGAAATCACACAAATTAGAAAAGACAGAGAAATCATACATATCAACAAAACTGGAACTACCAGAAGAAACATAATTATCATGAGTTCCAGAATTATCAGAGGAACCTGATATATCAGCAGAAAGAGAAGAATTAGATTCAGGACAGTTCTTCAAACACTCTAGTAAAATTCATCATGACTACAAACCAGGGAGGGAATTCAAAGCCCTTCATCTAAACCATCTAATCACAGAACATACAAATTCAGAATCTGAAAATCAGAAACAAAAAGATTTTCAGAGTAAAACTGAAACTATTGACATAGAGGTTACATCTTGCTATAAATACTATTATTGTTTGATATTTATGTTTACTGTGATTACAAGAAGCTTGATCTTAAAAATCAAAGCTAGATAAGTATTCTGTAGGTTTTCAAACTGTCAGAGGAACCAAGTGACCCACACTTCTACAGAAACAGTATTTCAGTGGTTTCAAAACAAGGAGAAACCACCAGAAGCAGAATTAATGATTTGGCTGTATTGAGTTCATTTTTAAATTATTTGATGTGTATTATGTTATAAGACAAATAGCTTGACCTAAAAAGTCAAAGCAAGATGAAGCTGATGCAGGTTTACCAAAACCAGAGAAAACCGATACAGGTTTACCAGAACCAGTGGAAATTGATGCAGGTTTACTAGAACCAAAAGCTGATTTACCAGAACCAGAAGCTGATACAGATCTACCTGAACCAGAAGCTGATTTACTTGAACCAAAAGCTGATGCAGGCAAAAGAACTCGAAAAAGCAGAAGCTACAACCAAGGATACAACAAATCTTCAGAGGATAAATCTGATGATGAGTCAGAAGAAGGATATAGATGGAGTCTACCAATGCAAGAAGAGCTAAATGAATGATATTTTGGATCTAGTTCCAAGACTAGAAAAGAACATTATTGGAACCAATTGGGTTTTCAGAAACAAGCTAAATGAAAAAGGAGAAGTTATCAGAAACAAGGCACGACTTGTTGCACAAGGCTACAATCAGCAAGAAGGTATTGACTACACTGAGACTTTTGCTCTAGTGTCCAAGTTAGAAGCTATTCGTATCCTACTTTCCTTTGCTGCTAATAATTACATGTCATTATTTCAAATGGATGTTAAATGCGCATTTTTAAATGGTTATATAAGTGAAGAAGTCTATGTTAAACAACCCCTAGGTTTTTGAAAGTTCTAAATTTCCAAACCACGTTTTTAAAGTTAAAAAATCTTTGTATGGTTTAAAACAAGCACCTAGGGCATGGTATGATAGACTTAGTAACTTGTTACTTAAAAATGAGTTTGAAAGAGGACAAGTAGACAATACTCTTTTTAGAAAATCAATAAAAGATGATATTCTGATTATTCAAGTTTATATTGATGATATTATCTTTGGATCTACTAATGGCACTCTCTGCCAAGAATTTTCTAAATTGATGCAGCAGGAATTTCAAATGAGCATGATAGGAGAATTTAAGTTCTTCCTAGGGATTCAAATTCAGCAAAGTCAAAAAGGTCTATACATTCATCAAACAAAATATACAAAAGAGCCTCTCAAGAAGTTTAAGATGAGTGATTGCAAACCTATGGCTACCCCAATGCACCCTACCAGCTTACTTGAAAAAGGATGACTAAGGCCAAAAATCCTACAAAGATACCTAAAAGGCACTACCAATCTCACCCTGTTCTACAATAAAACTCCTACATATCAACTTAGTAGGATATCGTGACAACACTTCAGCCATCAACCTAACCAAAAAACCCTATCCTACATTCTAGAGCCAAACACATAGAGATCAAACACCACTTCATCAGAGATTATGTTCAAAAAGGGACACTCAACATCCATTTTGTAGACATAGACCATCAATGGGCTGACATATTCACTAAACCACTACCTAAAGATAGGTTTGACTTCATCAAGAAAAACCTTAACCTTACCGTCATCCCTAACAAATAGCTTAGTTTATTTTTTTTTTTGTTTTTGTTATTTTATTTTTATTTTCGTGTATTGTTTTTCAAAATAAAAAAAAGGTCAGAAGATGAAAAACAAAAAAAAAATCAGAGGATCTCCTTTCTTCCTTAAATCCTTTTTGTCTGATGACAAAGGGGGAGAAGATGTATTTGATAAAGAATTTGCGGCATTAGACTTAGGGGGAGAAAAAGTCAAAATAAAGCTTAGTCCTAGGGGGAGTCAAAGTCAAAAGAAAGAAAAATAGTTATAAAAAATACAAAGTTTTGTCATCATCAAAAAGGGGGAGATTATTGGAACCAAGTTGGTTCTTTCAATCAATGTTTTGATGTTAACAAAAATATTTTATGTAAATTGTATTTTGACTTAGAAGAACAAATCAAATCCTATGCAAAATCAGAGGATGACACCACTAGAGGATACATCTAGAGGTAGCAACCAGAGGATAAAAATGTCACCTGAAGTTTCAGCCAGAGGAAACATCCAGAGGGTACCAAAGGATGCATCCAGAGGATGCTAGAGGATACAGCTCCAGAGGATACCAGAGGATGTCACTAGAGGATACACCTCCAGAGGATATCAGAGGATGTCATCAAAGGCAAACATCAGAGGGTAGCATCAATCAGAGAATATCATCAAAGGGAAGGAAAAATAACATCATCAGAGGATATCTTTCTTGGCCCAGATCAGAAGGAAGCAGAGTCTAGAAGGAGACCTGGTCCATACTAGAAAGAAGCTTGTCAAAGGGATACTTCGTCCAGACCAGAAAGAAACATAAGTCAGACTTGGTCAAGACTTAATCCTGACCAGAAGATAGCATGGTCATGAATATAAGACTTAGTCCAGACTTGGTCCAGAATTAATCCAGACTTGGTTCAGACCAGAAGATAACTGGTCTAGAACAAAAGACTTGGTCCAGACAAGAAGATAGCTTGGTCCAGAACATAAAACTTGATCCAGACTTGGTCCAGATCAGAAGATATAATTGTCCAGAACACAAGACTTAGTCCAGATTTAATCAAGACATAGTCTAGACTTGGTCCAAATCAGAGGATAAAGGTCCAGATTAAAAGATCAATGGTCCAGATTAAAATATCAATGGTCTAGATTAGAAGATCAATGGTTCAGATAAGAGGATCACAGAATGGGACAAATCAGATCACGTAGCCCAGAATTGGTCGAGATAAGAGGATCACAAAATGGTACAGATCAGATTACATGGACCAGAGTTGGTCGAGATCAGACAATCACAAAATGGTACAAATCAGATTACATGGACCAGAGTTGGTCGAGATTAGAGGATCACAAAATGGTATAGATCAGATTACATGGATCAGATTTGGTCGAGATCAGACGATCACAGAATTGGTACAAATCAGATTACGTGGTCCAGAGTTGGTCGAGATCAGAAGATCATACGGTCCAGAATTTAAATCATGATACAAATCAGTGAAGACTTGATTAAAATTCGAAGAAGACTTGATTAAATTTTGATAGAGATTTGATCAAAGTATTGAGGGGATTTGATTAAAAAAATCACTGAAGACTTGAAGAAATTCGAATGCAATATGAAGCTTAAAAAGATATGGTTTGAAATTAAAAGAAACAAGATTGGTCAACAGAATTTTCAAGTGTAATCTGAAGCTAAAAAGATACAATTTTAATTTAAGTGAAACAGGATTTGCCAACAGAATTTTCAAAGGAAATCTAAGCAAGATTTACTTCAAATTTAAGCTTGGACAAAGCCTTATTTGCAGCTATAAAAGGAGGCTTCATGCAGCAGCATGAAGCATCGAAAAACACAAGAACTCAAGCTTCATATTCAACACAATCCGAGATTTCAAAAGAGAGTATCACTTGAGTGCAAAAGCAATATTTTTTATGTGTTTTTGAGAGAGAAGTTCAGTGCAAAAATCAGCTTTCCAGAAGCAACAAAAGTGTGCAAGAATCAGCCCAGCAATTAGCTTTCCAGAAGCAAATTTGCAGAGTTCGAACCTTTGTAATCTAACCCGATAGTGGTAGAAATTCCTTCTTCAATCTGGGGTTGTCAGATTGGTAGGAGAAGACTTGACTTGTAGAGTCAAGGTGTTGGTTACGTTTATCAAAAGTCTGGGGTTGTCAAGCTGTTAAAGAAGACTGACTTGGAAGGTCAGGTGCTGTAATTCAAAGGTTTTGAATTAGTGGATTAAAGCCTTCAGGATCAAGGGACTTGATGTAGCCAAGTTAATGGTGAACCAGGATAAATTGCTGTGTTCTTAAATTTTTTATTATCTGCTGCTAAGTCTGATTAATTATTCATCCAATAATTTGCATCAACATTCAACAAAACAACAAAAGAATTCAAGTTTGACAAACACAATTCAACCCCCCTTCTCGTGTATTCACCTTCACATTGTGCTTGAGGTTTTTCGTCAGAGGATGAATCTGTGTCGTTGATTCTAATGACGTGATTTCCATTTTCAACTACAGAGCACATGTTGTTATCTTGTGATATGAGAAACAATATCATCTTTCCTTTCTAGTGGTAGTAATCTGTGCCATCAAAATAGGGAAATCTGCTGGATGATCCTCCTTCAGGGATATACTTAGCTTTTCACATTTTTTCTTTCGATCTTTTTCTTACACTGTTAGGTGTAGTTTTTTTAGAGAACCTTGCTATGATGCAAATTGAAGTAGCTAGAATATCACTAGAAGGGGGTTTGGATAGAGATATTGGCTGTTTTAAAAATTTCTCTCTTGTTTTTAAAATTATCCTCTTCGAGAGGATTAAAATCAGAGGTTGGATATTTATAAACTTTAAGTATGAGATGATTGCTAAAAGGTAGAGAGAGAGAATAGAAAATGACACACACAACTTTATATTGGTTCACCCAATGAAAGCTACGTCTAGTCCTTAGACACTTGTGAGATTTCACTAAGAATCAAAACATTCAACCTCTCACAGAGGTCAGTTACAATTTGTGTATTTTAGAGCCTCACCAAGCTTACAATATCTTCTCACAGATTTCAACTATTCCCAAGTATAACTCACTTGGAAATTACAAGATGATTTGATGAATTTTAAAGATATTTCTCTTTACTAACACTTTCTAAAAAGATATTTCAGAAATCTAGTGTAAGATTATAGAAAGTGTAAATAGAGGATTGGAATGCTCTTGATAGCTTTTAGACTTTCTCTTTGTATGCTTTTTAGTTTTTTGTACAATGAAGAAGAGCTCCCTTCCTTTTATAGAGTTTTAAGATACTCTATCCATGTGTTAAGATACTTCAAGACTGTTGGGGACTTAATCAAAAGTCCAAGGTTAGTAACTTAATTACAGAAATGTCATCCAGTTGTCTTTTGTCTTATTTGAGCGCAGGAGGATGGGAATTCAGTTTATCCTCGTATAGGAGGTTCAAACCTCCTTGATGTTTGGGCCTGAGCTGTCCTTTTTCTTTTTCGTTCTTCAAGACATGTCATATTCTATTTTGGTCTTGTTTAGTACAACTTTTGTGTACTTTGATAAGTTAGAACCATTTTCATCATATGAGGATGAAGTGAGCTGGAGGTCTATCCTCTTACAGTTCATCCTTCTTTGTTTATCCTCTACCTTTGTCCTCTTCAGTTAAATTTCTTTTTCTTGCAAACCTTAACACTGATTTAACTTCTTTTTTGATAAGAAATCATTGTTATAGTGACTTTGAATATTTAACATATTTGATGGTCATCCTCTTGAGGGTTCATCCTCTTATCTATCCTCCAGTTTTGAAAACTTATTAGATTGACTCAGATTTTTCTCTTTTGCATCTTAATGAAAAGTAACCTGTTTTCTAATATTAATTCACTCAAGAGCACAAATTAGTCATTAACAAGAATCATAATATTTTCAAATAATTTTGTTATCATTAAAGCCATTTAAGAGAGATTTTGTCTCAACACCTGTGTTCATCCCATAGATTGAGATTCACACTCTTGATGTTCCTCCTACTACTTTTTTAGGATCTGCAGATTATGCTTCTTCAAGCCCCCATACACCTCCCTCTGGCGTCATGTTAGATCCCACTCAATTTGTTACAAAAGAAGATTTCTATTGCCTTAGTCAAGAATCAAGAGGATATTCAAAATACCTTTGTATAATTCTGGCTAGGCTCATAAATTCGAACCCTTAGTTGCTTGTTTTTTTTTCTTCTGTATTTTGTTTTCTCTGTATTTTGTTTTTTCCCTCTTTTTGTCTTATTATGAACTTCAGTTAGTAATGCACATTAAACTATATCAGAATATATTTCATCTTATGAATTAAACATGCATATTCTAAGGGGGATCTTTGTTGTAACGTTTATTGTTTCTATCTTATAAAATTGTTCACAAAAATATATGTTTGTCATCATCAAAAAGGGGGGAGATTGTTGGAACAAATTTGATTTAAAGAAATATGCCCGTCACTTGTTTTGATGATAGTAAAATCATTTAGGGAACAATTTAATGCATTAGCATTTTGATTAAATGTGCATGTGTTAGATCAAGTAAATTCTATAGATTCTTATGTCGTATCCTCTAAAAACTAAATAAAGACAAAGGAACAACAAGACTTTGCTTGACTCCGTTTTTCTATGGTTGATATGCGAGCAACGTTGTGTCTCGGTTGCCTCTGAAGTGCAAGCAATGCCATACTTCAAATGCCTCTGATGAATGAAATTGTGTTCACGATTGTCAGCCTCTAACGAATTCGGTAAACGTCTATTCGTCTACTTCTGATGAATGAAAATGTGTTCTGGATCGTCTGCCTCTGATGAATTCAGTAAACGTCTATTCATCTACGTTCGATGAATTTAGCAAACATTTGATTTTCTGCCACTGATAAGCGTGACAAGCAAGTGATTGCATCTGCCTCTGGTAATCACATCAAGTGTTTGATTGCTTGATTATGAGTTACCATCTATTCTATGAAGAAGTTAATGCTCTAAGGAAGTCTAAGTGACGATGAATGTAACCCTCCAAAGAAGACAAAGCATTTATGCATCCTTTGATGAACATCTTGACTCTACTACTTATCTAAGGATCTTAAGACATGGTCTGACCATCGTATCGTCTGCTTCCTAACTGTCTTAAACAAGATATGCTAAATCAATTACAAGATCAATTTGGGAAAGTTTATATGGAAAATCAATCTCAAAAGATACGATACGAAACTTCATGAATTATGCTTATTTCTCTCAATCAAGACAACGGTCATGAACCCTAACCGTTCTGTATGAATTACGTGCATCATTCAAAGGAAGTCATCAAGAAACATATAAGCTATAAGCACATCTGCACTCTTGCTCATTATCATTCTATTTCACTTTAGTGTTGATAAAATGTTTTGAAGTAACATATTTGTAACCTCTCTCTGTGAGAGCTAATTTAAAAACCCCAAAACCTTTTGTTTGTAACCTATCCCTGTAGTGGCTGCCTTCCCCAACAACTTGACTATACTACGCTATAAGATTGAGAAGATTGAACACAATTGGTGTGACTAGTAGATGTTCAAGTGTAAGTTTCATTCCGTGGTGAACTAGTGGAATAGATACTTTAGGTTAAAGGGACTAGACATAGCTACCTTGTTGGTGGTGAATCCAGATAAATTATTGTGTCTCTCTGCTATGTTTTCTTTTACGTGCATTGCTTTCTTTACTTTATTAACGCCATGCAAAAAAGTTTTTAATCAGAAAAAACAATTCAAACCCCCTCTTTTTTGTGTTTTTCATTCTTCAGGGATGAAATCCAATAAGGTACCTAGGATATTTTCAAATCCTATGAAAAGGTAAATGTTGAACGACCTTCCCTACTATCCATTTGACATTCCCAAAGCCATGTCCTCGTGGATATAGGTCAACATTCTTGTGTAAAACTCTTGGTTAAGAATTACGTTTAATTCCCACATCGAACTCTACCTCGGCATCTGTGGTGATTGCCAATTTGCCATATATCTCTGTTGGATAATCTTCAAGGAAATATATGCAACTTAAATTAGGGTTAAATAAGTTTTTGATGCCTATCAATATATCATATTTTGTTTTTAGTCTCTCTAAAATTTGTCTTCAAACAATGGTCCCTCAAATATGATTTTTTTTAAGCTTTTAGTGCTTAAAACTTAAATTTAATTTATTTTGTTAATTTTTTTTAAATTTTTGTAGGAAAGATTTTTATAATGTTCTAAACATGCTTGTAAAAAATCATTCAAAAATTTGAATGATACACATGAGTTGGCTTAAAAGTAGGAACCAAAATTGTTGATTGAAAACATTTAAGAGATCATTGTTTGAAGAAAAGTTTTAGACGAACAACAAACGAAATATTGTATAATTATTGGAACCAAAAACTTATTTATCCCATTAAATTATACAAGTATAGACAAAACATAGGGGCTAAGATTCATGTAAAAGGCAGAAAAATGGGATAAAAGTATGTAAAGAAGGTAAATACGATGCCAAGCACATCTAACACATAAAAGGACGAGTAAAAGATTTAACCTTGAGTAATATCTCTTATTAAGTCATATCTACCCAAATATTTAACCCTTTGTATGCAAACACTTTGGCCAACGACTAATGCCACAAACACTCCTAATTATGTTAGATCTATCCACAACATGGGTTTGGGTTGGATTCAGTTGGTAGTGTAGCAGTGTTGAAGGGAGTGCTCTAAGATGGGTTTTGAGAAATTCAAACTCCAAGCTTAGGGTTTATTAACCTGGAGAAAGTTCATGTTAATGTTATGATTGTAATCCTTCTAAAACCCTGTCACAAATAAGTGGATGTGATCCAACACTCTTAATAAGTGGATGTAATCCATTTGCTACAATACGATTGTAATCCTTCTCAAACCCTGTCATAGATAATTGACCCGTATAGATTATTATTCGCATCATGAATTTAAATCATATATCTAATTTTGAATATATGTACATGACATCATTTATTATATGTTACTATTGGTGTAATCTAATCTAATCTAATATAATCCTCATAATAGATAGTTTGTTCAATATAATATAAATTGTGACTTAATTGTGAGACCTAAAGAAAGAATAAATTATATGAAAATTGTGCTGCATCTTATGATACCCAAGCCACGGTTGGTTCCAAAATCTATCCTCAATGAAGTACATTTTTTGGAATATAAGGGGCATAACCAACCCCCAATCTAAGTTGGCTTTTAAGAGGATTTGTATAAAACACAAGCATGACTTTTTTATTCACCGTAGAACCTTAGATGAAGCAAGGTATGTTTTCTCAAAAAAACCCTCTGTAATCTTAATCTTAAGTTGTTTGTTGTTAATCAAAAAATTGACCAAGATGGTAATTTGTGGTGTTTGTGCTCTACTCATATCAGTGTCATTGTTTCTAATGTTTCTTCTCAACATGTTTCTTTTACAGTGTCTTATAATGGGTCTACCTTTTCCTTTTTAGTTGTTTATGCATGACCAAACTACATTCTTAGAAGGGTGCTTTGGTCTCAATTATCTACTGAATTGCAACAATGCAGCCTTCCCTGAGTCAGCATAGGTGATTTTAATGCCATTATTGGTGCACATTAATATAAAGGTCACAGTACTCCTACTCGTATTCCAATGGAGGATTTCCAAACCTAGATTGGTAGCAACAATTTAATTTATATGGATGCTAGATGAGCTACCTTTACTTGGTCTAATGGGTGCAGGTGCATACATTACGTTGAGAAGATACTGGATTTGACCATCTACAATCACCTATGGGCTAACAACTAGTCTTCTAATGCCCACTACATTATTACCAAAAGACATTATGACATTTACCTTGAATCTCATAGTTAGGTTATCAAGCATCCTACTGCCTTTAGGTTTCTTAAAATGTGGGTTAATTATCCAGTTTGCATTAACATTGTTAAATATGCTTGGAATATTAATTTTATTGGCGTTCCCATGTTTGTATTGAATCAAAAATTGAAGAATGTCAAAGATAAGATTAAGCACTAGAACAAAACAAGTTTTGGTGATTTTAACTTTCAATCTAGGGTTACTTTTTCTAATGTTGATCTTATTCACTCCCAAACTAATGCTCTTTATTATTATGATATTCCAATGGATCAAGCGAAAGTTGTTCATACTGCTCTAGACAAGGCCCTTAATAATGAAAAGGACTTTTGGAATGAGAAATCAATAATTATAGGACACAATGATGGGGATCGAAATACTCAATTTTTCCATAGGACTGCGAAAATCAAGCATACAACTAAGCTGATTTCTGTCTTAAAATATGGTGCTTATGTAATTACGAATTTTGAATGGATTGAAAAGCTAGTTTTTGATAACTTTGAGGGTATTTTTTAGCACAAAAAAAGATTTCATAGTTAATGGTTTGATTATAGAAGTCATTTCTTACAAATATGGATCATGGTTTTCTCACTCAAGCACCAACCCTTAAAGAGGAGGTGGCAAGTTTTTTTATGAATAGGGATGGAACCCCTGGGCCTGATAGTTTTGGTACTTACTTTTTCAAACCTTTTGGGATATGGTGAATCATGACTCATCTAAGGTTTTGCTTCGGTTTTTCCAGCATGGTTGGTTGCTCCCTAACCTGAACTCTAATAATGTTGTCGTCATTCTTAAAACTCAAGAAGTTGATAGAATGGACTTATTTAGGCCTATAGCCTTTACCAATCTGAAGTTCGAAATTATCCCTAAAATCCATGTTGATAGATTAGCAAAGGTGATGTTTTCCATTATCTCTCCTCTTCAAAGAGGCTTCATTTAAGGTAAACAAATTTCTAACACTATCTGCTTAGCTTCTAAAACATCAACCTTCTTAACCATATATCTTTTGCAGGTAACGTTGCTCTTAAATTTTATATAAGAAAAACCTTCGATGTTATTTAATTGTCTTTCCTTTAAAAAGTGCTTTATAAATTTGGCTTTAGTCAACACTTTTGTGCTTGGATCCAGGTTATTTTAAATTTTCCCTTAAAATATTCAGGTGTCCCATGTAGAGATAAAAACACAACAGAAGGGGTTTGAATTGTGTTTTGATTTTAAAAACAAAATTATTAAAACAGATTATAAACGAGCAATGTTAAAAGAAAGAACAGATAAAGAGATAAGGAGCTGAAAACAAACCAATTTATCCTGGTTCACCATAAACACGGTAGCTACGTCTAGTCTGTTCACTCTAAAGAATTTAATCCACTAATCATCAATAATATCACACGTTCACTGAACACCTACTAGTCAATATGACTGTGTTTAAGTCTTCTCAACCTTCTAACTTAGTACAACCAAATTGTTGAGGATAGTAGCCACTACTTGGTTGAGTTACAAAAAATGGTTAAACATGTTTTCCTGAGAAACTCTAACAAGAGAATGTTTACAAGGTATGCCGTCATATTATTTTTGGATTTCTAAATACTCAAGAACTTATATGAGAATTTTCAAGAATTTCTATGTATGACAATAATAAGATATTTTTCGCTCTTATATGTAGTGAGGATCACCAGTGCTCTTATAGAGAAACTTCTAGGCTATTAGGGTTTTTGATTGTTGTTGTGATTGCATTAAATCAGCATGTAACATAATGACTCGTATAAAATCTTTAGAGATCTTGAATCAACATTAACAACTTTGTAGAACAAAAAGAACACAAGAACAAGGGGAGGATTTGAATTTGTGTTTCTAAAGACTTTTTTCATAGCTTTGCTAAAGTAAAGAAAGTAGTGCAAGTGAATGAAAATAGAGTAGAGAGACACGACGATTTTTTATCCTGATTCACCACCAACACGTTAGCTACGTCCAGTTCCTTCAACCTGAAGGATTTAATACACTTGTCTACCATTGAATCAAACTTACACTTCAACATCTACTATTCAAACTAACTGTGTTCAATCTTCTCAACCTTCTAGCTTAGTACAGTAAGGTTGTTGAGGAAGGCGGCCACTACTGGGCTAGGTTACAAAAAAAAAGGTTTTTTATTTTTTTTCTAAATTAGCTCTCGTAGAGAGTGTTTACAAATTTTTTACATTAGACACTCTTAGCACTAGCGTGAAACAGAGTGATATTGATCAAAAGTGTAGATGTGCTTGTTACTTGTCTCTTATATCTTGTGTTTTTCTTCGTTGAGGGAGGCACGTCTTTTATAGAGAAAGATTAGGGTTTCTAGTCGTTGTCCTGATTGCAAGAAATCAATATAATTCAGGAAGTTTCGTATCGTATCGTTGTGGAATTGATTTGCTAAAGAAACTTTTCAAAAATTGTTCTTGTAACGATTCAGCGTATCTTGTTTAAAACAGTCGAGAAATAGAGGGTACGATGGTCAGAGTATGTCTTAAGATCTTCAGACAAGTAGCTAATTCAAGATGTTTATCAAAGGATGTGCAATTTCTTTGTCCTCTTTGGAGTGTTGACTTTTTCGAAGCGTTTTTATTTTTCAGAGAGTTGACTTTTTTAGAGAGTTTGATTTTTACAGAGGATACATAATAATTCAAAGTCAGACGCTTCATGTGATTATCAAAGATGAGGTAGTTGGTTTCTTGTCATGCTTATCTGAGGCATAGGCAGATTATCTCTTGTTAACTTGTGTATCAGAGGCAGAGGAAGATAATCCATGTTAAGTTCATCAGAGCAAATTTAACTACGGCTTTGCAATTCTAGAGGCATTTGGGATGCAACGTTGTTCACGTAACAGACTTAGAGAAACGACGCGAGGAGAAGTCATGTTGTATCTTTGTCTTTGTCCAATTATTAGAGGATATGACGAGAGTCTATTAAGAAAATACTTAATCTTGAACCTGCGAACTTAATGACAATGTTAGAGCATTAAATTCTTCCCAAAAACGATTTTGTTATCACCAAAACAAGTGAGGGGCATATTTCTTCAAATCAACTTGGTTCCAACAAACTTGTCCAAATCCTTCTACATAATTGATTCAACGTATCTTGATAGAAATGGTAAGAAGACAAGAGGATGAAACACACTTCTTCAGACAAATGAAAATTCCAAATTAGCGAGTAAAGGATGATGGGATGTTGACTTCTTCAAAGTTATGGACTCAAAAGTTGACTTACCAAAGTTGACTTTTTATCAAAGTGTTTACTTTGTTAGATTGTTGACTTGACTCTTTAATTTGACAGTCAACTATTTGCCAAATAAGAAAGAGAATTATCAAAGCGAGTTTGTATTAACATATTCATTAGAGGCGCGCTGAGAGCGTGTTTAATAGAGTCAATCATAACATTAACAAATCTTTCAACGGATGAGTGTAAGGTCTTTAAGGTTCATCATAAGGGAACTACAGTCTGCAAACTTAATTAAATTCATTAGTACTATAAATTGTTCTCACAAAATAATTTTTGTTACTAACAAAACAGTTAAAGGTCATTGTTCGTCAAATCAACTTGGTTCTGATACCTACTACTAGAGTTGATATAGCAGTAAAATCAAAGAAGTTAACTTCGAATTTTATTGGACCTTACCAGATTACTGCACGAGTTGTACCCACAACTTATCGAATGTATTACCTCGAATGTTGTCCAACATTAACGATGTATTTCAAGTGTAGTAATTAAGGAAGCACATTTTGGATCTGTCACACTTGATCAAACCAAACCCAATTCAGTTGAAGGATAACCTATCATTTAAGGTGCCACTTGTTATAATCAAAGATAAGAAAATTAAGCATTTACGGAACAAAGAGATCATGCTGGTCAAAGCGATTTGGATCCCAACCACGGGATGCTATTTGGGAGTTAAAGAGTAAGATAACGGAGCAACACCCTAGTTTGTTTATCGACACATAGTTTAAAGGAAGAAATTTTTTTTAAGTGGGTTGTAATGTAGAACTCGTAGCTTTCAAAACCTTAATTTCAATAGTTTTTCCATATTTTGTACTGAACGTGTTGCTAAGTTTGTCAATTACGTTTTTATTTTGTAAATTTAAGTACCAAAATTATATTTTCCTAAGTGAAATATTTTTAATTGCCTTGTGTGTAAAAATATTTGAAATTGCAAAAAAAAAATTTGACAGAGAGGGTTAGGATTAGTAAGATGTTTGGGAACATAGTTTTGGAGACCCAGTTAAAATTATTCGTCGGAGAATAATTTAACCGAATTATGGAGGAAGTATTATTGAAAAATATTTTAGGGCTTCGCGTGTTACTGTTAAAGGTTTTAGAATATGTACTTTGTTACTATCAAAGGTTTTAAAATTTTTTATCTTTAAGTTTGTGTTTTGATTGTTGAAAAGGTTTTAGAACTAAGGATGAAAGAATATTTTGAAGAGAAATTTTTGCTCACCCTAACTAGTAATGGTCGAACAAAAATGTGGGAGTTAGGCTTTGATATTTCAAAAAATTTCTTGTGTACAAAGAGATTGTGATCTTGGTTTTAAAAAGAGTTGAAAACCATAAGAGTTTTCTTTAAACTTTTGAATTTTAGGATTTTGGAAATGTTAATAAGGATATTGGTGTTGGAACCTTGTAAAAAAATTTATAGGTATTGGAATCTTGGGAAAAAATATTAAGTGTTGGTGTTGAAAGGAAAAAGTTGAAGACTAATGCGGAAAAAAAAAATTAAAGAAGAAAATAGAGAAAAAAAATCTTAATCTTGTAAAGAAAATGTTCTGAACACAATTAAGATATGTTATACTTTTTAAAGAAAACAACTGTGTTTGATTTATCTCAAAAATAATTTGGATTTTGAAAACTTTTTGTGATTGTTAAGGTCTTAAATGAATTTTGAAATAAATTTTTTAGTGAATAAAGTGCGAAAACCCTTAGAATGTATTTGAGGGTAAATAGTAGAATTAAGTTTATACTTTAAAGTATCGAGTGGTGGTTTTCACTTAAGACTATTTTTCTATTTAAGGTACGAGAGATTTTAGAGGGACTAACGCTTGTGATGTTTGCTTAAGAGTATTTAAATTTTCATTTTTTAAATGAAAGTACTATGTTTGTGTGTTGCTATACATGACTATGTGAAATACTTGATTTATGAATAATTGGTGATGGGTGTAAAATCTCTACGTAAATGGGTTGGTTAATTTCATTATATTTTTACAAATGAAGATACATATGCATGATTAACTATAACTTGATGATTATGATTTCATGCATTGTTGATTATATATGAGGGAGTATATATATATGTATGTGTGTGTTCGTGTATACATGGTAAGTGACGTGCATAGTTGGTTGATGTCACAATGGTACGTCCATAATTGGTTAGATCTCACAATTTCTAAGCGGGAAATGGATTCATGGATATCTAATTAAGACTTCTCATTTCTAGATCGTGCAACACAATGATGCACCACCCTTTGCAGAGGGGATATTCTGGAATCATTTGCACTTGCATACAAACATTGCATCTAAGGTGTGTATTTATTTGCATGCACTCGTTTGACTTGTTATGCATAAGTCTACTTTGATAAATTTTGATTTGCCATGCTATATGTACCTACTCCGTGTATCCTGCATATGTTGTTTTTAGATTGAGACCCTTTACTTTTGTGGAACTTGGGATATTCTCTTAGATGATGAAGACCTACACTTGTCCCGACCTAACCTTGCATCAGAGACGTCATTGTCATTTGCGGATAGGGATTTGAGGTGGGTGCAGAGGACCCCTCAAAACACATCGGAGAATATGAGATGGGTGCAGATGACCCAACCATTTGGGACGACGGGAGATTGGACAATGGTACGTTTGGTGCCTATTATGGAGATTGGCATGGGCCTTTCCTTATAGATTGTGATTAGTTGTTAGGATGAGGAAAGATGTCTAGGTTGACTACTTTTGCTTGATTTTTATTTTGATAGGGGATTTAGTTATTTTTTTTTGAATGACTATAGTTGACTTGTTGACTTTTGTTGGTGGTACCATGTAGTACTTTTTATGATCATGGTGGAGATGTTATGTTCTAGGAGCAAAACTGTTGAGTGGGTGTTTGTCGGGAATACCCCAAAGGTATGAGCGATGGTTCGATTAGGTCTCATAGCCCTGATGTATTTTTTGGATTTATATATTATAGGTTTATTATCTCAAAGTACTACATTACCTAGCATTTATGTTATGTTTGTTTATGCTTCGCTGTCGTTTCCATTGTGCGATGAATTTTTAATTGATGTTGTTTTAAAAAAAGTAGTCCATAGTTTGAGCAATAATGATTTCAATTTTTATTACTTTAACTTTTATGTTTATTTAAAACATACACTCTCGTATATCAAAATCGGGGTGTTACAGAGTTGTGATGGCATTTTGTCAACAACCATGGAAAATAGGCAATATCACTCCCTTATGAATTGAATATTTAAATTTTCCTAATATAGTTTTTCTTAATAAATCTTTTGTTAAAACCGACAATTATTCTGTGGCAACAATTTATAGTGCTAATAAGATTCTTTAAGTGTGCAAATCATATGTTAAAAGTTTTAAAGACTTTACGCTGCATCCTTTGATAATAAGAGAAGACAAATGAAGAAATCAAGGCAATTCTATGAAGATTAATTTAAAGATGAGTCTGACACTTATAAATGTGCTTTTAGGGTGCCTTTGATAGTCTGATTATACAACCTCACTTTGATTATTTTACGTTTAATAAATCTAGAAAATGAGTTGATAATTTGGTCAACGGGTCACGACAATACTCTAACAAAGTCAACACTGATAAAAAGGCAACTTTCTAAATTCAATCATCTGAACCCAAAACCATGGAGAAGTCAACTTATCAAAATCCTTTATGTCATCTTCTAATTTTCTTATCGTTTCCATCAAGATACGCTAAATTTATTATGAACATGAATATGGACAAGTTTTTAATTCTGATTAAGATTACTAAATATTTTATACGATTCATTTATTTACATACTGATATCATGCAATCACAACAACAATAAGAAACCCTAATGAATTTGAATTCTCTCTTCAAAAGGACATGTAATCTTCACTTTAAAACATATACAAGAATCCTATTGATGTCATCACAACAATCATTGACAAACCTTGCAATATTTTATGAGTGCTGAAAAACCAAAAATAGATTCTGAGAGCATACATTGTAAACATTCTCTTTTGAGAGTTATTCAAAAAACAATCCTAAACACTTCGTTTAATTTGGCCCTGTAGTGGTTGCTGTCCTCAACCTCTGATGAAGATGAAAAGCAAGCAAACATGACTCTGATGGCAAACGTTCACTCAGACTCTGATCTAACACTGACAATGAATCTATTGATGAGGAAATTGAGGTATTATAATTATGTTAAATGACTTTCTAAACAAAAATCACAACATCTATTCAAAGTTAAAGAATCTCAAAAAATATCATTTAATCTTAACAGATAAGTACGATTCCCTTGAGAAAAATTTTGGAAACATAAAAATGGAAAATCATACTTTGAAGGATAAGACCTATTCTAATAATATAATCTATATAAGACCTATTCTAATAAAACTACTTATGAACTGTTCAAAGGAACATAATGTAGCATTTTTTATTTTCATCAATTTGGTTGTATATGTTATATTTTGAACACTATAGAGAATCTTGGCAAGTTTGATTCACGATCTCAAAGTGTATCTTTTTAGAATATTGTGAAAGGTCTAATGACTACAGAGTATTCAATTATGATACTATGATTGTTGAAGAATCAATCCATGGAAAGTTTGATCACAAAAAGCTTGATTGTCAAAAATCAAAGCCAGATGAACATTTTGCAAATTTATAGATATTTAAAGAACCAGAAAGATCATACGAATCAACAAAAACTCCCTTTGAAGAATCAGTAGACACATCAGATAGTACAAATATAAGTAATGATGAACCATCTATCAGCCACGGTCATTAAGAACGTAAACATGGATGGAAATACAAATCATCACACATAGACTCCCTGATTATAGGAAATATAAATGATCCTCAAAAGACAAGGTCTACATTGAAAACAACATCAATGTTTGGACTATTATCTAAGATTGAAGCTTTATCATATTATGGATGGATTGTGGCCATCCAAGAGAAACTAAACTAGTTCAAAAGGAACTAAACATGATTTTGGTCGGACCCTAAATAATCTCATTTAATTGTTGTTAAAAGGATATTTAGATATTTGAAATGCACTATTAATATTGTTCTCTATAATAAGTCATCCTCTGAGTACAATCTAGTAGGTTTCTGTGATGTTGACTACATTGGAGATAAGCTAGAAAGGAAAAACACCAGTTGAAGTTGAACATTCCTTGTGAGAATTTGATCTCATTGTCAAGCAAAAGACAAGGAACCACTTCTCTATCTACTGCAAAAGTAGAAAACATTTTAGTAGCTAGTTGAAACTCTTAGTTATTGTTGATGAAACATCAACTAGAAGACTACAAAATAATTAAGAGTAACATTCTTATCTTCTATGATAATACTTCTGCTATATGTTAAACCAAAAATCCTATTCACCTCCAAGGAAAAACCATGTTGAGATTTAACGCCATCTTATAAGAGGTTATGTTCATAAGGGAATTTAAGACATTAAATTTGTTAACACTGATCATCAGTAACAATATATTTTTACAAAACCCCTTACTAACAACAGATTTAATTTTATAAATAAAAATTTAGACATCAATTTAAAAAGAAGTGATGATTTACATCTCTGTATGACTCTGACTCTGCCTCTAGACATTTAGTTTTATCAAAAACACCAACCCTCAAGTAATTCACTACTCTCACGTTATTCTTTCCCACACTTTTTCACTAAGTATCCTTTCAAACCCTTGCTCTAAACCTCTCTGAAACTCTCCTTGATTCTCAAATGGCTTCAAGTTCCACTTCTTTTTTGACTCTCGGTCATGCCACTTCTGCCCCCATTATGGCATGCAATTTGGACCAAATACATGTTCTCAAATACTTGCAAATAGACTTTGCCAATCTTGCTAAGAATGGGTTCGAATTTATCAAATATTTGCTAGTATTGCATGGTCCGATTACTTTAAACTAGAACAACTATCTGCTCTAGAAGTTTTGGTTATAGAGTTTGGGAGATTTTCTGATGCAAACAAAGATGGAGAAGTTTCAAATGTGATCTTAGAGCTTCCTATAAAGATCACTCAACAAACCATTGTTCCCATTAATAGATGTTTGGATGAAGGTATGATAATGGAGAATGGATATGAATCTATGGTTAGCTCTATGAAAATCAACAACGAACTATTTGAAAAACCTAAGGTCAACTCCAAGTTAGTGCATCTGAAGCCCAGACACAAAGTACTCTTCAAGATTTTAATTGGTTGTGTGGTGCCTAAAGGTGGCTCTGTTGACCATGTCTGCAAATACTACAAGGGATTGATGTGGAACATCTCTAAGTGGATCCAAAGACATTCTCTTCTTGGTTGGAGACTCTTAAACTCCAATTTTGAGGAGGACACTAAAGAAGTCATCCAGGAATACATCAGGATGTATCAATTTGGTTAAGAGGTGACACATGTTTTCTTTACTTTACAAAAGGCTTCTCAAAAGTTTGAAAAGAAAGAAAAATGGTAGTCAAGGTAACTATTGAGGGAGGAGAAGAAGGAGGTGATAATAACACCAATGAGGATGAAGCAAGCCTCGTCATAAAGAAAAGACAAAAGGTAAATCCCTCTTTTGAGCCCATTCATTTTTCTGTTGATATTAGTAGTGTAAGTGGTAGTGATATAACTAAACTTGAATCCACTACCTGATACAAAACTTAAATTGTAACCCCCTCTAAACTTGAACCAACTAACCCTTCACCTCCCTCTTCACCCTAAAAAATAACAACCTCTCATACTTTTAATACTTTCTCTATATCTGATCTGATAGAAACACCTCAGATGAAATATTTGAGGTAGCCATAACTGAAAGTTTTGCAGCCTTAAGTATATATTAAACCCCTTATCCTCTTAATACAAAATTTACATCCTCCATATTGTGACGTTCCCACACTAACCCTTCATAAACACCTACTTGATGACTCAACTGCTTTCAACACAACCTAACCTCAATTTGAACCTGACACTACCATACCCTTAACCTTTCCCCTTTCATGGTATCTTTCCCCTCTCGCTTTCTAAAGCTAGACTTGTTCGTTACCTCTTTAACTACTAAAATTAATAAAATTAGGAGTATGAATGCTCAAAGTTTGGATCCTAGTGAAGTCTCAACTCAGTGGGACAAAGTGCTTTCTTTTGTAACAAACTAAATTAGGGAGAACATGGAGCATGGATGGTATATGGGCGCTCATAATTCAAGTGCTTTCAAACATACTGCATAGGTCATCTACCTTTGAATCTTGTACTTCCCGAAAGCTCGTGAAGAGTAGCCAAGGAAGAGTCTGACTGCTGCATCAGAAGGTACACCAAGTAAAGCTATTTCTCCCTCTAGCAATGTTCATGTGAGATTACCAATGGTTGCCCCTTTATCACCATTTAAATTTTCCTTTGATGAACGATAGGTTGACATCCCTCCATTGGATGTTACAACTGTTGTTGCTTCAGGATTTGCAGAGTCTGCCTTTGACAAACTGGAAGCTAAAACTGTGAAGGTTCATGGAACATACTATTAGAACCAAGTTAGTTTGAAGACTATGAACCTTACTTATTTTGATGATAACAAAATCCTTTTGTGGGAACAATTTAAAGAACTAATGTTATGATTAAGAGTGTTGTTCCCAAATCAAGTGAATTTGGTATGATCCTATGTTGTATCCTACGGTGATTGGACTAAGATGAAGAAACACTAGGACTACACTTCTAATTTATTATGTTAGTATGGTGAACATGCTATTATACACGCCTTTGATTATTCTGGAAAATACAAGCAATACTCTGATTTGTTTGCAACTGATGAGTACAACAAACATCTGATCACTTGCCTCCTATAAACTTGACAAGCAAGTGATTTTCTACATCTAATAATTGTTGGAACCAAGTTGATTCCAGCAACAATTCCTCTTGGTGGTTTTTAAGTTAACAAAGGTATATTGTGAGAACAATTTATTGTACTAATTGCTTCATTAAGTATGCATAAATTAGGATAGGAAAATCAAAGGAAATGACAAGAGAAAGTAAAAAGGTTAGAGGAAAGAAAATCAAACCAGTCAACGAAATCCTCATAAAAGGACAAATGCACGCTCTAGAAAAGTACCCGCATCTGCCTTTGATAGCATGATTCTGATAGTTCAGCGTGCTTCTAGCAGCTTAGCATGATTATGGTAAAATAACATTCAAGAAGAATTAATTTCAATGCATATCTAAACATTATTCGCTCAGAAATGTTCTAGAAGATTAACCCATACCGGATATGGAAGTAATTTATTCTCAAACGGTCACATTCTCAAATCGTATCAATCAAGGTTTTTCTTAGTAAAGATCTTTGTTGACTAGCACGATAGTGGCTTTAGGGTGTCTCAAGCAATCCGTGGATCTCAGGTTGTGTTGGGAAGACTTGACATGTAAGATCAAATAGGTAGTTTGCCTCTAACAATCTGTAGGTTTCGGGTTTTGTAGAGAAAACTTGACTTGTTGTGTCAGGTGCTATTGAAATTCAAGGTTTTGAATTAGTTGATAAATTTTTATGTGTGAAGAGACTGGACGTAGCTACCAAGTTGGGGGTGAACCAGGATAAAATATGGTGTGTTATTATTTTACTTTTGATATGTCTGTTTATTGTTAGTCTGATTTGTCCAAACATTTAAATCCCCAAACTAGAATTAGTTAAGTACAATTCAACCCCTTCACCTGTTTGCGCACCTTCAATAATCGCATAAAGCATCTGATCGTCTGACTCTAAAAAACAATGTATGCTATGATGAAAGTCAATACTCTACTGGAAGACAATGCTATTATGATAGTCTATGCTGCGTAGGAGACATAATTTTGGCAACCCACTGATAAACACCTTGAATCCGCTTTGTGTCTAAGGTCTACGACACATGCTCATCATGTCCTCTACTCCTTTTGTCATCGTACCAAGATACAAATAATCAATTACAAGTACTCGTTTTGACAAGTGTTTAATGGTCAATAAATCTCAGAAGATTTGATACCATATTGCATGATACATGTTGATTTCTTGCAATCAAGGAAACAATCAGAAACCCTAAAGATCTCTATAAAAGAACATTCAATCCTTACTTGAAAAGTACAAGAAACAATGCACTACAATAAGCATTATATAGTCATCTCTACACTTTTACTCTTAACTTTTGTTTTACATAGTCCTAAGAAATATTTATGGGAGTACAACTTTGTAAACACCCTCTTGTGAGATATTATTTTTTGACAACCTATACCTATTCTTTTGTAACCTAGCCTATTGGTGGCTGCATTTGTCAACAGCTTGATTGTGCTAAGCTAGAAGGTTGAGTAGACTCAAACACAATCAATTGGACTATTAGGTGTTCAATGGAATTGTAATGCAGTGATGAATTAGTAGATTAAATCGTTCAGGTTGAAGCGACTAGACGTTGTTGCTGTGTTGTTGGTGAACCAGGATAAATTGGCTATCTTATTTGGTTTTTCTGTTTATCTGCTCGATTTTCATTACTTTCGTTTAGTCTTTTTATAAATGATTCTTAAAATAAAACACAATTCAAACCATCTTTCTGTGTTTCTCGTTCTCCAATTGATATTAGAGCTCGGTCTCAAAGCTGATCACTTGACCGTGTTTGAATAAAAGTTTGTGTTATTATGAATAATTCGTGTGACGAAGTTAAAGGTGGTAACGTTAACTGTGTTGGAACCAAGTTGGTTTTACATTTAGAGTTTTGATGTTAACAAAAGTATTTTATGAGAACCATATATTTGACTTCAAAGAGTATGAAAGAAGATATGGTCAAGACTTGTAGAAGATTTGATCAAAATTTGAAGAAGATTTGATCAAAATTTGAAAAAATGATCAAAATTTATCTACAAAAAAAAAGGAACATAATCAATTTGAAGAATTTACAAATGAAATCTGAACAAAATACAATTCAGAATTAAACAAGGACCAAATGGAAGCCCAAATTTCAACTATAAATAGATACTTAAGGCTGAAGAAGAAAAGCATCGAAAAGCAGAAAAGAGTAGTCTTAGAGTTCAAAGAGAGAAATACTCATTTCAAGTTAGAAATATTTTCTAAGTGTTTTTTTCTTAGAGTGTGAGAGTTATTATTATTATTATCAACTTTCTAGAAGCAACTACTGAAGTTCCAATCTCTTGTATCCATCCTGATAGTGGTTTAGTTCCTTCTTCAATCTCGGGTTTTCAGGTTGTTAGGAGAAGACTTGGCTTGTAGGGTCAAGGTTGTGTTGTTCCTCAAAAGTCTGGGGTTGTCAGGCTGTTTGGGACAACTTGTTTGGAGGGTCAGGTGCTTTGTAATTCAAGGTATTTGAATTAGTGGATTAAAGCCTTGTGAATGAGGGGACTGGATGTAGCCAAGTTAATGGTGAACCGGGATAAATCTATGTGTCAAATTAATTATGCTTTTATTGCCTGCTGCCTCTAAATCCGATTGCTTCTACTACAAGTAAGTAACAAAAAACCAAACTAGATTTTAATTTATTTATAAATTATCAAAAATTTGTCAACTTTGGCAAACACAATTCAACCCCCCTTCTCGTATTTGCACCTTCAATCTGTCCCCTTTTGTTCAATGGAGAAAGATTTGAGTACTATAAAGAAAGGTTAAGAAGTTTCTACATCTCTTAGAATCCTGAAAACTGAGACATAGTCGAAGATGGCTATGAGGCTCCAAAAGACACAATTGGCATTGAAATATCTAGAAAGGATCTCAACACTAATAAAAAGAAACAATGCAAAATGTATCATAAAGTCAGAACCTTCATTATAAATGCTATCACCTGCTAAGAGTTTGAAAAATGAAGCAAGAAAGAAACAACAAAGAGTATCTTTGATGCACTGGTTCTCAATTATAAAGGAAATAATTAGGTACAAAAAGCCAAAGCAAAGTTACTCGTTGGGAAGTATGAACTCTTCCAAATGGAAGAAGATGAGGACTTTGAGAGAATGTTCTCTAGATTCACAACTTTGGTTTCTATACTGCAAGTTCTCCAAAAGATCTACATTACCTCCAACCAAGTCAAAAAGATCATTAAGAAGATCCCATGACATTAAACTGGTTGAAGATGAGCCTAGAAATAAGTCAAAGTCCTTGGCCCTCAAATCCCAAGGAATGAAGAGGAATTCTAAGGCCATACAAGCCAGTGGAGACGAAGATGAAAGTGAATTGGATAATCAGAGTGAAGACTTAGACAATGAATATGTGGTCTTCAACTCAAGAAAAATCCAGCTCATGTGGAACAAGAGGAAGAAATCTTTTCCCAAAAGAGACTTCGAACGATCCCAAAATAATAGAGAATGAAGTGAAAAATTAGACAAGAAACGACTCATCTGCTATGAATGCAATGAACCAGGTAATTTCAAATCATAATGTCCTAAACTTGAGAAAGGAAAATCCCAAAGAAAAGATTTCAAGGTGAAAAAGAAATGTCTGATGGCTACTTGGGATGTCTCTTATGAAGATGAAGAGCATGACAACATGGCTCTAATGGTAGATACTCACTTTAACCTTGACTCTGATGATAAATCTATTGATGAAGAAATTGAGGTACTGTCTGGTAAATATCGTTATGAACTTATATATATGTTAACTGACTTTCTTGACAAAAATCGTAAGGTTTCTTCAAAACATAAGTCTCTTAGAAAAGCTCATGACATCTTAACAAATAAATGCATTTCCCATGAAAAGGAAGTTGAAAACCTAAAAAGTGAAAATCTTAATCTGGATGAAAATGTTCTAATATCTTCAAAGGATAGGATCTAAAATTTTGTGAAGTATGAAAATGGCATAGAAAGAAGCAAACAAGCTTCAATGATCTATGGTGTTAGCAGAAACAATAAATGTGGCATTGGTTTTCAAATGATCTACTTGTCTTGTGAAAACAACATGGAAAGACAAAACACCTTTCAGAACTAACAAACTAGAACCAACTAAATTTGGGTAACTAAGAATAAAATAATCTATCTTGCAGATATCCATAGCATCAAAGTTAAAACACCAACAATGGTACTTGGACAATGGATGTTCATGATACATAATAGGAGAAAAGTCTATGTTAAAAGACCCGACCCTTAAGAACAGATGATTCGTAGGCTTTGGAGGTGATCTTAAGGGTAAGATCAATGTGTTGAAACCAAGTTGGTTTTATACTTAGAGTTTGGATGTTAACAAAAGTATTTTACGAGATCTTAAGCATTGTGTTGAAACCAACTACATTGTGTTTTGATGCTAACAATATACTTGATTTCACAAATTATGAAAGAAGATTCGTGTTTTTTAAGACAATCTAAAATAAGATTTGATTAAGATTCATAATTGAAGAAAATCTTTGACCAAGTTGAACAGAAGATATGATCATGATTTGAAAAAGATATAATCAACATCTTATCAACAGTAAGATATGAATTACTTACAAGAAGATTTGATCAAGAATGGTTTACAAGAAGATACGTCTATTACTTGCAAAGATATGATTCAAATTTTGACAAAGGACAAAATACTAAATTATACTTAGTCATATTCCTACTTTTGAAAGTTCAAGAAGCGGTCCAACACCATGTTCCCGCCCATATCAAAGCTCAATTGAAAGGAAATTTCAATTAAAGAAATTGCAAAAGCAAATCATAACAAAATACGAACAGTGTCAATCTGAAGAATTTACAAACTCAATCATAACAAAATACGAATAGTATGAATTTGAAGAATTTTCAAACTCAATCTAAACAAAATACAAACAAAATAAATCTAAAGAATTTACTAACTCAATCTGAACAAATTACAAACATAATAAATCTAGAAGAACTACTCAGATGGAGCCAGAAATAATGAATTGGCTAAAGAACATATTATCAAAAAACATCTTGTACATAATTGTTTTTGATTAAGATCATTATTTACCAAGTTAGGAATTAAGATACAATTCAAAATTAGACAAGGACTAATAATTTTAACTATAATAGATACTCAAGGCTGAAGAAGAACATCATAAAAAAATCAGAAAATAGTAGAAGAACTCAAGCTCAAAATTTCAAATTCATCTTAGAGTTCAAAGAAAGAAACACTTGTTCGAATGAGAAATATTTTCTAAGTGGTTTTCTTAGAGTGTGATAGTCATTGTTATAATCAGCTTGGTAGAAGCAAGTACTCAAGTTCCAAACCTTTATATTCATGGATTGTCATATTGTATGGAGAAGACTTGGTTGGTAGAGTCCAGGTGTGTGTGTTCCTCAAAAGTATGGGGTTGTCGGGCTGTTTGAGAAGACTGGCTTGGAGGGTTAGGTTTTTTCTAATTCAAGTTGTTGAATTAGTGGATTAAATCCTTCTAAGTGAAGGGACTGGATGTAGCCAAGTTAGTGGTGAACTAGGATAAATTAATTGTATCACTTTATTCCAACACTCCTTAGTTTTGTTATTGCTTCTACTCCAAGTAAATCATTAAGTATGAACCAGTTGAATCAAATAATGAAATAGTTATCAACTTAGTCAAATAAAATTCCACCCCCCCCCCCGCTTCTTGTGTTTTCACCTTCACATTAGGTATAACACAATAGGTAGTGGATCTCTTCCTTCTATTGAAAATGTTTTACTTATAAAGTACTGATGCATAAGTCAAGTAAACGAAAAT